>JACEGR010001145.1:0-187004 GCA_014170235.1 Listronotus bonariensis
AAGTTGTATTTGTTGTATGTCAAAAAAACTAAAAACCTAATTTCACATTGAAAAAATCGATTTATTAAAGATTCTTTCAGCATTTTTTTTCAAAATTTTATTTTTAAGAGTTAAGCTACACCAGCATGATGACCATAGAAAAATCCAAATAAATGGTTTCTTGCATTTTTGGCATAAAACAAACGGTTTTCAAAGAAGTTCGCTTAGTAGGCTCTGTAAATCAAAAAATAACTACTACCACCTTTAGTGATAAATTCTATTTTTTAATGAATGACATACATTTGGTCATTAAAATTTTAAATATACATAACTGGGGAAGGAAAATCCAAAATTTTTAAAACATTTTATTTGGGTTATTTTAATTTATATTTAAATGTTACACTTTAAATCAATTTTAAATACCATAGTGCTAAACACTCTAATAACTACTGTAGCGTTGCTAAACCTTTGTCGGATTACCGCGGGTCCACAGTATTTGAAAATTGTATCATACGAGGGCAGTCATTAACCTATGATGGAATTAGAGTTTATTTTGTATACTAAGTCATTTGGGCACTTTATTTGCAATCATAATATCATATCAAAGGCATTTAATTAAACCAAGGTTTAAATTAAAGGTGGCGAGCGACCTTCAAACATGTTTTAGGAGTTCTTGAAATATGGGAGTACTTCGGTTTTGAGTTCAGGATGTAACTTTTTAATATTGTCTTAAAAAAAAACGGGTTTTTAATACAGAAGTAATAAAAAAACTATAATAAATTGTTTTGCGTCACAAAAAGTCCTTTTATACAAGATTTACACAAAGACTTTTATTGTTTACCGTAAAAAAAAACTAAATTTAATATAACGTCTCTTTTTTAAATAATTTTATTATCTGTGAAAGATTTGGTGTTTTGAAATTTAAACAATTCGATTTGACAAAATTGTTTTTTTTTCATAAGTTTAAAAGTTGTCCTTTTTAATGTAAAACTGTAAACTTTAAAAGCTTTATTTATTATTATTATATGTGTCGTTTTAAATTTTAATGCTTAAAATATTATTTAATTAAATATTTTGGATAAATAAAATTATTTTATATTACAATAAGTGAGTTTTACCTTTTATCCAAAGATAAGTAAAAACTGAGCATCACTGTATACAGTGTGTCTACGTAAGTTGGCGTCATATATGTTACTTTTTAATTTTTGATTTTACGAAAAAAGTTATTTTTTATTAAAAGTTTTGCATGGTCCAAGACCTAATAAAGAACCTTCATATATCAAATTATATCAGTCATCTACAAGGTTTGGCCAAAAATTTAAAGTTACATGCTTTTTTTGCTAATATTTAAAAAATTTATAAAGAAAATATGTATAGAATAAAAAATTACTTCTAAATAATAAATTTCAATTATTTACAAAAAATGCGATACTGGTGCAATACATTTCATGGTTATAAATGTCATAGGACAGTTTAAAATATACTTTTAAAATTCAGTGTTATTAAGACAAGAAAAATATGCAATGCATTACTGTACAAACCTACACTTTCTCGATTTTCGCAAAAAAAAAAATCAATGAAACTTTTTGGAAATAAACAAAATTGTATATTTAGAACTCTTGAGCAAACCTCGTAGATGACTAACACAATTTGATATCTGATAACTGTATTTTAGGTTTTGGACCAAGCAGAACTTTTTATAAAGAATAACGTTTTTGGTATAACTGATAGTAAAAAGTTTCCCGTAAGACGCCAACTTACGTAGAGACACTGTATATGGGTCAATAAATTTTGCATTATTTGAAAATGTTAAACAAATAATAATTGAAAAACTAATTAAATGAACTATTGTAGGGCAAAAAAGACATTCAACCCATTACCATAAAGCTAATTGATTACTTCCAATGAAGCAGTATGAAAGCTATTTTAATTCTTCGACGTAACTTTTCCATTATTATATATTTTATGCATTTATTGGAAAAAGTAAATGGGAATTATAAATCATTATTAAGTCGTTAGGTTCCATCTCTATTTAAGAAAATTTATCAAGTGGAAGTCGATAGAACTTGCAGTAAAGTTATCAGTTGGAACAATCGTTGAAGTTGCAGGAAAGTTTGACAAATTGTTTCTTAATTGACAGGGACATTTTAGTTTAACAAAGAAACTTTGTAAAACATGTTTTTTTGTGAATTGCCTTTTCTTTTTATTAAAATATTTTTTAAAAACCAAATATAAAAATTTTATATTCTTATAAAAAATGAATACTTACTTTTTATGTTATACCGGATTTCACATGATGTGAACCTTTCTTTCTTAGTTATTTAAATAAACCTATTTAAATAATACACTATAATAAAAGCATAATTTGTTCTTGTTTCATATTATCGCAACCTTAAAATTACTTCCGGATAAGCCGAAAGTACCATAGACAGTTTTTTGTTCAAAAACAAGTGCCCACTTTGCTCTTTTATATCCCAAAGGATGTTTTTTTTAAATGATAGTCAAAGATTACTTTTAATTAAAATTAAGTACCTCTGTTTTTGCAAAGCTTACCTAGATTACAATTATTGGGTACGGTGACGTCTCAGTGGGCACCACAGCCAATATTATTGAGCTTAAAAAATTTAAAATGCAACTTTTCATTTCTTGTATTTTCTTTGTATCTTGCTTTGTTTTCGAGGAAAAAAATAGGCTGCCTTGGGTAATACTAAAAAGTATCCAAAAACAGCATAAAATAAAATCAAAAATTAAACAATTTTGATCTTAGTAAATAATAAAAATGACGATTTTCGATAAAATACATGACTGCTCATTTATTTTAAGGCAAATAATTGTTAAGTTTTTAGAAGATATTAAAGTGGTTTTAATTTCTTTTTCTCGAAAACGAAGAAAATTAAGATAACTAAAAAGTTGTACTTTTAATTGCTTAATCGAAAAAAAAATAAAAACTTTGTGAGAAGGCAGTGGCGTACTTCTTTTCTCAAGAATATTGGCTGTGGTGCCCACTAAGACACCACTGGACTCAATAATTTTACTCTGGAGGGCGTAATGTGTTAATGTAACAAGCATCTTGTGACATTATATAGGTTTTATCCAAAACTGTTAAAGGGCTTTTAAAATATTTAAAAAATATCGACTTTTTTTTAAAGTTTAAATATATATGTATATATATATATATATATATATATATATATATATATATATATATATATATATATATATATATATATATTGTGAACACCTAGTATAAAAAAGTATACATTTTGGAAATTTTAAAAATATACATTTTTGGGAAATTTAAATTTTAATTGTGTTACTTAACATTGGGAAATTTGGGACATAAAACAATACCTGAGGTGTCAAGGTTTAAAAAGTATAAATCAAACAATTTTCTAGGTTACTCTTATAATAATAAAACAAAAACATTAAACAAGCTGAGTAGCGTAGAAATGCAAAACAACATTGGTAAATTTGATATTTAAAGAAGAGAGAAAGAAATTAAGGAGATAGATTGATTGTTTATTAGATAAGAAAGAGTTAGTAAAGTCAAGTAAAGAGTTAAAGTTTGAGTTAAGCCCCGTACAGGCTATCCCTAGGGATATGCCCGTACTAAATTTAATTAGTTCAATAAGTTAAGTTGGTTTTTAATGCAAAGTTAGTTTTGATGGTCCACCGGTCTTATTGTCCCAATAGATAGTTCCATATGGTACATTTGCCCAAGTGACGTCAAGTAGTATTTCAAAATGTATACGTCACATATGGTGGAGGCGCCCCCGTTCCCAGTGACCTTTGTGAAACGTCGGTTATGGTAAGCTGTGCCCGCCCCAGTTCCAGTGCCCTTTGTGAAGCGATAGGAAAAGTCGCTTATGGTACGCCCTTCCTACCCCTCAGTTTATTTGTGGAAGAAAATACCATATATATGGTAAAGGCGTCCCGTTCCCCGGAGAAGAAATGTGTGTGAAAGGACGAAGATGGGGAAAAATATGTTGCGTAGCGTAGCTGCAAGGAGGTAGCAGCGTAGCTACAAGAAAAGGAAGATAAGGTATATCTTCAGTTTTCAAATATGGCTAAATGGTGTTAGCCAGAAGTGATAAAGAAGAATATGGAAATATATTTATTTGTGTCGAAGTTGTATGGTACGTCGTGAAGACGGAGTTCAGAAGCAGCATGAGGCTGCATTAGCACTGGAAGCCGCAGCTCTAGTATGGAGAAGAGCTCTGAAGTATGGTCTTGAATTGTGGGGTACAAGACAGTTAAGCGGCCCTGAGAAAGCTCAGGATATGGGGAAATTGGCATGAAGTGCAGTAACCTGATGTGGAAGAAGAAAATGGGAATGAAAGGCAGACAATGGTACGTGGAGAAGTACGGGACAAATGGCCAATGGAACGCACCATCAAGGACATGGACAGGCAGGCAAGGTGGACGCAATTTTTTTTTATAAAGGCTAGTATAAGAAGAATGTGGAATATTAGGTTAATTTCTAAGTATAAATATAAAAAAAAATTGATTTTCTTTTTATGTAAGAGATATTTTTTTGTTTTTAAACTATCCAATAAATTTAAAAAGAGCAAAAGATAAAATAGAAAAAAATCACCTAATTAATAGTACATGTAGAACATAGTTAATTATTTTCTTTCCCACTGGTATATTAAATAAATCATTGAATTACCTTTTTAATGGTTCAACGTTTTGCTGACGAGACAAGGCCAAGTTCACTTTTATTGTTACAGGACAGGTCAGTTTTAAATAACACAATTTTTTTTCTTATTTAGCTGTTTGTGTAGTACATAAATATCTAGTAAACTTAAAGATTAATAAAAAAATTACAATTTATGAGTAACAATAATTAGGTCATTTTTTGTCTAAAAATAATCTTACCGTTAAAACTATATTTATTTAAAGTACCTACTTAAAGAAAAGCTTAAAAAAGGTTTTTAACAATTAAGTTAAAATCTTATTTGAACTAATTATTTCAGCAAAAACATCTCTAGAACTTTTTAAATAATTATTTTAGATAATTTATCCGGAAGAATTTTTTAAAATTTCAAAAAAAGAGTCATAATGTTAAATATAACCTAAATGAATTATTTTTTAGAAAAAAACTATTTTTATATTTTTTCGTGCATTTTTTTGAAAAAAATTTTAATTGGAAAAAACAAAAAAATTTAATAAAACATTAAGATTATTTACGATAAATATAATTTATATAATAAGTAACATAATGTTAGGTTTTAAATATTTGTAAGCTATATGGAACTATCGTTTTTCGATAATATTGCTAATTTTTTTTAAAGTTTAAAGTAAATTTGTCTGATTTCTAATAGCGTTGTGGGTCCAACGCTTTCAGGGAAAGGGCATATGTGAACACCTAGTATAAAAAAGTATACATTTTGGGAATTTTAAAAATATACATTTTTGGGAAATTTAAATTTTAATTGTGTTACTTAACATTGGGAAATTTGGGACATAAAACAATACCTGAGGTGTCAAGGTTTAAAAGTATAAATCAAACAATTTTCTAGGTTACTCTTATAATAATAAAACAAAAACATTAAACAAGCTGAGTAGCGTAGAAATGCAAAACAACATTGGTAAATTTGATATTTAAAGAAGAGAGAAAGAAATTAAGGAGATAGATTGATTGTTTATTAGATAAGAAAGAGTTAGTAAAGTCAAGTAAAGAGTTAAAGTTTGAGTTAAGCCCCGTACGGGCTATCCCTAGGGATATGCCCGTACTAAATTTAATTAGTTCAATAAGTTAAGTTGGTTTTTAATGCAAAGTTAGTTGTGATGGTCCACCGGTCTCATTGTCCCAAGAAGATAGTTCCATATGGTACTTTGCCCCAGTGACGTATAGTAATATTTCAAAATGACAACGTCACAATATATATATATATATATATATATATATATATATATATATATATATATATATATATATATATATATATATATATATATACGTAGGGTGTTCGAAAAGTTTTGAGATATACGTACATTTATTTGTTTTTTTCAAAATAGTTTTCACCACATTGCATACACTTTTCCATTCTAACCAGCCAGTCACTAAAAATAGCTTTCAACTTTTCATTTGAAATTTCAGCGCATATTTTATCCCAGGCCTCCAGTAGCGCGTCTTCAGTTTTAAACTTTGGTCCTTTCAGTTGGCTCTTGACAAAGGAAACAACCCAAAGTAGCGGCGCCAAGTCGGGGCTATAAGGCAAATGTTCCAAAAGTCTCAAGCCTGCATCTGTCAAAAATGGACTGGTAAGTTCAGCGCGATGAGGTGGGGCATTGTCATGATGAACGTACCAGCTATCGAGTTGCGAGTTTGGGCGAATCACTCTTAACTTTTCTATAAGTGTTGAAAGGCATACTGTAGTGAACCAGAGAGCATTTACGGTGTCCTGTTCTCTAAGCACAACACGTTCAATTATTCCTCTTGAACCAAAGAAAACAACTATCATTTTTTTTCAGGTCTTGATTTGCGAACTTTGGTCGGAGTTTCTTCACCTTCGAGAACCCATATCTTATTCTGCTGTTTAGTTGGGACGTCGTAATAATAAAGATATGTTTCATCTCCCGTGACGATCGACACTATGTCTTTAGATTTACCCTCCTGGAATTTGGACATCATTTTTTTACACCAATTCACTCTTTGTGTCTGCTGCTCGGGAGTTAACTTATGTGGAACCCAAAGAGTACAAATTTTTCTAAAACCCAAGTGCTCATGTATGATCGTGTGTAATGTTGCTAAACTTATGTTCAATGTCTCTTCTAACTGTCGATAGGTAATTCATCGGTTTGTTTCTATGGCTTTTTGAACGGCAGATATGTTTTCTGGGGTAACTACTTCACACGGTCGACCTGAGCGTGAGGCGTCTTCAAGCGAAAACGAGCCCCGCTGAAATTGTTTGTACCATCTGTATATGGTCGCACGAGATGGACAGTCTTCACCAAGTATAGGCTTCATTTCTTCTAAATACTGTTCTTGAGATAACCCACGTGAAAAGTTGTATTTCAAAATTGCACGACACTCGATAGTCGTCCACGACTCCATTGCGCTAAAATCGCTGGACACGAACTGGCGCAAAACTGATAGTTTACTAATAACTATGTAGGACTACGACATTTCATGACATGTACAAACAAAAAATATCAATGTTACTTTCCTGCACCGTTTAGTTACAAAGTATCTCAAAACTTACTGAACACCCTACGTAATATATATATATATATATATATATATATATATATATATATATATATATATATATATATATATATATATATATATATATATATATATATATATAAAATAAACATAATATATGTTTATAGGAACTTTTATTCGTAAAAGACATAAGAAATCACCCCCGTATATGTATACAGGGTGTTTCCTAACTACAGTAAGAAACTTAGGAAAGTGTTTTTTTGTATATTTTTATGAAAAAAGTTCCTATGACACATGTCCTTTAAAGTCGTTTTTTTTTAATATCTAACGCTTTTACCGAGTTGGATGAAATTTGGTACACAACATTAAATGTAAAAAGGCGCTTGTAAAGCTTTACCTAGATTAAGATTATTGGGTCCAGTTAAGTCTTAGTAAGAAGCACAGCCAATAATATTAGGAAAAAAAGCACGTCACTGACTTATTATAAAGTTTTTATATTTGTTTTCCAAAAAGTAAGTAAAAATGCAACTTTTAAATGTCTTGTATTTTCTTCGGATTTCGCTCTGTTTAAGAGAAAAAAAATGAAGCCACTTTAAGTGATACAAAAAAGTATCGATAAAATGAGCATAAAATGAAAACGAAAATTTAAAAGGAAAACAATTTTTACCTTAGTTAATAAGGAAAATGACGATATTTGATAAAATAGCCGACGGCTTATCTGCTTTAAGGCAAATAATTGTTTATTTTTATTTTTGCTTATTTTTTCTCGATAACAAAGTTAAAAAGAAAATTTGGGAGACTCAAAAGTTGCATTTTTAATGGCTTAAATAAAAAAAACTAAACGTAAAAGGCAGTGTAGTATTTTTAATATTGGCTCTGGTGCCCACCGAGACGCCACTAGACCCAATAATCTTAGTCTAGGTAGAGCCTTGCAAGCGGCTTATTACATTAAATAAGTGTACTAAATTTTATCTAAATCAGTTAAGGGATTTTTTAAATACTTAAAAAATATAGAGTTTTTAAAAAACTTTTACCCTGTATCTTACAAATGAACCAAGTCCGGACATAGGTTTATGGGAACCTTTTTTTATAATAAGACATAAGCAATCACTTTCTTAAGTTTCGTACCGTAGTTAGGAAACACCCTGTATTTAAAATATACTTCTAATTAATATTCAATTGTTATTGATATACCCTATTAACAAAAAAATGTAATATAGCTATGTTTGTATAAGCTAAATTTTGAAAACGCCATTTTAATAAATAACCATGTTAAATTTATTTCGTCTTCAGAATATCTAAATTTAATTTATCGCTGGACATAAGTGTTACTTATAACTTTCCTAACTCTCGCCGAAAATGAAGTGTCTTCTAAGTCAGCAACAGATTTTTAAGATCTTATGTCCGGGCAAAAACGTGGTATGGGCCTTCCATTTAAAATAACAAAAATATTAAATATAGCGTCAAACGAGAAGATCTAGCAACAATGACAGTATAACTGTTCAATTCTACTTGCTCAGTAACCCTTAAATTTCAAAATTTATAAACGCCACTTCAGTGGTTTTAGAGATATTTAAGCGCATCTAAACCTTTTACCTAAAAATGTGGTGTTGTCCACAGATATTATCTTGGCAGCTAGTAAAAATGGAATTTAAAATTTTTTAGATCTATTTAATTTAAGCCTGCGCAATTTATTGAAATGAAAACAAATGAATATTCCAATAAAAAAAAAAACTAAAAATATACGTGTATCACAAAACGGTTAAATCTGGCACTGATCTCGATGCCAATGTTATTACCTGCGCGAAACAAAAGTTACATTTCATTGGCTTAAAACCGGGTTTGTGCGCAAGCAAATCGAGGGTGAACACGCCTGGCGCCAAACAGACTATTCGTATTATCGGAAAGAATTTGTCGACTGCGTCCTGGTTTTCTGTTCGGAGTACGGTAGCTAATGAGCGTCACGGTCAGACCGCGGACAGAGGGTACGGGATGCCGGTGTTTGTATTTTGCCCCGGCTTTTAAGTGCGCATGTTCGTCCACTCGTCCATTTGTTTACTGCACGAGGTCGTAAAAATCTATATGCCGATAGTACTATCAAATTCATAATGGCCAAGACCGTCTAGATACCAAATTTGGTAAATGAAGCTTTAACGGTTTTACAGATATTTAAGAGTTACAGTACTTTTTACTAATCCAGTATGTGGACTTTTGATATGTCTTGTGAACAATAATAAAATATACAGGATGGTTTATTTTTTTAAAATGCGATTTTACTATGTAACGCTAAAACACAATTGTCAATTGTTTTTTCTAATCTCTGATTTAAGGTTCTTTGAAATTGCTACCAGTTTGCCAATTTAAACAGTTTTTTTATTTGCAATAATAACAATAATACTAGTGGCGGACACCTTTTTCTTGGTTTTTAGTGCTCCTGTGTTAACTCTTTGTTAACACAAAAATGTATTATTAGCTAAATATTAAATCCATTTTATTAAAGAGCCATAGTTAAATTTATTTCGTCTTCAGAGTATCTAAATTTAATTTATCGCTTGACATAAGCGTTACTTATAACTTTCTCAACTATCGCCGAGAAAGGAGTGTCTTCTAGGTCGGCAAAAGAAAAATAAAATTGATTTAGGATGGGTCAGGTACGGGGACTGTAGTTTGCAACGAACATTGGATATTGGATTTTTAAGATCTTATTTCCGGGAGAAAATGTGAAAAGGATGGTAAAAAACTGATTTAGACAGCGGGTTTGACTAAATCCATTTTTTATCTTGTCGGTGACGAAATTATGTAAGGAAAAAAAACGAAGGCATAGGTAAAATAATATTTCAGAATCATTCTTGGTTAAAATATTATTCGACTTTAAACACGGGTAAAAAATTTGACATATGTAATTTTTTCTAAGTACGTATTTGTTAATTACATTTGATCTAATGCAAAAGATGCGTAAGCTACAAACCCCGTCTGAGTAAAGTTGGACTCCGCACCATTTGCATTGAAAACCGGCATCAGTAAAATTCTTCAGGATTGTAGTATGTTGTATAAGTCCCATCACTACTGGTAATTTTTTCATAAAAATTTCGGTTTATCACCGGTAATAATTGGATTTAGGGCTTTCCAAAGTGACATGACTAGATGATATAAAAAAGCATATTACGTAAATAAAACTTTTTTCGAAGATTTTTGAAACACATAAAAAAAATCGCAATATGGATTACTTAATTTAAAATACATATGTTACGCCGAATTTATGTAACTGCCGATTTCATGTATTCGGCAAAATTGTGCTTAATTCGTGAAATAACAGTAAATAAAACTGTCACATTGGGGTGGACATGGTTAGATCTGGTTAGTTAAATCTTTTTTTTATTCGCCTTATTAAAAAAGATAGATACATAAAATCGGCAATTACACAAATTCCGCTCAACACATATACTTAAAAAACAGAATTAGGTTTTGAAGTTTGCTGTCCCGCAAAGTATCCACAGGGTGGTCCAAATCATACCCTAGAAAAATTGTGTCAATACACCACATTTAAGATGGTGTTAACAGTTAAATAAGGGTTAAAACACTTAAGTAATTGTTATAGTGCACTTTTGACCTTTTATTAAGTTTTGATAGTATAACTTTTTGGAACAGTTCTAGACGAAAAAAAGTACCTACCATAATTACATGTTAGGCTCGTACTACCTAAATACTAATATTCTTTTTACCCTCATTTCTAAAAATGGTTTATAAGATAGTTACGTTTTTTTAATCCTTGTGACATCTCACGAAGGCTGATGCCTAAATACCAAAGTACCGTGAGTGCCGGGTTATTGGATGTTTAACTCATTTTTAACCCTGTTCCGTCAACGTTATCCAAGCACTAAAACATACAGTTTTGCATTTTACAGCCCCTTTTAGACAACGCAGTAGTGCCACCACGGACGTTATTTTTTTGTTCAATAACTATTACCTAGGATTGGCAGAATACTACACAGAAGCTTTGCCATTACCATCTGTGAGGTGACGAGCTATTAAAAACCTGTGGAGGGAACCGAGATTCGAACCCAGATCGCTGCGGTGAGAGGCTGGTACGTTAGCCCCTACACCATGCTCGCCACAAATTTACAAGTTTGTAATTTACAAAAACTTACAACTAAATTTAAAAAAATATTTCATGATAAAAATTTACAGTACTACTATTTAAGTTCCTAAAAATCTAAAAAATGCAAAAGCACGAAATCTTTACTTCTTAGAGGGACACTTTTTTTTTTAATCAAATTATATAAGCTTTCTAAAGGGGAGTGACAGCAAACCCTAAAATTTTAAATAAAAAAGAGGGATTCAGTAATTCCTTTTTTAAGATATTTTAATTGCCTTTTCAAAAATACTATAAGCTTAACTTAATTGTTTAGTACTATAAAAATATTTAGAAAAAAGGTAATAAAAATATCAAGTTTGTTTTAAAATAGTGTCACTTTTTTAGTTAGGAGTAACACATTGATTTAAATTTACAATAAAAATCGGTAAAGATAATAAAAACATTTTAGAAAAAGTCAGTAAATGTTGTGAATCAAACATTTATAAATTATGAAATTTTGTGGGTGGGTTTTCTTCATAAAAAGAACCATTAGAGAAAATAATGAACACTATAGAAATTTTTACACTTAATATATTTTTTTTTATTTTTTAGGTTTTATTGCTATTTATGATGTCTTAAATCCTGTTTTTCTTTTTAATTTTTTAAAAAGTACTAAAGCAAAATTTATGGTAATTTAAAAAGAAAAACTGAATGACCTTTAAAATGTCGTATCATTTCTTTTTATTAAGGATTTATTATAGACTATATATAGAGTCTCCTACAGAACAAAGTGTATGTGTTTTTTTATTTTTTTTAGATTTTCTATAGGGAAGGAACCTTTTCAAATTAATACGCTGTACGTTATAGGCTTAAAAGCTAAGGTTTCCTTCCAAAAGTGGCTATTCAATTCTATTCTTTTTATGTAAAACCTGGTATTCTTTATGATTTTTTTGTTTATTTTTTCTATACGTCAAATATTTTTTAAACCGTATTTACCAACAAGCTATCCAGTGAATAAACCGTCATTTTATTCCTGACAATTTCCGAGATTCTATTACATGCAACACCAATTTGAAAAACCCAGTAATTTTACAATATCTAATGAAAATACGTATTTTTGACAAACGGTCGGAAATCATTCTACAAAAATAAGAAGGTAAAACTTCTTACTGCTTGTAATTTCCTTGCAAAGCAATGTTTTGTCTTTGTTGAATACTATACAATCTGGCGATGCGAATTTATACACAAGCCAAAGAGTTTCCAGGGCTAATTGAGATCACCAACCGCAGACCGGTTTTGCACTATTTGATTCTCATCAGTACGGTATAGGCGATAACAACGAAACCTAAAGAAATTCTTTAAAAACTCGCGATAAAGTATAAACGTAGTAGCTTATACTGCATAAGCAACAGTTTATGGAATATCGGCCAGTAATGCAATAACAAAACAAGCACTATTAGTCACTCATGTTTACATGCTGAAATTCACGTTAGACTGTTTCTTTTCCACGCATTGTCTATACAGTGTGTCTACGTAAGTTGGCGGCATATGGAAAACTTTTTATTATTAATTTTACAAAAAAAAGTTATTCTTTATAAAAAGTTCTGCATGGTCCAAAACCTATAATGCAATCATCAGATGTTAAATTGTGACAGTCATGTACGAGGTTTGGCCAAAAATGTAATTTTTGCTGAGGAGTAAAGTACCTGTATTTTTGCTAATATCGCAAATCGTTATAAAGAAAAGATGTATTTAAAATGAAATGAATTAAAAATTATTTCCAAATATGCAATTTTGTGCGAAAATCGAGAAAATGTAAGTTTGAACATTAGTGCATTGTATATTCTTCTTGTTTTAATAACAATTATTTAATTTTTTTATTTAAAGCTGCCCTATGACATTTATATTCATGAAATATAGTGCACCAATGTACAAACCTAAATTTTTACCATTATCTCAGAAAAAAAAACAATTTTCGTTTTTTTGAAATGAACAAAATTGCATATTTAAAAGTCATTTTTAATTCTAAACACATTTTCTTTATTATGTGCGAAAATCGAGAAAATGTATGTATGTACATTAGTGCATTGTACATTCTTTTGTTTTAATAATAATTAATTTAAAAGTTTTATTTAAAACTGTCCCATGACATTTATAATCATGAAATATAGTGCACTAATGTACAAACCTAAATTTTTACTATTTACTCAAAACTCAAAAATAATTTTTTGAAAGTAATTTTTAATTCTAAACATCTTTTCTTTATTATAATTTGCGATATTAGCAAAAATACAGGTACTTTACTCTTAAGCAAAAATTACATTTTTGGCCAAACCTCGTACATGGCTGACACAATTTGACATCTGATAATTGCATTGGTTTAAGACCATGAAGAACTTTTCATAAAGAATAACTTTTTTCGTAAAATTAATAATAAAAAGTTTCCCACATGCCGCCAACTTACGTAGACACACTGTATGTATAATTTACTTGCTGACTGTGTAGAGTCCATCTGGCAGTGTAAAAAACTGTGCGTGAAACTAATAATTAAACAAAAATAACTATTCTTTACAAACACTCGAAAATCATTCTACAACAGAAAGAATATAACTCCTTACTGCTTATAATTTCCTTTCAAAGCATAGCCAAAACCTTGCTTTGCAAGAAAATTTACAATCGGTAAGGACATTTACTCTCTCATTTTTGTAAAAAAACTTATAATAATTTGACAAAGTAATGCCATCTTTAAAATTCCTGACCTTTCTTATTTATTCCAGTTAGATAATATCGTACATCTCAACCTCTCCAAAACTACCGGAAAGAAAAATAGTCCCTTAGGACTGCTCCTAAAAAACTACAATAGTTTAGGGTCAGTCAATTTTGGGAAATATAGTGGCAGAGGACATTGGCTACCCAATGTTCTTGTTTAAACGTCCGTAGGGCTTTACCAGATCGTTGTAGGTACACGAGCGCTGTGGTCTTCAGAGAATACTTTTGTTTAAAATGTAGATATTGTCGGAAATTCTAGTTATTTTATGTGGCATTTCCTTTGTATTATGTAAATCTTTTTGTATAACATGCGCTTAAATTGTATTTAGTTTAAATATATCAGAATAATGATATACCGGATGTTTCCTACAGGTGGTTCCCTCAATACCTTTTTTACCTTTTAGGATAAAAAATAAAATTTGGTTAAGCATTATTTGACCTTAATGTGGACTGGTTGATTTATTTACTTATACTTTGTTACTTTTTTTGGTAAATGACTGTTACTTTCAAATTTTCAATGGCACCACCGGTATATTTTTGATAGAATATGAAATTTTTAATACAATGACCAAATTAATTATTTACATTATAGGGGAAAGTGCCACTTTTTTTCCAGGGGATGGTTTGAAGCAGTCATTTTTTCTACTACCTTTTGCGACATTTTCAAAAAAATAATAAACCTAATTATTTAACTGCAATATCGGACAAAAGTATTAGGGCAGGTCCGGAACGCCCCGCTTAGCGGGTAACGTCGTCCATCGTCATAATTTCTAAACGCAACCTCTAGTCGGTCTGATATCTATCACTCAATACAAACATGAAACTTCGCTTCGCGCTTTTTAATACTTGAGTTGTCGAAAAACGTTCTGAATGTATTTTTTTTTTGTAAAAATTCAAATGTTTCTGAGTAGTTCCCAGATATTTGCGAAAATCGTGTCTATGCTCAGTTTTATATACCATTGTATCGTAGAACAAAAGTATTATTTCATGAAAACCATTCTACGAAAGCTGCTTGAGCCATACTTCATTTAAGCTTTTCAATCCCTCAATATAATATAATAAATGGGAGGTAACTGAATATTCTAAATATTATTCCCTCATCGTGGCCCAATATTATTAATATTTTAATAATAATATATTATTAACCTATTGTGTTCATAGTGTGCATTTACAGTTCATACCCTTTTCATTACCAAGTAAGAAATTATTAAAAAATTAAATTTTTATCTGTGTCCCAAATAAAAAAATCATTCCCTTATTTTTACTAAAACTGTATATTATACGTACTTATTGAATACGGTTTGTGAATTGCCGTGCTTATGAAATGTTTGCACTTGGTAGCATTGCTAATAAAGTCATTCTAACATTATTGCAAGGCGCGAAGAGATGTGTTGTTGTCAAGAGGTTTCTAATTAAATATTTAAATGTTACATTTTTATGTCTTATTCCGTTCACATCATTTATGTAATAGGGTATTTTTTTATTTATAATAAACACTGTGATTTTTACATGTTTTAAGAAGTGAAAATCTTGCCTCCAATTGAAAATTGATTTGAGGTTATGCTCGGTTAGTTTTTGTACGTTATGTTTGATTTTATCATTCCCTCACCATCATCCCCTTACTATTCTTCTAATGAAAAAATGAGAATTTATGAAGGAATTATAAAATCAAATATAACCTTACAAAAACTAGTCATACCTAGTCTTAAAATATATTCTGATTGATATTAAATTTATTTTAGTAAATCTTATTAATAATAATAACTCCTTTTTATATTTAATATTTTCAAAACAAATTTCTGCATTTTTATAATCAGATTTTTTTAAATCACCACTTTATTTTAATTTAAATTAAGAAAAGTTGGAGACCACGTAGTAAGCTGAGGTGAGTTAGTTGTGTACTAGAAATTTTACACATAATATTGCCATTATATTGCAAATTATGCTTTTATTATAATGCGGAGTCATTTGTCGCAAATTCGTGAGAACCACTCTACTACGATACATAAGTATTAATTGGCATCATTAATATATCAAAATGTAGGTGATTATTTGTATTTTATTATGCATTATTAAAATATTAGGTTCCGTAAGGTTTTTAAAGACAATTGCAATTTTAAATAAAAAATGTGTTATCGGGTAAGACCTCCCAGAGAAAATTTCTCTGACCAAGGTGGCACCAAACAAAATTTGGTTAGAAAAAACAACAATGTAATTTATTTATATTTTTTTAAATAAAAATATGATTAAAATATTTATTTAATTTTTTTATGTTGGGTTGTAAACTTTAGTCTTATGCCTATAATTAACTTATTTAAAAGAATCTGAATGTCTAGGACTTATAGAGAGAGAAGATAGAATAATAAATATTATATATCAAGTTATATGGTTTAATTTATTTAAAAATGTGTTTTTTTTAATAGTAAAACATATCTTAAAAACGTATCTTTTTTAAATAAAAACATTAATTTATTCAAATTTAAGCATACCCTTATATAAAAATAAATTAGAGAAATCAACGCCGTTTTTAATAGATACCTATGTATATATATACCAGGTAATGCATCGCCGGGCGGGACATAGGAAATCCCATGTAATTTTTAATGGGGTCAATTATTAGCTTCCCTAATTATTTTAGGGAAAAATTCTATTGAAGTTTATTGAAGAGCATCCAAATCTACGTCTATGGTAAAAACTTTAGATTTTTCGGTTAACCCGTTTGCTAGTTAGATGCTAATATATTTTTAGAAAATTATTATCGCCTCATATTTATGAACAACACTTAAAATACTAATTAGCATGACATACCGTTGTCATTTTGAAATTTAGTGCTTTATTATTATCAAAAAATCGTAGAGCGAAAAGATTAACCATGAGTTATACTACTGAAGAAAAGTATTGATGATTAAATGGTACTATCAAGGAAATAGTTACCAAAAGGTGTCAAACATGTACGCTGCTCAGTATCCAAATAGATCGATACCCGGAAAATCAACAGTCGATAGGACTATCAAAAAATTTTGGACCAAAGTTTATTTAAAACATATTGATTATTGTAATAATATTAAACATTTATTGAAGCATGTAAATATTATAAATGTCATAAGTTCTTGAAATTTGTTACTCTAGTTTAGTTTAACTTAACTTAATTCGTTTGTAAATAAAACATTAATTTTTTCACTGTATGATTTTTTGATAATAATAAGGCACCAAATTTCAAAATGACAAGGTAATGTCACACTAACTGGTATTTTTATTGTTGTTCATAAATATGAGGCAATAATATTGTAAGACATTTTAAAAATATATTAGCATCTCAGGGTTAACCGAGAAATCTAAAGTTTTTACCATGTATGCAGAGTTGCATGCTCTTCAACAAACTTCAATAGAATTTTTCTCTAAAATAATTAGGGAGCCAATAATTGACCCCATTAAAAATAACATGGGATTTTCCATGTCCCGCCCGGCGATGCATCAACCGGTATGTTACTGACACTTTACAATATTCAAATTTGCTTAAGTGAGCGGGGCTTCCTTACATAATTAAACAGTTTTATTAGGTGAAAGAAAAATTATTATTCCAAAGCAAAATAGATTCTAAAGACAACCACAAAATTCTTTAAAATATTTTGAAAACCGCAAGACTAGTATCATAAAATCTTTGCCAAATTAGTCTTGCAAACGATATAAAAAAGAATATAAGGTGTTTAATCAGTGGATCAAAGAACATCATGTCAAAAGAATTAACGAAGATGCCGTTATTGTATATTTTTCAAAGAAAACAAAAACTTTTAAGGCATCTGGGCTCTGGAGTAAATGCAGTATGTTACGTTCATGCGTGAATATTAAAGAAAATATAGACATTAAGTTTTCTAAAACATATACAGGGTGTTCCATTTAAAAAAATCTTTGTTTTAGAACTTTAAAATAAAAGTAAATAGAAAAAATATAGGTACGCCACTGAATTCTACGTAAAAATTTATAAAACTTTTTCTATTTATATATTTTTTTTTAATATCAGGCGAGTTACAAGTGCCTGGCAAAATTGACAAAATTTGAAAAACACTCTGTATCTCCAAAACGAATCAAGTTAGCCATGATTTACTTTCACTACTGAATTTTTAAAAAAACGAAATCGACATTGTGCCATCAGATTTGTTCTATCTCTTTTAGTTTTCGCTATACCCTGCACGGTCAACGAAAAGGCGCCACCCTGTACAACCTGTCGCACAACAAGTCGCATAGTAAGAGAGCCGGTGTTACAGAAGAATAGATTATTGCATGTTTAATCCTGTAAAATACGCTTAATACAAGAGCTAAAACTAGCTAATTGCGAATTGGAATTTGGTACATAATGCAGTTGTCAATGCATCCTAGAACAAAATAATCTGTACAGTTATACGGCGTAATTTTAACTTAATCGTTCTGTAATTAAACAAATATTCGTGCTTAAGTTAATTGCATTGTTGGAATTAGGTTTGGTGTGCCATCTAGCAAGAGATAAATTTTGCTTAAATTTTTCAAAATAATAAAGGTGTGCATTGACAAAAGTGTGCTCCATCGTGAAATTTGGTAAACAATATTTAAATTGGTTGTTGGAGCAACAATAAATAAATGTCAAAACGAACAAATACTATTCTCCGTTGAGTAATATTAAAATAAAAAAACATACATACCGGGTGATGCATCGCCGGGGGACATAGGAAATCCCTTGTAATTTTTAATGGAGTCAATTATTGACTCGCCTAATTATTATACAGAAAAATTATATTGAAGTTTATTGAAGAGCATGCAAATCTACGTCTATGGTAAAATCTTTAGATTTTTTGGTTAACCCGTTTGCTAGTTAGATGCTAATATATTTTTAAAAATTTATACATTATTATCGCCTCATATTTATGAACAACAACAAAAATACCAGTTAGCGTGACATAACGTTGTCATATTAAAATTTAGTGCTTTATTACCAAAAATCGTACAGTAAAAAGATTAAAGTTGTATTTATACAAACGAATTAAGTTAAGTTAAACTAAACTAGAGTAACAAATTTCAAGAACTTCTGACATTTATAATATTTACATGATTCAATAAATTATAAATATTATTACAATAATTGATATGTTGGAAATGAACTTAAGATTTAAGAAATTTTTTAAATATTCCTCCATTGACTGCTAGACAATAACCCAGACGTTCATAAAATTGTCTTCTTACATTGGCTAACTGGTAAATTGAAATTTTATTGCATTCTGCAGAAATAGCATTTTTAACTCATCATTAGAGTAATTTTTATCCTTGTATATCATGCTTTTTAAATGGCCCCAGAGGAAGAAGTCATTTGGCGAAATATCAGGAGATCTGGCTGGCCAATTTATGATGTGATGTAGGCCAATAACATTTTCATTAAAAGCATTGTGTAAATATTTCCGAACAGCCAGGGTATTATGTGCCGGGCAGCCATCCATTTGGTACCAAATTTCCTGATTTTCCCTGGATACATCATTTAAAGCGGGTAAAATTAGTTCTTCCAGTAATTCCAAACAAAATTCTGCATTCAAATTTTGATTAAGAAAAAATGGTCCAATAATATGTTGTCCGAAAACCCCGCCCAAAAATTTACTTTCTGTGGATATTGCGTCCTCGTTTCGACAAATCTGTCTTGGATTTCTTTGCTCCAGTATCGGTAATTTTAATAACTGGGTTCATTGTTTAACGTAAATGTGCACTCATCAGTAAAACAAATATTTCTTAAAAATTCCCTGTCTATGTTTGCCCTTTCCATCATGTCAAAACAAAGTTCCTGCAGTCGTATTTCATCCCCATCCCTTAGCTCTTGATGTCTTTCATATTTGTATGAAATGTATTTATGCCTTTTAAAATCCGGAGCACTGTTGATTGATCTTTTCCTATAATATCCTGAAGTTTCCTTGTACTCACCTTTCCTTCATTTTCTTCCACTTGCAATAAAATTTCCAAGTCTCTATCATCTCTTACATTTTCTTCTCTTTGATAGTCCCTAGCTTCACATCTGCAGTTATTTATCACTGTGCATTTGGTCTCCAATTTTTTGATAGTCCTATCGACTGTTGATTTTCTGGGTGTCGGTCTATTCGGATACTGAGCAGCGAACATGTCTGACACCTTTTGGTAACTATTTCCTTGATAGTACCATTTGATCATCAATTCTTTTTCTTCAGTAGTATAACTCATGGTTAATCTTCTTTGATTTTTTGATAATAATAAAGCACTAAATTTCAACATGACAAAGTTATGTCACGCTAACTGGTATGTAACAATTTTTAAAAATATATTAGCATCTAACTAGCAAACGGGTTAACCGAAGAATCTAAAGTTTTTACCATGAACATAAATTTGCATACTCTTCAATAAACTTCAATAGAATTTTTCTCTAAATTAATTAGGAGAGCCAATAATTCACCCCATTAAAAATTACATGGGATTTCCTATGTCCCGCCCGGCGATGCATCACCCGAGTATACATATGTTTGCTTATTGCGATAAAAACATTTAAGGGCACATTCCTAAGCCAAAAATCATGCTAAATTTTTCGTTGTTAAGTTTTGAAAAATTTTAAACATTTCTAAAACACTTTTATAGTAAAATTTCTTAAACTAGATATAAAAGGTATTTAATTAAGTGTTTGTTGATGTTGTTACATAGTTGCTAATAAGAAGTTTTAACACCAAATTTTGTTGAAGGGTCCAGGATTGTTTTTTAACGGACTTTTTTTCTGAAAACCACAAAGACTAAAAAAATATAAACACAAAAAGTAGTATTTTTAGGTGTTTTATCCGAAAAAAATTAAACGCAAGAAAGTCGGTGGCGTACATTTTTTGGCAATAATATTAGGTAAGATGCGTCCCACGCCGCCACTGGTCTCACTAGAATTAGTTTAGAACCAAATTAACATCCTATTATAGCAAATAACAGAGCCAAATGTTACTAAAATCGGGTAAGGCATATACCTATAAGATATTATTAAAAACCCGATTTTCTTTTTAACCCTTGTATCTTAAAAACAAAGCATTCCCGGATCTATGTTTATATGAAAAATTGGCTCAGCAATAAGCCCTTAAATTTGTTTGCCGCCATTAGGAAACACCCTGTATGTTTTACTGATAAAAAAAAATGTTCCTAACACTTCGCAAACGGTCTTTCACGTACGCAAAAGCAGTTATATACGAAAGACGCGAAGCGGAAAAGTATCAATCTGCGCATTTTTTAGAGAAATAACTATTTTAATAATACGTCTTAATTAAATAAGGTTTTTTTTGTTTATAACATAAAGTTGGTATGTTTGCTTATTTTTTGCTTTAATTTTTGTTATTATAGGGTATTGTGTACCATTTTTTTCAGTTTTTAAAATAAGAAACGAATAACATAAAAATAACATAAAATGTTTATTCTTTATACTTAAAAACTATTAGTAAAGGTATTCATTTGTAACACATCAAAAAAAATTATCCGCGTTTCTACTGATAGGCTAAATAATACCTATAAACTAAAAATACCATTATTTTTTTAACCCTAAAAACTTATTAATTAGTCAAAATTTTACAAAGTATTAACATGTAAAGTAAATCAATAAAATAAAAGAGGGCAGAATTAATCCAAATAAAACAAATGGATTTTTCTTGCAAACAGGGCCGAATAGATTTTAATACAAAAATAGCCTGTATCATAGTTGATCTTTCCCCGTAGAGGGTCAACGTGGACTTGACGAGTCTGTCATGCAAAATGGTAGGCGGGGATAAATCTTATTAGAGTAATTCGAATTTAACGTAGTGAGATTGGTTGGAGATTTTTAGGCGGGATAAAAACTATTTAGCTTTCTTCAGAACGCATGCACTCTGCGAGTATTTGACAGTGTCGTCACATATTTATTTTTATTATTTATTACTTTATGTTTTAGGTGCCCAATTTGGCTATTGTTAAATGTTTTTATTTACTGTGTAAGGTAAATTAGTTTGTGTGTGTTTGTTTTTAAGTTTATAATTATTATTGGACAGTTCTACTTTTTAATTTAAAAATAAAATGGCATTTTGGCGGCCATTAAAAAAAACAATAAAATAAGGCAATAGTTCAATTAAACTAAATTATATAAAATCATTGATCGGACGTATGTCTCAATTTCTACAAATTGTGCAAATCATAAGCGTACGTTTAAGTAATTTTTAAGAAAACAAAATAAAAAAAAACAACACAATAACCCCATTAAACCAGATTTATTGCAGTAATTGGTTGAGCCAAAATTTTAGTTCAGGCAGAATATGAAAGCCGTAAGCGTAGCAACAAGGGGACCAAAACTGAAAAAAAAATATTTAAAACATGATTACCAAATTGGTACACGGCAAAGGTTGCAATTTTAAAAAATACGAAGAAGTTTTAGTTTTATATGCACTCATTATTAATCTTTAACATAGCCCAATATCAAATTTGTATTTTTATTACGTATTATTTATTAGCTGCCTTTACACTATATTTATGGATACCCGGTAAAAGATAAAAAATTATTTTATTAAAATTAATACGGGCGCCAAGGAGTTTATTCGTCACGTTATATACGACTTTTACCAGGACAACTAAGTAACAAAGATCCAATTTTAGGAATGGTTAAGCAGAAACAAAAAGACCATCCTGATGATGAATATAAGTTTCTTTGTACTTTAAGGAATATTTTGATAGACTGCGGCTTTAGTTACAAAAAAAATAGATAAGAGAGTGGTTATTATCGAATCTGCAGGTATTGTTTCACTTAGGCAAGATTACCCGCATAAGATAATAGAATACCGTGAAGCAAATAGAGGCATACTTTACCTCGATGAAGCGTGGTTTGACACCAATGATGTTTTCCAATATGGCTGGGTGGATAATAGCAATAAGTGCAGTTTTAGGGCTCCATGTTCTAGGAGAAAATGAATTATAATATAACATGCTGGAACTGAGAATGGTTTTGTACCGAATGCTTTGTTGCTATCCGCTATAAGCATAAGCCATCTTCGGCGAATTATCATGAAGACATGACGGCCGAACTATTTGAAAAATGAGAACAGCAACTTTTGCTTAATATTAAACCAAATTTGGTGATAGTAATGGACAACGCATCATACCATTCTTGACAATAAACCAAAATTCCAAAGAACAGCACCAAAGAGAAAGAAGTAATAAAATTTATAAAGAACAAAAATATAGAAATACCAAAAAGAACACAAAAAAACTTGTTTAAAATAAAATAGCAAAAAACTTCAAAAAATACTTTATTGACCAATTTTATGGTCATACTATTTGTGCTTGCCTCCATATTATTGTATTTTTAACTCTATTGAAATGATCTGGGCCGCTCCAAAAACTAAATTGAGAAAAAAAATGAAATGCCGAATTAAGCAAATCTGTGCTCCACAATATACGATTAGTAATTGAGGAACCTGACAAAACCGAGATATGAAAAAATTATGTATCCCACGTCAAATAAAAAGAGCAGGAATACTGTATTTTATCACGAAAATATCCAATCAATATATATACAAATGACGAATTAAGTTCTGAAAACACTGATAGCGATAATGAAAAGGAAAACACATTTTTGTAGTAGGTACTCAATAATCTATTAAAATTGTTTTATTAAATTTCAATTTTGCCCTGTTACAAAACTAACATCCTCTCAACTGGCTGTGTATAAACTTTAACTTTAAATAAAGATCAACATTTTTATAATAGATATGTAAATTAATAATTAATTTAATATATCTGCTCTATTAAATTTTTATCCCTCCGCCCATGCCTAACAAAGAAGCGTCTGCGTGGAATTCGGTTTTTGCTGTCTCAATTGTGATTGTATAAAGTATAATAAAATATTACAAATATATTTAAATAAAGACGAATTAAAACTTTTAGTCGCAATAGAAATAAAAAGAATTTACTAAAACTAAATAAAAAGGATAATAACTCCGAATATGTTTAAACAGATTTAAATAAAAACTAATATAAACGAATAGAACACCCAAATGGCGTATAAATACCAAAAACACCAAACAGGAACAAACACTTTAGTAATTAAATATTACAAATATATACGAATGGGTCCTAACAAAAACGTATAGTCTAAATAGAAATAAATATGATCAAACAAAATCAAACACAAACGCAAAATAATTTTGAATAGAAAATATCTTAATTCCATTGCAAAAACCGACCAAGATCGAATAGGATTGAATGCCAAATTCTTATTCGTTTCTTTTTGTAATTTTTGACAGGGAACCCGTCGAACATCACATCAAACAGTGGAGTTGTAAATAAGTTTCCAGAGCATGTAGTCTCTTTCTTTAAGGGTACCACAGACTACGCTCTTGTACGACGTACGGTCGGAAAAGTTTTAAGTGCACATACACTTCAGTCATTTTTAGTTTTGTTCGAAAAGCCTTTAAACATATTGAAAGGATGAATCAAGTGCAGTTGTTAGCAGTGACGATGACTGTGGTCGTTAAAAAAAATCAAAAAGCGAAGACCACAAACCACAGGTTAGGTGTATATACATTGTTACTTCCTGCCCCGCAGCTTTTAAATTGTTTTACTTTTTTTAGTTCTTGTCAATAACTTTCTCTTAAACCATCAATCCTTTACAGTCTCTTTGGTGGCTTCAGTATCCAATCTCTATAATTTGTCTACTAGCAGTTCATATCTGTTTTTCTTATTACGGTCAATATTCTCCGGTGGTTTAATTTTTCATAAACATGAAAAAGATAAAGTTAAATTAATTGTAATAGGAAATTACGATCTATTTGGCAAATATCCGTCATATTGTAATCACTACAACTGCAACTGCTACCAAAAATTTTTGGTAAATCAAATTTGGCCGCCTCGTATCTACACAACTGCAAAACCATCGTAATTTAAACTGTTTGCACTACTTTCTTCTTCTTCGCATTGTACAAGCCCACGGACTTAAATCAACGAAATCAAAATACTTTTATCGTTCTTGTACGACAGCCCGAAACGGCCACACATTTCCGTCTTACGTCGTTGTTGTACGAACCGACATGTACGTCGTGCAAGTAGACCGTAGTCTATGGGGCACTTTACAGAACAACACGGATTTCCCAGAAGTCGTTAATTTACCCGTGATATTCATACCTCGTTAAATTTTAAAATTAAATAAACAACATATTATATTAATATTGCCAAATACTGACTGTATTGTTATCTTTGTTTTATCTTATTTACAGTACCCTTGTTATATTGTCCTAAATAATTACATTAGTCCCAACATGCTAGAAAAATATTTTTAAAATATAATGGGAAATCTTAAATTAAATAAAAGTCTGTTAAAGAATGGTAGGTATAAAGATAGCCATAAAGGTATTTTATTGGTTTAACTTACTAAAAAAACCTAAAAAATACCCTTAATACATTTCAAAGTCGGGTCTCGGTGGTAGTTTTGGTAAATGTCAAATTGATTTGGAACTAAAACCATTAAAGTAAAAAATAGCATGTGTTCATTTTCGCGTTTTTATGTTCCTGTGCAGCATAATGGTCCATTATCCTAAACCTCCCAGATTTGCCAGTAAAAAAATATCATTTATTTGAATACAAAGGGTATAAGCGTGTAATCTAATTATTATCTATTTCATTTTTGTGATGTACTAATAACTTTTAAATGATGAATGAAAATTTTATAAACTATGAAAAACTATTCCGTCCTTGCACAATATAATAAAAGTTAAGATTACTTTAAAAGAAATAAAATATTTAAATATTTAATATAAAGTTACTTACGATACAAAGAAGATTTCATACTTTAAACAAAGGTTTATTAGCTCTCGGTTAAAATTATTTTAATTCAATAAATCTTAACAAGACGCCAGGATATCCTGGAAAAAAGCCAAATAATATTTTGTTTTAACGTAATATTCCAGAAAACAAATAAAGCATAAAATACTTTATTATATGGCTAAACATTTGTAACTATTTTTTTACCTGGTTAAAATACCTAAAAGGTGTATCTTTTACCCGTTAATTTTTTAAAAGTAACGTCAAATTCTAAACTCTCTTATCAAACTTTTGATTTTAATAAAAAAAAATTGTTTAGATTTTTAGCAAGTTTATCAGCAAGTTTTTTGGTAAACTGTTTACCACATTTTTGGTAAACTATTTACTACATTTTTAAGACGCAACCATTAGCCCAGTTCCCGTCTGGGCGTCTTGTTAAGATTTTATTTTATTGGATTAAAATAATTTCAACCAAGAGCTAATGAACCTTCGTTGAGAGTTTGAAATCTTCTTTGTATCGGAAGTAACTTTATATAAAATATTTTATTATTTTATTTCTTTTAAAGCAATCTTAACTTTTATTTTATTGTGCAAGGACAGAATAGTTCTTCATGTTATATAAAAGTTTTATTTTTCCTAAATTGTTTAAAAAACTTTTTATTTTATTCTGGAAAAAAGACAAATAATATTTTGTTTAAACGTAGAGTAGACTCTCAGAAAACAAATAAAGCATAAAATACAAATCTTGCTTGAACGCCACCGGCAGACATTTTTTAAATAATTTTACAGCAAAAAATGTGATTGTAGAAGGATGTGTACTAAATTTTGTAAAAATATCTGGAGTGGTAGGAAAGTGATAATAAAAAATGCATTTTTTTCTTAAAACTTTAACACCCTGTATCTCAGAAACGAAGGATTTTCGAATGTAATTTTTTTTTAAACAATTTCTTGTTTTCTTGCATTCTATAGAGTGTGAAAAGGAAAATACGAACTTAAAAATAACCCTGTATATATTTAAAGCTGATAAAAACAAAACAAAAATAAAATAACAAATCAAATTGTATTTTATCTTTATCCTTTTTCTTTAGGTTTTAAAGATCTTTAGGTCAAATTTTATTTATTTAAAATACATTTTAAATATATCCCAAATAGCAGTTTAAAAAAAAAAGAATAAAAATAGGCCTTTCCATTTTAAAGAATACTACAATGGTGTGTTGTATGTATTTGTTTTCACACTTTAATACATTCCGATATACATTAGTTTTTATACCGCTCGTTATTTAGAATTGAATTTGTATAACAGTAACAAGTAAATTAAATGTAATTAAAAATATTAATAAACAAACGTTATTTTCTTTTCTGTAAGAACCGGACAGACAAAAATATAATTCTCGATTTTTGTGGTGGTATAATAAAACTTAAAAATGGAAAAAATATTTTCTTTTTGGATAAATTGTGTAAAAAATGTAAATTTTAATTTAAGAAAACATTATTCCACTACCTATTTCTGAAATTTCAACATCCAATAACAGTGAATTTTAAATTAAGCAAGCCACCCACTCCTATATTATCGTTATTTGTAAATGTAAAGAAAATAGATTACAACATGACATTGTTTAACTTTAGAGGGATTTATTTTGTATCAAAATTTACCTATTAAGGGATATTACCTTTTCCCATCAACACAAATGTCAAAAATTTCCAATGGGTCAACTAATACCTTATCTTAAAGGGTCTCAAATTTTCCCTTCGATATTTTTAAAATTTTTAAAATTGGCTCTATTGTTTTCCAGAAATTGACCTTAAATACTAGGTGTCCCTACCCAGTGCCCTTAATAGTTTTTAAAATATTTTTTTAATCTTGAAAAAATTGTTACGTAGGTTATTAAATTATTTTGCATTTATTTAACGATTTATTACTTTTACCGATTCGTTACCTAATTTAATTTTGATATTTAAAAAAATAAAACGGTTATAGGGTTGAGCTACCAGCTAGGGACGCCCGGTATTTAGATTAATTTCATTTTGGATTTAAAAGAATTTGACACCCTTTAAAATGGGTATAAGTAAACCCCCTTTCTTTAAGAAGTTGGTATAAAATTTGATGTTACAAGAGAAAGAATTAGACAAATAGAAGCAAAAACATTAAGAAAATTAAGACATCCTAGTAGATAAGAAGTACTTAAATCTTTTTTAGATGATTAAAATTTTGGCTTGACGTTGGTATATGTAGGGTAAGGAAATAACCCAAAAAAGTAAATTTTACCACAAAAATATTTTCCCATAAATAAATAATAACGTTTTGGGATTTTACATAAGTCTATAGGATGTTTTCATTTGTAGATTATAGGGTAAAGGCCATTTATATGTAATAGAGCATTTAAATTAATTATTCCATTATTTGTACAGTTTATTTTTGTTGAAAATATAGGGTATAGGCTAAATAGTAAGAGATACAAAAAAAAAAAAACTAAGACATGTGCCCCGTTTTCTTTTTAGTATTTAGTTTAATTGCGCAATCAGATCCTGGCCAAGTTAACTGGTATAGAAGATATACGGTGAGTCTCAAAATTCGTCGGTTTTAATTATGCCTTATTACTCGGACATTTTTGGAGATAAAAACAAACTTAAAATACAAAAGTATTTTTAACGGTTTACGTAGAATCCAGTGGCTTACCTAAAATAAATATAAATCTTTTAATTTTTGAGATATAACATAAACTTGCATTTTTAAAAATAAAACACCCTGTATCTAAGTATTGCAAAATAATCATTTTTCTGCCAATACAACAATATATAATACCTTATATTTTGCATTGTTTGAAGCAACTAACAAAAGAAAATAGTTGGCCATGGATTAAATTGATTTTCATTTATTTTTTTAATGTAATTTAATGTAAATAAAAAATCCAATTTAACAAACATACTAAAACAATTATTAACCACAATAATAATAACCACAGAAAATAGATTTATTTATAAAAGCAACTAAACAATTATCTAAAGTACTTATTAATTTTTTTGCGCTGGTGTTTAATCGCAAAATGTACTCAAATACTTTCAATTCTGTTTGATGCATTTTTTGGACTTAGCTTGTAATTGAATTAATGGCAATATAGATGTGCATTACACCAAATGAAAAGCATTTAAGCACATTTTGTTATTAAGCACCACCGCGAATTGTTTGATAAGTATATGAGTTATTTGTTTAGTTGCTATTTTCTGTGATTGTTATTGTTTTAGTTGATATAATACGATATTTTTTAATTTGTTTTTTTAAATAAAAGAATATTAATTTAATCCATGGCATAGTATTTTATTTTTGATTTGTTTCGCTGTTTAGAACAATGCAAAATATTAAGTGTTATATATTGATGTAATTAAAAGATAAAATGAAATTTTCGAAATACCAAATTAAATATTTATATTTAATTTAGGTGAGTTGCTGGATTCTATATAAAAAATTATAAAGCTTTTGTATTTAAAGTTTGTTTTTATTTCCAAAAATATCCAAGTAATAAGAAATAATAAAAATTTACCAATTTTGAGAATCACCCTGTTTCTTCTAAACCAGTGAAGTTAGCGTGAATATGATTGCTTCATTAAACTCAAAATTAAAAAAGAGAAGGGGGCCGTATCTTAGTTTTTTGTCTCTTACTATTTAGCCTATACCCTATATTTTCAACAAAAAAACTGTACAAATAATGGAATAATAGCCCGTTTTAATTTAAATGCTCTATTAAATATGAATGGCTTATTGTAATAACACGATAAAAAAATACGGAGTTATTAGGAACTCCTATAATTAATTATATATTTAAAATATATCTTAAAATGCAAATTTTTTGTTAATTAAAAAAAATCGATTTAAAAGAATACCAGTATAGTGCTTATTTAGAATTGAATAAATCATGATACACATCGGTTGTTATTCCGTTATTTTTAATGGAATTGAAAAAACCGCAGCAAGTAAATTAAATGAAAAAATGTAATATTTTTATTAACAATCATTATTTATTCTTCTAGGGGAGTTAAAATGTTAAAATTTGTCACTACTTAATATTTTGATCATATAAAAAATAACCCTTTAAAAAAATGTCATAATATTAAAAATTTTAACTAGAAGTAATATTTAAATTTTAAAAAGTTTTATTAAAAAATGGAACCTTTTGGATAAAAAAGTGCTATAAAAACAATATTTTACATTTATATACGCATAAAATTAGAAGTAAAGAAAAAAACGTGAGTTACGTAAAATTGTTCTTTTTACTGTTTTTGCCATTACAATATTTATCTTTAAGTTTAATTATTACAGATATAGTGCATATCAGTCATTTCAAATAAAAATAAACATATAAAAATATAAAATAAATATTCACTGTTGGGTTATTAGGAAGCTAAAATTTAAATCATATATTCTATATCCAAACTGAATTTATCGATGCAAGTTAGACATACTCGTAAACTCAAGACTTTCTAAACTATCGAAAACGAAAAACAGTCCCTTAGGTCGGCTCCTGTAAAACTAAAATAGTTAAGGGTGGTCAGTTTTGTGGAAGGTAGTGGTCACGAACATTTCCACAAAATGTTCTTGTTTAAACGTCCGCAGGGCTTTACTGGGTCGTTGTAGGAACAGGAGAATTTAGTCTTTGCAGAGTAATTGAATTTAAAATGCAGATAATGGCAGGTTCTCAAGTATAATTACCTAACATTTAATTAAAGACATAACTGGCTTTTATAAAAAAATCATACTTAATAATTTATTAAAATATAATATGTTATAATACAGTGCGTGTCTAAAGTCAGGACACCCCCTTCCAACTTTTGAATTGTTTGGTATTTTTATATAATTTTTCATTATTATAAAATCGACCACACATATACCACCATTTCTTGTATAAATTTTGTTTAGTTAAGTCATTTAATTTGACGTACTGTTTAACAGCGAATAAATTTTATCTTAAGTAGTTGTCAAAATTTATAGAAAATGTCAAACTTTTATTATTGGGAGTAATTACACATATGCATCAAAATTATCGATACTTTTGCTTGAAAGCGTATAACTACTTCATTTTCACATTTTCGCCAAAATGTAAAAATGAACTAGAGTAGTTTTTAAAAGGCAATACACTTGAAAGCTAAATTATCTAATTATTTTGATGCACGAGTGCTAGTTTAGGGAGAAAATTACTCAAAGAAAGTGAAACTATTAAATGAAGGAATAATAATAATAAACAACTCTACAGATTCAGGGCAAAAACAAGACATTTTTATACAAAAATGTTTTCAAAGTTTATGCAATGCCAAACTGACATATTAAATAAACAAATATGTTGTTAGAATTTGGTTGTCAAAATCAACAATTAAAAACATGACAGTAAAATTTTCGATTTCTACTACGGAATTATCGCTGAAATTAAGCGATAATTACCGAGTAAACAAATAGGTAAGTGTAATTTTCAGTAAAATTTTTTTGTTATTGGTTTTAAATGTTAGTTTTCAGAAAATGATCTGGCCGTATACCGCTCGACCTACAAATTTAAAATCGATTAAACTATCCAAATATTTTTGACACCTTTTGGGCCTGGCAAATAGTTTCATGGACAATTATTTTTATAAAACTTCCGACGTCTCGAGTTTTTAATTTTAAATTTAAAAATTTCGTCCGCTTTGCGATCTCGTGTTTTTATTAAATTATTATTATTATTATTACTAACCAAAACTAACCATTTTTCAAGAAACATCTTGCTCAAAATATGTTGGATAGTTTAATCGATTAAATGTCTATAGGTCTTGTGATAAAATATATGAAAATTTACGGACTTTAGTAAGACAATATAAACTAAATTGTAGACAAGAAATGACAGATATAATATTAAACTGAGTGTTGGGCGTCATTATTAAAAAAAAATGAAAAGGGGGGTCTTGTGGCACATCATTTTAAAGCTCATGACAAGTATTACTTTATAACCTAAAATATAAAATCAGTATTTTTACTAACTACAAAACGGTGAAGTAGAGAGTATCTTAAGAAAGAAAAATTTGCGGACTCATGTTTTAATAAACTTTTTTCTTATTTTAACGAGATGATTCTACCACAGCAGTTTTGCAGTACTGTTCAAAAACACCCTGTTTATTGACATAATTTTTATTCTTATGTTATGTCGTTTTTTAAAACATTTTCCCAATATAATTATGTATGATGCATTTCTTACCCTATAGAAAAAACACTCTTAGGCATTTTTGTTTTTACGTCACGAAATAAAAAAACTTGGCACTCTTAATGACAAATGTATTAATTATATATTTTTAAACATTTTTTCATCGTAAAATCTAGTTGTACATTTTAATTTAGTTTTTCTTTGTATTTAATTTTACTTATTTTTAAATTACAACATGTTTAAGGATAAATACATGCCTTTGTTTAAATTTTATACTATTTTATAAACCATTTTATAAAAACTTGTTAGTAACTGCGTCACTTTTTTAGGTATAACTTAAGTCTATTGTTAAAATTTTAATTTGTTTTATTTCAATTAAAAATAAAATCCTTAACACAGCACGTCAAAAACAAGAAAATTTTAAGGTAACTTAGTTATAATTTTCTACAGAAACTTCCAAACTCTTTAAAAGTTTTTGTATAAACTTTTAATACTTAAAAGATAAAAATCATTTAAAAATTATGTTTTGTTACGGGTCCTTTAGAAAAGTTATGTTAACAATAGAATTTTATTTTACTTTGGCCTGAAGCCAAATCTAAAAAGTTTTTATAAAACAAAAGGTGTAGAGTTAACAAACTTATAGCTTATATGATCAATATCACGTTTACTGCTTGGTTATATTATGTATGTATACAGATCAGCTAAGCTCAAAAGGTTTACAGACAAGGCGTGGAAGAGAATCGGTCTGTACAGGTAGATATAAAATAAATAATTTCGGCATGCAAACAAGGTGACACATCGCAGAGTGCATCGATATATGTGGAGAAAAATGCCAAAAATTAAAATTTTTATACCAAATTAATAGTTAGTATAATATGAGTAATATTGCGTCAAATGTATAATAAAATTACAGTATTGTTTTTTGTATTGGCAGCGAATTGTACCCGATTCAATAATAATAGAACAATAAGACTGATACGATTTTTGTCATGAAACTCCTATCTCTCAACGCCCTGTGTATTGGTCCTGTTTTGTTGTTGCTTTATTACCCTATGTACCTATTCACTTAGCTGAACCGGTATATATTCTATATTAGTTTAAGAGTGGGAAGTTTTATAGTTGTATTGTTGCTATTATTTGCTAAAAAGCAACACCTTTACAGTTTTACCAAAGAACACATCTTATATGCATATGGTACCAGGTCAATACGTTTAAATTGACTTTTAGTGTGTTAAACACAAGCAGAGAGAGATTAGACAAAGAAAGCCTGCATGTAAATATCTCGAATCTGCTCACTTATTGAGCTCGCTTTGTTGATGCATTAGACCGTCAACATTTAAGCTTTATAAAAGCCTTTTATATATTTTTATATACCTACACTTTGTACCAGACTAATGCTCATAAAGTAAGTCTTTGCATGTTAAACACTACCCGGTAGAGATTAGGCAATAAACGCTTTTATTACCAGTCAATTTTTGGGTGATAATTGCTTTTCCACGTTGTCGTATTTTCTAACAGAAGACCCATATATCGGTGCAAAAATCGTACAAGTGCGAAGCTTATTCGAGGCGATATCAGAGTTTTAAACATTGCTGACGACATACAGTGTGTCCAATGACTTAAAATTATGATTTAAAAATAATATCGGCCAAATGTTCTTTTCTCCACGACTGCGACTGTGTTAACAATAGCAAATTCGATTAGTCCTATTGCATGACGTTCTCAGTTTTCACACATTTAGGCTGGTATCTTACGAATAGAATTTCTGATGTTGGTTTACAAATCCTCTATCGTTCTTGTATTGTTAGCATACGCCTTTGATTTCACGTAGATTTTTTCGAATAGGAAGAAAGTCGTACGGCGTCTAATCACTTTATCGTACGGCATAATTCACTGGACCATGTCATGACATCACAATATCACCAAACTGCTCTTGCAATAACGCGATGGTTTCGTTGGCGGTATGACCGTGCGACCTCTTCCTATGAAACTACGTGAAACGAAAGGTTTATGCTAACAATCCAACAACTAAAGAAGCTTTGAAAACCAACATCAGAAAATTTATTCGTAAGATATCGGTCTAAATGTTTGAAAACTTGTTGCTAAATTGGTCTGATCGAATTTGGTATTGTCAACAAACTTGTGGAGGACATTTAGACGGTAATATTTTTAAATCATAATAATTGTAATTAATAGCAAGGTTTGTGTTTAATTTAATTTTAAAATTCTAAAGCACTTATTAGATCCCCCTTTATTATAATTTAAAAACTTGGACTTTTAACAAACCAAACAGGCTTAATAAAGTCTTTAAACAGCAAATTAAAACAAAAAAAAACTTATTCTTTTAAACGTTAAATAGGCCTTTGTTTTCAAAACAAAAAATATAAAGAGCCTTATGAAAACAAACAAAATTCTTGGTATTGTAGTATGACGGCAAACAGAGAAAATGATTGTCGCCTCAGGTTATGTTCTAATGGCTTTTTCTACACAGTTGGCCAGACTCCAGTGGCGTAGATATCATATATTTTTGTAATTAAATTTATTTAATATACACATATTGACGAATCTTTAAACAAATGTAGCATTATGGTTCCTATAATATTATACATCAGTAATCACATATCTCTAGATAATAAACCATGGTTTTTATAATCCTATCATAAAGCTGAATAATAAAAATTAAAGCTTATAAAATGTTCCTGCATAATCACAGTTCTTTACCAAATGACCCTAAATATTTTTGATTTGTGATCCGTCTGTGTGAAATACATAAGTTAAAATTATGGCGGTAAAGATAGTAAAATGAAGTTTCTTACAATTTTTGGAACCGTTGTTTATAACGTGTATAATATGTTATACTTAAAAGGGATTTTACTACGACGTAGAATCGAGTTTGTCTTCAAGTGGACAAATTTCAGAAACATCCCCTTTGGTCGGTTCGATAAAAATATCGATTTTTTAAACTCATTATTGTTTACCGATATTTTTACCAAGCAATTTGCTAACAAGTCGCTCTTGATCCTGTTATTTTATTCTTTACAATGTTGGTTTTAATGTAATATACAAGGCTGCATATAATATTTAAAGTAAAGTAGATTACCAGTGTTTTCTTAAATTCCCATTTTAATTTTTTAGGGTTATAAATTAATAAACTGACTTTTAAGTTCATTTTGATATCCATCAAACTTTTTGTGTTCATGTTGTAAATATTTGTAAACTGTCTTAGAATAGAAAATAAAAAACTATGTTCTAAAATCATTAGACTAAGAGCCTTGAGATGCTTTTATATTGGCACCGCTCGAGACAAGAACATCGAGCCACGCCGCTTGAGCGTTACCATCTTGCGCGTCGTCGTGTCCATATTGGCAAAGCATTATTTTAGTTATTTTCTTGTTTTTTTTTTCAAATTAGAACTGATGAATTCGATAAAAAAGCAGTAATAACTTATGGAAAATCTAAGGCTACGGTGGTTAATTAAAAAAGGGACAAGGCGTTCATGGCCTTAATAAAAATAGAGTCACTTATGGCGAATATTACCATCTTTATTATCAACATCGGTGTAATCCAGTACGTTTCTTTTGGTTTTTAAATAAATATAATAGGAATAATTAATTATTTATTATTTAATATTTGTTAAATTACCTGGAACTGCTACAATCTTTGCGATTTCTTCCCCTTAATTTTGCTACAATTTGCCTGTCTTTGTAAGACTGATGTCTATAATTCCAGAGAGCTGGATTTGTTTGTATCTTAGAAATCAATGGGTGCATTCAGGTTGTCCCAGCCGCTGAGATTGATTAGTTAGAAGTCACTCTGAATGCAATACTGATTACTGCTTTTTCGATAGCGGCTGAGTATTTTGCTCAGCGTAAAAAAATGACCTCTGTGGCTTTTCAAATAGCGGATTTTCATAGTTTGACATTTGATATGAAAGCTTGGTTATAATCGCGATAAATACTTATTTTGCAAATACTTTTAAATAGTTTCTTTGTAATAACGTTTAAATTCAAACAATTATTATGGATAAAAACAAATTTGGTCCGGATACCCATTAATAATGGAGGAAATCCTATTATAGAAAATAATAGAGTGTTGGTACAAAGTATAAAAGGTAAAGATAATTTAATATTTAAATGTACATACTACATATTTTGTAATTTTTTATTGATATTACCATAGCTTATTGACTATGTTCGTAAAATTTGTAGATAATTCCTTTGTTTACATTCCTCTGTGTCCCCAAGTAAAGCAAATTTTTGGTCTTACAACTGCGACAAAAACTAACTTCAACAATGAAGATGTTTTAAGTGCTATTGATAATAATAATGTAGGTACTAGGTAGATGAATATAGCAGTTTTATTGTCTATGGTAATATTTTGCATCAATTATGTACTTGGTAGATGCTTACAAAGTTTGCCAAACAGTTATCATTACTTACTGTTTAGAATTGATAAAATTAGTTTCTCATATTTTAATATTGCCGTCAAAGCATTATTTTTGGTTTTGGTTGGTTTGACCAAATGTTTCCAAGGAATGTCATTTCTCATTTTTGAATGAAATTGCGAGCATTCTCACGACTTGAAAATGCAAAACACTCGAAAATCTACTGAGAACGAGTCAATACGGTAGTGTGGCCAGTTGTGTATAGAAGTGAATTTAAAGTGTTTTTAAGTGTCTCAATCTATGTTTATCAAAGCCCGACCGGGAGAATATCACGAAGTATATAAGTTGGTGAGTGTGACATCATTATTTTTCTTATCTTGAGCCGAAAAAATCAAATTTTGTAATATTATTTTTTTATTCCCCGTTTTTTTGTCGGTTTTAAAAAATAAAAACCGACTGGTCCTTTGCAACACTTACTGTAAATGTATGTATGTAAATACTTAATATACCTATAAACCAAATTTATGTTATGTTTGAATGTTCACATTTGACCAGCTGTGAGCCTTTAAGTTAGCAATGTATTCAGAAAAAATAAAAACGCTGACTAACAGCGGTCTCAGCATGCTAAGTTGGCTAACTTAGCCGATGGGACCTCCTAAATGTATCCAATTATTTACGATCAAATATTTTAGTTTTAGATGTCAGTGCATTTTTTCCGTACCTTCCTATCCACTAAATTTGGTGTACCGCTGTAGCGATGCCGGCCGGTGAAACAACGAACAAGATCGGAGCTCCAGCGGTGCGACGCTTTGCAACGCGCCACGTCACCAGACTTAAAATCTGTTATTAGAATCAGTTTTTGACAACGCCCAAGCGGTATCGCAGGACGCTCATCGTTCGGCACCCTAGCCAAACACATTATTAGGACTATTAGCGGTTAATAGAGAATTATTGCAAGTTGCCTTATTAGGCTCGGGAATTATTAATACCGGCCTTATTTAAATAGTGCTTGTACCCATAATTTAAAGTTATTGCAAATCATGTTGACAGTACCATTACCCTAAAAAAGGGAAAACATTTTTAGTTGTTTTTCTTTATTGTTTTGTGTTGTAGGGTTTTGTTTTACACAATTAAAGAAAAATAATTTGAAAAAGCAAGGTTTTAAGTACTTTTACTTCTAAAAACTTTTCGATTTTGTGCTCGGTAGCCGTTCGGTTTACACGAACAGATCCGAATTTAAAATATGACCAAAATAGGGCATGACCTAAAACCGACATAAAGCTAGGAACTATCCTTATTAAGGAGTCCTTATCCCACCATACATCTGCGCAAGCTCAGATGTCAAAATAAGGCCGGTATTATTTGTGCCTGGCCTTATTTTACTGTGCAATATTTCTCTAATATTTACTTTGCTGATTTTCAGCAGTGTGGCCAAATTTAAACATGCCACATCGTACCATGTTTAAATTTTACACGTGAGGCGCGAAAAAAATATAAATGTGTGGGTTCTTAATTGTAAATGCAGTCAGATACTTACAGTATTATTAAACTAAAGGTTAATAATAATAATAATTAGCTTTATTCTCATGAAAAATATTTCGATATCTTTGTAGAAAATAGCAAAACTATAAATTATCTATATGCATACATATACAACATAGACAGATACACACACAAAAATATAATAGTAAAACAGATATACCTTTTATGAAAATGCTTTAACATATTTTTAAATTTATGTTTGTAATACTTTTTCTAGAATTTGAAAATGATTAATAAATTTAATTTTTTTAATCATATTTGAATGCGGTATAGGTAGATAAAAAGAAAACATATTTTTATAAATACGCAGTACTCAAGAGTCGATAGGGATAGTAAGTCTTTTTCGAAAAAAATCTTTATTCTCGTATTTCAATTTCATTTACTAAATTGCGTTCTCACAAGTTTTACCTTTGTCTGAATGTTTTACCCTTATTGTATTGTTAACAAAGCTTGCATGTAATATATCTTAGACATTAATTTTTTTAGGAACTGAAATACAAAGAATTACCTTGATTCCTCAATGTAGAAAAACTTTAATTACACAAATTACAACAAAAAACAATTTAAAAAATTAAATAAGTTTATCTGGGTTTATTAATTTTATTTTATACAAAAGATTTTTTTTTAACAAATTTTTAACTTAAAACTCCGCAAAAACCAAAATAATTTTTTACTTAGGACAATGCTTTAAGAGTATTTGTAATTATGTGTTCCTGGTAGACATTAAATTTAATGATCACAAATATTAAGGCACTGTTGATTTACTAAATAATTAAACAATAAAATTATGTGTAATTAATTTCTATAAATATAGTGGTTGATAAACATATTTTAAATAAAAGTAATAAATATTTAAAGAAATTGTTAGGTATTTACAAAAAGTTTTTTAGATAATGTTTAAAGCTTCAATATTATATTAAATTATACTGACATAAAACAGACATTTTTAAGTCTTACAAACGTGGATAGATATACCACTGCAAATAATATGAGTTTAAGAATAATGTTCAATACAATTTAAAAAAGTTTTTCTGTCACAAGAATATAATCCCTAAAAACTACTTTTACTTTTTCAAATTATACGAAATTAAAAATCTCCTTTTATGGACACTTAATTAAAGACACCCTGCTTCTATGTCATTCGCCAGGGCCCTTTTCCCCAGACCGGTTTCGCCTGCCTCACAGGACGTATAAAAAAATAGTGATTTATGTAACAAGTGCATAAAGTGATACTTTACATGTTATATACTATATTTTTTCTAGGTTTATAATATAAAAATTTCTCAAATTACCAGTTTATATATACATGTTTTATTTATTTTTTACTTACTTATTTTAATTTTTGCAGCCCAGCCATTATATTGCAACAAAAAATCATAGCCTCCTTATTTTTTAAAAGACAATTATCCTTTTCATAACTATGCCGTTATGATTTAATATTTGAAAATTGTTTGTACTAACTTTTGTAGAAATAATACTATAACAGTATAAATTCCTTTTCAATTTCTTAGTCATCCAAGTTCATTATTACTGTTAATTTTAAATAATTTTTATTAAATTTATTCGCAAACTGTCAAATTTTAAAACAAGTGACACATTAACGAAAAGAAATAATGACGAAATCAAAGGTAACTTGACCGTATGGTTCAGTTGATGTCGCGTTTACTGTTACATTGCATAAATTGGTATTGAAGTATACTGTAGTAGGCATGGAAACAAAACACTAATTTAAAGTGTGAAACAAAGCTTCGAAGTGTTAAAAAAGTAACTTTTTTTTTAACACTTTATATAGTGCACTAGACTGGAGAACTTTATCTTCATGTTAACGATTTAAAAAGTGCATTTTTTTAACGATCGTAGGAAAAAATATTTTATTTTAGTTCTAAATTGGTAAGGACTCGAAAAAATTTTTATACTATAAAAGTTATAGTATTTGGCGAAAAAGCACAAGTTTTTGAAATAAAATGGCATAAAAAAGAACTTATCGCAAAAATATGATTTTACCCCTAAAAAATGTTTAGGGTAACTTCAACGCCAAAGTGGCAGTCGCCAAAACGGTCGCGGTCAAGATGGCTCGATGTTCAATCGGCGATGCCAAAATGGTCACGCCGAAACGGCCACGCCAAGATTTTCTAAATATTTGCTCATTTTAAAAACTTAAAATTAGACATTTGTTGCCTTTTACGACATTTTAAAAATATTTTGCAATATTCTTTTCAAATATAAATAAATAAGTTTTTTTATTAGGTGAAGTATGGTATTGACTGTTGTAAATATTTTGCAAGTGGTGAAGCAGTAAATACCTTTTAGAAAAAAAACAAGTAGACAGAAAACAAATAAAATTGTACTTCACTGCATGTTTTCAGTTTAAAGTCATGAACGAGGGGCATTTATGTAGACGAAGTTTTAATAACAAAGCCTTTGATCTCGTTGAACCAAAGCTGTCGCGCCAAAGGTGTTTAATAATTTGAATACATTTTTAATTTTTCTTCTAAGGCAAGGCAAAGAAAATAAAAAATGCCATAAAAAAGAAAACGTTTATATTGTATAATAAGATAAGGATCAATAAAAAGTCTTGTTAAAGTAGGTACAGGATATTCCCAAAGTTAAGTGAATAATTTTTAGGTTTGTAGAACTCATAAAAAACAGCCAACTTATTAAAAACTGTTTATACAGGTTAAAATTTAATTGATGGCTAAAAATACAGGGTATGATTCCTTAGGTTATTTTAGGAAGAAAAGTTCATATGAACATATGTCCTAAACGTCTTAACTTTTAAGATACAGGTTGTTAAAATTTTTTAAAAACCAAAAATTTCGAAAACACTTATTTTAGTAAAAATAAGTAATTAATATTCTTGTTACATAATTGCTAATTAAAAATTATAAAACCTAATTTTTAAAAGACAAAGATCTGGCAATGCTTCTTTTATAGTCTAAAAATATGCAATTAAGTGAATTTATTTTTTCCTCTTAAACTAAACAAGATACGGAAAAATATTAAAAACATTAAGGCAGTATTTTTATTTGCTTAATCTAGAGAAAGCACAAAAATGTTATCTACATTTACACAGTCAGTGGCGTACCGTCTTTTTGTTGGAAATATTCCTTCGGTTGCCTCTCGAGACGCCACTGGACTTGTTAAATGTAATTAAGTTGTAAGTGATACATTATCCTCTAATGTCATTAATAATATTGCGAAATTAAAACAAAATTAAATAAAGAACAGTTAGTTAAAAAAAAAAGAATTTTAACACTATGTATTTTAATAGTTAAGAGGTTAAGGACATATGTTAATATAGAGTTTTTTGTTAAATAAGCTAAAGAATCATACCTGTATTTTTGAGCCATCAACTAAACTACACCCTGTATAAATGTGTGCAAATATAATATTTATATAGTGTGGTCCATTAAGTGTGCAACAAATGGAAAACTTTTTTATTTGCAATTTGTCAGAAAATGTTATTCTTTATAAAAGTTGGTGCCTGGTTTGTAAACTGTATTAGCAGTAGTTAGTTTTTCAAAAATTTAATGGTATACGAGGTTAGTCAAAAAAATTAAAAACTGTTTAGGAGTAGAATGCCCTTATTTTTAAAGATATAAAAAAATGGTAAAATGAAAGGTTACTTAGAATTAGAAGTTATGATTAAATACCAAGTCATGGTCTTCTATTCAAATTTTTATTCATTTTATTTTTTAATTTTTGCCTTATCTGCTTTTATAGAAAATTACGAAAAAAAAATTACAGGATAAATAAGATTTTTTTATACGCATTTTATAATTTTTACTATATTTGCCTTAATAAAAAGCATAATTGTATAATTTTGGATCCCTATTAAAAATCCTTGCAGCAAGCCCAAAGTAAGCGGTTAGCTAAAAAAATATAAATTCAGTTCAATTTTACAAATTCGCTTAGATTTGATTAAATTTGTTTAAAAGTCAGTAAGTTAATACCATTAAAAAAAATTAAATCTAAATAATACAAATTTGTACCATACAGGGTTAATTCAAAATTTTCAAAAAAAATAATTAGAACTTTGAATAGGCGGTCATAAGTTGGTATTTGGGCATTACTTTTGGTTCTGGTTAGTTCTGGTTAGTATTTGTTTGTTGGTATTTGGGCATTACTTTTGGTTCTCAAGAACTTTTAATTACCATTTTGTTGCATTTTTAGAAATAGGGGTTCTTTACTCCTAAGCAGTTTTTGCTTTTTTAACCTACTCTATATATTATTTAACTTTTTATAAAACTAAGTAATGCTAATGCAGTTTTGGGCCATCCATCAACTTTTGGAATAAAATTTTCTTACAAATTGCAAATAAAAAGTTTTCCATTTGTTGCACACTTAGTGACCCTCACTGCATACAGTAAACGCCAGAAATGTTAAAACAGAAATATTTTTTTATTTTTTATTTAATAAAATTTTTTATTTATAAAAAAATCTCTGCATATACCCGAATTCACAAAACACTTAACAAAATTTAAGTAAACCATAATGTTAACGAGGTAGGAGCAAAAACAACGAATATAACACAAGAAAAAACTAGCTTTATTTATAAATTTAGAAAAAAATATTTAAAAACTTGTTTAGAAATTAAAGTTGTGTCATATTTTGAAAGCAGAACCTATTAAACAAATATGAAAAACATTACTTTTCAGCTTACCACGTATAGAGATTAGATCGAACTAAATAACCTGCCGTAAATTAACCTTGTTGCCCTTAAATTTTTGTTATTCTTTAAGCAGTTAACTACATTTTGATGACTTCAAAAAACAAACGTAAATTTCTGTTTTTGTGGTTCATTAAAGCAAAAATTTAAAGGCCTCTTTAGATTAATGTTCTACATAACTTTGTCTTTTAAAAAACTTCTTCATATTTTTAAATTTATTATCATATTTTTGTTTTATTATTTACATTAAAACTAAAATATTTTCCTAAACTTCTATAAACTTTTCTTATTACCATAATCCCAATAAAGTGTAATTTTTAAACATTTTAATACAAAATAATGAAAAAAAAATATATTTTTAAAAAGTAAAAACGTTTTTTATAGGGCAAAAATGATGTGAAGTCTAAATCTAGAGGGGATTTTAAAAAAAAACTTAACCACAGAAAAGCAAACCTGTACTTTTGTTTTTCGAAGTTATCTAAATATACTTACATGATATAGAAATATCAAAGGTTTGACATTTTTTAAATTTAATGTCAATTGCTGTATTCCTTTATGCTTCAGAACCGCCCAGAACGACACCATAAGCGTTCCTTTTACAATTTTTTGACATTTTTTCATGTTGTAGAACCGTTATTGACACTATTGACAGTTCAAAGAACGGTTCAGAACGGTTCTACAAGGTAAAAGGAATACACTAAATAAGGATAAATTACGGCGGTTAATTTGGTTCGATATGATCTCTATACGGGGTAAGTTGGAAGAGTAAAGTGTTTTTAATTTTTTTAATAAATGATGCTGCTTTAAAATATGGCATAACTTTTTAATTCTAAAACCGTTTTTAAAAAAATATTTTTCTTTAAGCTTAAAAATAACGGTAGTTTCCTTATGAGCCATTTGCATTAAATTGCACCTACCTCGTATATACGCTATATTTAATTTAAATGTTAATTAGTGTTTTGTAAGTTTTGGTGTACGCTAAGACTTTTATCAAGAATACAATTTTTTGAGCAAATCAAGTATATAAAACAAGTCTTCCATATGCTCTAACATTTACAATGGTCAAAAATATTAATAAAAATTTAAAAACTACCAAAAACCTAATATTTTAACCGATGTTGTTTATGCAATTATAGTATTAATATTGAGTATGCATAGTTTTTATTTCTATTTATTTTTTAGTATTTTAGTACAATTTTTGTAGTAGTAATAAAAGGCAGCTATGTCAGTAGCTTAAATTTTTAATTTTTTAAATAGGTTATCGTTTATACCTGCTCTATTTGGTAGTTTGGTAAAGTAACTTCTTTATACGGGTAATATAACCTGTTAAAATAAATACCTATGTATAAATATTAATTGATCCTAATTAATGGTATTTATTTGGGTACACGCCTAATCTGATTGTTTTTCATAAAATAAAATAAAGAGAAACTCCCCAAAAACCCAAAAGACTTAAAATTAATAACTAGAAAAACTAAAAAAATCTTCTTCTAGTTACTTATTTTAAACTTTTTTGTTTTTTTTTGTTTTATAAAAATGATCAGATTTGGCATGTACCCAAATAAATACTATCAATTAAATGAATCCGCCGAACCAATACAGAACATATCTTTAATCAAGTGATCTTGTTAAAATACAGACTATCCACAAATAGAGTTTACGAGAAATAAATCTAATATCTAAACTATCTTCACTCTTTATTTCAAACCAAATGATAAACAGAAAATGTATTCAGAATTAGGAATGTACTCGTTAAAAATTTTAATACAATTTTTTGGAACTCCACAATTTGACTAAAATAGTATCTTGATATAAAATTCAAAAACGTTTTGTGGGGTAAAATATATTTGATAAGCAAATAATGAAATTAATTTTTTTTATAATTTTTAAGTTGTTTATGTTATTGTATTTAAAAAAAAATTAAATACCCCATTAACATTAAAAAAATTTCATTGATAATGTCTTTATTTTTACCTAAAAAAATAAATAATAGATAAATAAATGCGTTATTAATAAATTGACTTTTTGCTTAAAAATTTAAAATAAGGTTACCGGGTGTCAAGTTATAAATAGATACTTATATATTCCCCCTAACTTTTTTATTTTTAATCGTAGAAAATAAATAATTATATCAGCTTTTGGGTTAATTTTGTAGTTTCCAAATCAATAAATACATTTTTAATATCTCTTAAAATATACAGGGTGGGACAAAAAGTACGATTGTTTTTAATGGAACACCCTGTATATTATATCACTAATTTAAAAAAATTTTTAAAAGCTTTTAATTAAACCTACATTTAATATATCAATCTTCATTAGTTTTAAAAAATGGTGATTTTAATCTGACGCTCTTTATATTATCTTTTAAATCGTGATCAATATACAGGGTGTTCCATTAACAATTATATTTTATGTAGTTACCTGTGTGTCTTAAAAGAAAAAAATCTGAGGAAAGATACTACAGAATCATTCTAACAATATGTTTTTTTATTTCTTTTATACGTTAAAAAGTAAAAAACAGTTAGGAAGATGTAAGTTTATTACGTTTCTAATGGGAAATAAAAAATATTCTTCAGATTTGCACGGCCATATTTTAAAAACTAATTGAGACAGGCACATATATGAAATGTGTTATTTTTTTAAAAGTTTTTAAAAGGATCTTTTAAACGGTAAAATAATATATAGGGTGTTCCGTTAAAAAACAAATAATACTTCTGTCGTACCCTGAATATCTTAAGGGATTATAAAAATCTGAATACAAATTTGGAAAAAAACAGAATTAACTCAACAAACTAATATTTTAAATTATTTTGTACGATAAAAATAAAAAAGTTAGGGGGTTGTAAATTTATAACTTGACACCAGTTATATTACCCCTATTTGCGAAACCTTATACAAAATCAGCATTTTCTCTTCGTAAGTTAATTTTTTCTCCAAAATTACTTCTTTTTAAATGCAGTGTTTTTAAAACAAATTTATTAAATATACTTTCTACTTGGTTTTAACTTAGTTAATAAGGGTGTCTTATTTCCATATGACAAATAGTTTTAAAACATTGGCACACAGATTTATTTCTTAAAAATAATTTCTTACCTTTCATCTATTAGTTCTTCTTCTCCTCTGGACAAACAACTCACTTGTTGCTTCTATACAAAGCAATACTAATTTCTTGTCGCAAGTTACTGGCGCTTGTTCTAGGAGCTTTGGACCTTTAAGACTGCCTGCAAGACCAACTTTTCCGTGTGAGGACGTGTGCCAGGCATCACAGGAAGTGTCTAATGCTCGGGTACCGTCTAGTAAAGCGCCATGCCAAACAGCTTTGATTGGCCAAGTAAGATCTGACATCACATTTTTTCCTACATAAAAAAATGTTTTAAAGTTTGGTAGTACTGTAGTACTTATAGGTTTTCTACACTAGTGGAAAAAATAAAAGAATACAAAAACTATCAAACAGTTTTTGAGTTTCTTGAAGTGGATCTATTTCGCTTTAAAATAAACATACTTAAATTTTAAAAAAAAGCTTCTTCAACTTTAAAGTTTCTAGTTTCAAAATCTGGTGATGATAAACTTTGTTAAGAAACGTGTACCGCGCAATCCTAATGAATACTGAAAAGATATTTTTTTTCGAAATTATTTCGGTTTTTTTTTGGTATAAGAACTTTAAAAAAATTAACTTGACCACTATATGGATTAAATAACTTATTCATCCAGCTTTAATATATTTTTAAATTTTGATACGACCAGTTCTGGCTAAGATATTAAACTTTGAATGAAAATGATCTTTTGTCTTTAACTATCAATATCTCAGCAACCACTGATGGCACAAGAAAATTAAGGAGGGTTTTGAAATCTTAAAACATCAAGAAAAGAGGTTTTTGTGGCTTTTGGGATAATCAAGCGTTAAATTGAAAATATCGCGAAACCAGTAGGTAAGTGTGCCTTTTACAGTTCAATATGTCTACAAAAACCCAACAATGTTTCGATTTAATCCATCTAGCCCTTTTTTTCTTATTTAATCGAATTTTTTTAATTACCGGATAACGATTTTTACTTTAAATTATCACATAATATTTAACCAAATTTATAATGTTTTTATATTTTTTATGCAACAATGACAAAATTATGGGACGGGAAAATATTTAGATATGGCCAAGTTAACAACAAAATTTAAGTAACAAATATTGGTGTATCAAAGACTGTGAACAATTTGACAAATTTAGAAAGAAGTCCATTTTGAAGTGGAGTCAATATAGTATTGAGGTTGTATAGGAGGAAGTCTTTACTCCACAAATAAGAATGTCAAATCTAAAGTTTTAGATGTGATGCATTTCGGCAGGTGTTCCTGCCATCATCAGACTATAAAACTATGTCTTCACGTGCACAAAACATTTATGTTTGATGATGGCAGGAACACCTGCCGAAATGCATCACATCTAAAACTTTAGATTGGCATTTTATTTGTGGAGTAAAGACTTCCCTTATACAACCCTCAATAATTTGACAAATATAAAAAAAAGTCCCGTTACATGAGCCTACGAACGCTCGACGTGCTACGCCGCGCGTGTGTGGTAAAGCGTGAATTTTGTTTTTACATGGGAGACGCTTGTTAAGCTTAAAATAAACGAGCAACAGCTTGTTCTAGGCATTGTTGCCGTTGCAGCATATTGCTTAGTTAAAAAAACCCATAAATAGACGTTCTGGGTACATCCTCTTGTAAACCATAAGTTACTAAAAGGTGCACTTGTGACGCTGTATTCTGAATTAACGGATTATCCAAGAAAATTGTTTACTTCCGAATGCCCTTATACATGAAAAATTTCAATTACAAAAAGGAAATATTTAACTACAGGTTAAGTCGTGCTATATTAAGTGTACCTTTGAAGTAGTATCAAATAAATGGATGATATTTCACCGCCCATTAAATGTTAGTAAATACCTTACAAAAATTTAATTAAAGCCCATTGCAGTATAAGAGATGCGTGGTTTCTAGTTTGAAAAGACCTTAACTTAACAGTTTATGGATTTCAGGATTTCACAGACACAACATAAAATTTAAATAAAAAAACTCACAAGATTTAGGAAACCATGGGTTTGTTATTGGATTATTTGGGCTTCTTGGTAGTATGTGGAATATAGGTTTCAATGCCCAATTAAATTGATTCCAGTTAGTTGCCTGCAAATTTCAGAAGGATACACGAGAAGAAAAGCAGATGGAATCCCAGGGATAAGTGGCGAAGATGTGCGTTAGGACTTTCCCAGTCGGCTGAGTTGTAGTACCGCCATACGGTGCGTGGTGGCATGCATTCATTTACCTCGGGATGTAGCAGGGTAAGATATAGTAACTAATCCATGATCTGAGCGACGTATAGCCTTGTTGCTGTATTTTTTGTAACCTTGTATGTAGCAAATTTTTATTGTCAAATAATACTTTTGATTGCCGTGATTTCAATTTTTTGAAGGTCAGTAAATCCGTTATATTTTGTAATAACTGTATGTCGGTGACGCAAAACCATGTAACTGACGATAAATCGAAAATTATGTTTTAGCGCCAATCATATAATTTGTCCAATTTATCGCGCACCACTGTGCAAAAAAACTAACAAATATTTTTCTAATATTCGGCGATATTTTACAAAACCCAGTAACAACATTTTAAATATGTAATTTTATAGCACAAAAGAAAAGTATCTGACATCTATAATACACAATACAATCTAGCATATTAACATGCTATTAACATATGTATTTTTATCAACAAAAAACTCTAAACACTAGAGTACAATACAATACAATACACAGGGTATCATTTAAAAGTTATCACTCAGTTATCTGCGCAAAGAGACAGATTTCAGAAAATCTCGAAACACGTCAAGATATTTATTGAGTGGGAACGTTTTTAACAACCAAATGGACGGCGCACCTTCAACCCCTTAGCCACCAGGGCCCCCATCCCAAAAATTCTTAAATGGGAAGGGTGTCAAGTAATACACAAATTTAAAGCTCCTGACAGTACTTCATAACCCTAGAATATAAAGTCAATAACTTCACCTACTACAAATGGCGGTACTTAAAATGACCTAAATACCTGATTGGGATGGCCATATTTCGAAACTAATAAAGAAAGATGTACTAATAAAGGGGTATATTATAAAGCTCTTTTATAGATATTTTTTATTGGTAATATAATATATAAGGTACTTTATTTTAAAAAATATACTTTTTAACCTACCCTGTATATTATCACTAGTATTACCATTTAAAAGATTTGTAAAAGTTATTTAAGAAAATACACATTAAGTACATCTAACTTTATTGGTTTCAGTACGCCATCCCAATCAGGTATTTGGGTAATATTTAAAGTACCGCCATTTAGTAGTAGTTAAAGATAATAACTTTTTTCTATGGTTATAAAGTGCTCGTCAGGAGCTTTACAATGATGTATTATTTTTTTCGCCCTTTCAGGGTCATCCCACCCAGGCCCGACGACCGCCCCCTAGGTGGTGCGCTGCAGCCTGAAGGCTTATTGTACCTTGACCCCTACTCCTTCCCATTCACACACCATTCATTCCATAACTTGGATGGTTGTTGCTCAGTCCGTTTGTTCACCCCGAGCAGAACACCGCGTGCCGTTGCCCAAAACCCACAATGCCGGTCACCCATCAAGTTATGGGCGCGCACTTCACTGCTTAACTCCGGAGATCGACGCTTGCCGATACAACCGGAGCAGACACAAGCGCAATGATGTATTACTCGACCACCTTTCCATTTAGGAATTTTGATTGAATAAAGATTGTTTCAGAGGTGGTGAATGTTGCGTCACATTACCTAACGTCATATCGAGATTAGGGCGGATCGTGTATTGTAACATATATTAAACCAAAAGAAACATTTTGGCTTTTTAAGTAAGACGTTTGAATATTTATTAAACTACTTTATTTAATTTAAAAAAAATTAAACTTATGGAAATCAAAATATTTTTAACTTAAATTAATACCGCACTCATGGGTAATACAGTTAACCTTCTTTTCCTCCATTTAATAATACTTTATCACAGTGGCGACGCGGAGCAGGGGAAGATGGGGTATCCCGGGACATCCCTGAAAAATGGCTGGCTACCCCTGTTAGGTGGAAACATAAGAAGAAAAAAAGTAGGTACTAGAAGTTGGAAATGGCGGGAGACAAAATAACAATAGAGTTGAATGAATATTAAGAATTGACCTTTTTTTTGCTCCTCAAAATTATGGCTAGACAGAAACAGAAAATAACATTACAGTGGAATAAGAAATGATAAGGTATTAATTGGTGGAGACCTTTTGTTTGGTCTTCAAAAATCTCATATCTTAGAAAAATTTTGGCCCTTCCTAAAAATGTTCGGCCAGCCATAAACCAAAAGCTCTTCAAAACAAGAACTTGTTAGGCTTCTGTATGTCGTTGCGGCATGTTTAATAGAAAAGATCTAAGTATAATAAAAACACTTCACAGTAATCGTATATTACAATTACAGCACCTAAACTTAACATTCAAAGTTGTTTTAAACAACTTACGCTGCACAGATAATTTGCGTTCATAAAGTTGCAGGTTAAGCACAGGTTCACAGTACAGCAAAATAGGTCTGAATAGTCGGTTAGTTTGAAACATAGCTACTAAACACTTATAATTTTTCTATTTACTCAACTTTTACATAAAAATTAATGAAAATATTTTATATGTCTAAAATATCGAAATACTATTATGACAGTTGTTGACATTTGATTAATAACTAAGGATTTCCCTCAGACTTACGTCAGTGATGAAATTTTTGTGCCTCTCTTGGTTTAAACGGTATTAATAGGGAACAACAAGGTATGACGAGACATTTATCTTCTCTAAATCAATCTTTAGCTTTTATCAAAAGTTTTCTCTCGTATACCGGATGTCCCTAGCTAGTGGTTTACCCCTATAACTTTATTTTTATATTTTAATATATTAGAATAGAATTTTGTACGTAAATATGTCACATAAATATACATTTTTTCTCGTATTAAGTTGTTTCCCTACACTATACCGGTTTTGTCAAAAATAACCCTAACTTTCTTACTGTAAATGGAACACCCGGTATATTTTACTCTTATCGTATAATTCACCTAAAATATTTGAAAGAAACTAATTTTTATTACCATTAAAGGAGAAAATTCGTGGTGGATGCGGGAAAGGAGCTCCGTCTCCATTGAACATTTCAGCCCATGAGTTGAATAGCACCTCTCCTCGAAGATTGCTAACCGGCAGCCTGCGGTCCGCCTGCCGCACTATGGAATCCACATTCTGTACCCGGGATGACAGAAAAGCCCTGTAACGGAGTAATAAGTTAGTACATGCACTAAAGGAGATTTGTTTGCTGATTAAATACAAAAATTTATAAAACAAATTAAAATGTTTATAGATGCGGTGCACATCAAAGAAGATGTTAAAAGAGGACCAATAGACGAACCATTATTTAATTTTGGGACTGCATTTTGAAAATACTGGTTGCATGATCCAAAACTAAGAAATAATTAACTTTACTATTTTGGGATTGAAATCAAAATATTCATAATTTAAACATAAAAAGTACCCAAAAGTAAAATACTTTTATATGTAAAAATAAATGGTTATGATTACATCAGGTGGAACCCCGTTTTTTACTTTATCATAAAAACTAAATTTATGTATTTTTTTATAAAGTCAGTAGTTACTATCAACAATTAATTCCCAAAACAGTTTTTTAAAATGTTCATTTTAACATTTTTTTACAATTGTAATATTGAGTACTTTTAATTAAAAAATTGATTTCTAAGCAACCATTAAAGATAAATTAATGGCGAATTCAGGATTTTTGTTCAAATATCTATATTTTTAAGTAGTTATAAATAAAAACTTATTTTTTTATTTATTGGCCCCTTGTTAATTAACTCCTAAATAAACAAATGCAAATCTGAAAGAAAACTCTAAAGAGCTCTTAACATTTTTGTAATGTATACAGGATGTTCTAAAATATTATTAAAAACATTTATCAACAAATAATTTTTCATTTAAAAATGGGAAATAAAGTTTAAATAAACTTGAATTGAAAAACGCGATATTTTTAGATACAGCGTGTTAAACTTCAAAAAGAAATAAAATATATATATTTTTTTAAATATATTTCATTCGATGTTATGAAAATAAACTGGCAGTGTTATTTGTAGTATAAAGAGAGTAATTTAGCTCTTACCTAATTAAAATTTGGTACAGTGTAGTTTCACGAGGTACCTAATCGAATAATTCCAACAAAATAATGTACTTTACTGACTGCGCATTTTTTTTCTTAAATTGGAAAAGTAGGAACAAAGTTTATTAAATTCTTATTTTTTCCATCTTGTATAAAGTTTGGAATAAAAATTAAAATCAGTTTAATTTCGTATCCCTGAATGATACAAAAAGCAGGAAACAAAAATTACAACAACAAACACTTAATAAAATACGAGACCTAAATAAAATAACGAATTCTCCTAGGCTGTTTTAAATTTTGTTTCTTGGATGGGTCAGTAATAAAAAATTTATCTTTTTTCTTTTAAAAACTAAGCAAGATACAAAAAATTGGGGCTTTTTAAAAGTACAAATAATACTGCAAAGTTTAATCAAAATCCAATTAGAAATATTTAGATTAATATTAACAATACCAACTTTTTGAAAAAGCTTTACACTCTGTATATTGAAATCAATGTATTTCCGGACCCATAGTAATATTTTTATAGTTTAAGCTTAACAATCTGCTCTTAAATTTTCTCAACTACGTTCTACACACCCTGTATAAGGATTAAAACCTTTAAGGATTCTAAAACGCATTGTGTACAGGGTATTCCATTTAAGAGGAAAAATGGCATATTTTTTTACTTTTCCCATAAATTTAAAGAAATTCAAGATAGCCAGTCGATGTATTTTAGCTCGGAGAATTTAAATATCGTATTAAAAAACAATTGCTTAAAAAACAAGACTTACGCCATAATTGTTGTATTTTTTAAATGGAACACCATGGTAATTATTATATTTTTAAATTCTATGGTCAATTTTAATTGTTTTTTATTAATGGTACTACATGTTTACCTTTTATTGTTTTTGAGTTATTTAAGCTTAAAGGTAACATTTTGGCTTATTTAATTAAACATCTCAATATGAAATACAGGTAATGCAGGTAAATACCTGATACTTCAAAGTATTTTTTATTTCTTTAAAAAATTTCAATGTATTTTCTTCTTGAATCACTGACATTTTCCACACTTCTAATATAGCGTTACTATCTGTTGTTTTACATCTAACGTATAATTCATTTTAAAAAACTAGTATTAATATCCACCAATAGGCAAAAATTTTAATGACTTTGAAGTATTAGATAATCACCTGTATTACCTTTATTGTATATTGATATATTTAATTAAATAATATTAGCCCAAAATATGACTCTTTAAGCGTCGATTACCCAAAAATAGTTAAATACAGACATATATAGTACCTTTAATAAAAATACTTAAAATTAAGCAAAGAATTCAAAAATAAAATTTAAAATATAATGTTCCATTTAAAAAATGCAACATTGATGGCGTAATTCATTTGTTTTTAATGCAATTGTTTTTTAATACGATTTTCAAATTCCCCGAGCTAAAATACATCGTTTGGATATCTTAAATTTATTAAAAAATATGGGAAAAGTAAAAAAATAGGCCATTTTTCTCTTAAATGGAATACCCTGTACCTATCGGGTTACAAGCTATAAATTTACACCCCTCTTAAAAATTTTATAGTTCATTGTACAATATAAAAAATTTCAGTTTCTTTGGTTTATTCTCTAACTATAATTTAAATCTGTAATCTGATTTTTATTATCTCCTAAGATATACAGAATACGACCAAAATAATGTTTAATGGAACACCAATATAGATAGATATAATATAAGATATATTATTTTTTAAAAAGCCATTTAAAAGATTTTCCAAAGAGTGATATAATATACAGTGTGTTCTGTAAAAAAATAAAAACATACTTTTTGTCCTACCCTGTATATTTTAAGAGATGATAAAAACCGAATAACTGATTTGTAAACTACTAATTTTTAAATCTGTAATCAGATTTTTATTATGTCCTAAGATATATAGAGTACGACAAAAATTATGTTTTTTTTTAATGGAACACCAATTAAGATAGATATATAAGATATATTATTATTTTTTAAAGCTATTCAAAAGATCTTCTAAAGGGTGATAAAATATAAAGTGTGTTCCATTAAAACAATAAAAACATACTTTTGTTCTACTTTGGAAATCTTAAAAGATAATAAAAAATCTAATTACTGATTTGAAAACTACTGAATTAACCCAACAAATTATGGTTTCTACTTATTTTGTAATATAAAAAATAAAAAGTAAAGGTGGTGAATATTTATAATTTGACACCGGGTACAATAAATAATACATACAATGCATAGTTATAAAAATTTATTTTCTTCTAATAATTTATCATCCACATGTCATTAATGGTCTCATTAATCATGAAAACAAAAGACACGTTTAAATGAAAAATGGGGTATTATTTGAAATGATGTATGGATATTACGTTTTGCACCTAGTTTTAATTTTGGTTATACTTTTAGAAAATAAACAATTTCCACACCTGTAGTGTCCAACCATCTAAAAACGTAAGACAAACATTTGTAAGAAAAACATATTTATTTAACATTTTTAATAAAAGCAACTTTACATCTGTACAGTGTATCCCATTTAAGGGAGGAAGGGAGGAAATATGGCATATAGTTTGACTAAAAATTTAAAAATCGTATTAAAAACAATTGCATAAAAAACAAAAGAATTACGCCATCAATGTTGCATTTTTTAAATGAAACACCATATTTATAATTAAATATATTTTTAAATTCTTTGTTCAATGTTAAATATTTTTTATTAAAGGTACTACATGTCTGTCTTTAACTGCTTTTGGGTTATCGACACTTGAAGAGTCATCTTTTCGGCTAATATTATTTAATTAAATATATCCATACACAATAGAGGTAATACAGGTGATTACCTTATACTTTAATGACATTAAAAATTTCACCTATTGGTGGATTTTAATACTAGTTTATTTAAATGAATTATTTGTTAGATGAAAAACTGCAGATAGTAACGTTATATTACAAGTGGGAAGAAAATTCCAGTGAAACAAAAAGAAGATACATTGATAATTTTTAAAGAAACAAAAATAATAACTTTAAAGTATCGGGTAATCCCCTGCAGTACCTGTATTTCATATTGAGATATTTTAATAAATAAACAAAAAATGTGACCTTTTAAGCGTCAATAACTCAAGAACGGTAAAAGATAAACATGTGGGTACTACATGTTTATCTTTTACCGTTAACACTTAGAATTGACCATAGAATTTAAAAATATAGTAATAAATATGGTGCTCTATTTAAAAAAATTCAACATGTATGGCGTAGATCTTTTGTTTTTCATGCAACTGTTTTATTAATACGATTTTTAAATTCTCTAAGCTAAAGTACATCGATTGGTTATCTCGAATTTCTTTAAAAATATGGGGAAAGTAAAAAAATATGCATTTTTTTTCTCTTACACGGAATACCCGATTTTTTTCAAATAATTTTGGATAACAAAATAATTCACCAATATTTTTGAGTGACAGTAATGGTAAGGTTTTAAAATATTTTAGGAATAGCGTTAACAGGTCTTAGTACCGAGAGGATCATTAAAAAAAACAGTTGTATGCAAAGTCGGTTTACTGACGATAGTTCAACGTGACAACGTCATAAGAAAATACTGATGGAATGGTTGCATTTTTCAAAAAAAAAATTATATAATTTATACCACATTCACTTTTCATTGCACTTCATACTTGACGAAAACATGTAAATGTATTATTGTATAGCAGCTATTCACGCGGACCGCTCAAAGTAGGAGAGAAACAGATATCGAACGGTGCCGAACGCGGGGGCCGATTGTGCCTCTTCCGCGCTCTCGCTTGCACTTCAAGCTTTAAATGGAACGCCGCATGAGTAATGTTTTTTGTGCGTGCAGCCGGCTTCATCGAATTATAAGACGTTATCACGTCAAAAAAGATCCTGTAAATTGGTGCAGCAGAAGTCTCTAACGAATTGCCTAAATTTTGGGCTTCGCATTTAAAAGTTATAAATTATGTTAACAACTGTTGCGTACAAATGCATTTAACCTTAAGGCACTCCGCACATGGGTCGGTAAAACAGCGACGCGACCGCGATTTTTACAGCCTTTGACAGCACCTATGCATATTTTAGCAATCCGCCTTCTCTAGTAAACAAATACAATACAAAACAGTTTTGTATTTTGTTTACAGTGTGTGTTCATGTTGTGATTGTGTCATATTGTTACACGGGAAAATAAGTGTTACGTTTAGAAATTTTAGGATAAATATGGATTTATTTAATATAAGATTTGTAGAGGAAGTTAAAAACATCCTGTAGAGATCTATTTAATAATAAAAATGCCACGGCGTCATCAGTTCTGTCTCGCTTTCAATTATACCCCTTTTTGTTGCTCGCACCCTTGTAAAGGACGCGTTTAGACAGCAATAATTGGTTGCCATCCTTATTTTTATGACGCTTGTTAATTTTTTACTATTAAATAGATCTTTACTAATCCATATAGGTATACTATATATACTATCTAATCTGTCAGGCAAGAAAATATTTTATTATTTGTCTGTAAAATTATGTTCGGTAGGATTTAGACTTTTCCGTACTTGTCTTAGGGGGTTATATTATAGACCTGGTGTAATAATTCAAAAGGGATGGTTTTGCTCCGTCGCGGTCGTGTTCGGAGATCATCGGGGCTATCCAATTGACATATTATGATTTCATTGGCTTAAAATATAGTTAAAATTGACCATTAAACGTATGTTCGTCTCTGTACGGTTGTCGCCACTTCAAACACGAATATATGCGTACATATTGTCAAAAGCTTGTCAAATCTCGGTCGGGTCGCTGTTTCACCGACCCATGTGCGGAGTGCCTAAGCCGCGTACAGATTTGCAACAATTCGTCGCAACGCTCCACGCCATATAGCACGGAAATTCATGTCGTTTCAAGAATTTGGCGAATGATTTCTTGGTGATTCATAACTTATTGGTTTTTGGCGTTAAAGGAGTGCGCAAACAGGTTGGTTAGTTTGGACGGATGTTTGGCGAATTGTTACAAGTCTGGACGAAGCTTTATACGAGATGTTTCTAGAATATACCCAAAATATCTTTTTTCTTTTAATTTAAATTAAAAATTGAGATAACTTTGGTCTATAAGAACTAAATAATACACCATATATATCTTTAATCTCAGAGACATAATAGCACTAGAAGTATTTAGAACTGTTAAAAACATTTTTTCCTAAACCGGTTAGGTCATAATTTGACCGTTCGTTACCTTCTTAAAATTCCTCATAATTTCAAATACGTATAATTGAATTGGTTTAAGTCTGAAAATTTATCCTTTACACGGTTTTTGTCTGTATCAATAGGCTTTTGTTTGCACACAAATAACTTTATTAATTAAATTGCTTATTTCCCCAAAAGCTTTGTGAAAACAAATCAAGCACTTTGTTAACATACTCTTCTGTTTTTGTTTATTATTCCTCCCAAATTCTAAGTAATTAGAGCTTATTTGCTTAAACTGATGACTAAATTTAGTTCATGTCCTACATGCGGCAAGGGGTGTGTTTTTGCACAAAAGTTTTTACCGTTACGATAACAAATCAACAGCTTTATCTAACTAATACATTAGACTGATTAAAAAAATCAATTCTTTTTTGTTTTTCAATTATATCTATACTGTATAACTGATAGTTAAAAGTATATAGGCCAGTAATGCAATAACAAAACAAGCAATATAAGTCATCCATCTTTACATGCCGGTATTCACGTTAGACTGTCTCTTTTCCTCACATTGCCTATATGTAAAATCATTTTGCTGATCCTGTATAGCCATAGCCCATTAGCCAACTAAATTCGTTTTGGAAATACAGAGTGTTTTTAGATTTTGTCAATTTGACCAGGCACTTGTAACTCGTTTGATATTAGAAATTGTTAACAATTGTAAATAAAATAGTTTTTTTTACGTAGAATTCAGTGGTGTACCTATATTTTTTTTATTGACTTTTAATTTTAAGTTATATTACAAAGTTGGTTTCATTAATCGTATACCCTGTATATTTTATTATTAGTAAAAAGTATTCTTAAAAGGTACAAAAAATACCACATTTGATATATCATCTATTTTTAATAGTTTTGGAAATATGGTCATTATTAGGTTTCTTTTTAACGAAACACCCTGTATATTATATTATCGTTGCACAAATATTTTAAAAAGTTTTACAAAATACCACATTTCATATATTTATCTTTTATAGTTTTTAAAATATGAACAAATCTAAAAAATAGTAGATATTCGCACTAAGAATTGGAAGTTCATATTTCCGAGGCCGAAAATTATTTTATCCAACACTTACATATAATATCTACATAATTGATCAGATTTTGAGGATATAAAGTGTACTATAAGTCACTAGTGAGCTAAAGTACACCTTTAGCTCACTAGTGAATTATAGACAATACAAAATTTTGTTGCTATTGTTGACAATGACAAGTAACAAATAATGGATGACGTTTTCAAATTATTTTCGATATTAAAAACGATTTATACGAAAGTGTTTAAATTTTGTATTAGACACGTGAGTTATTACATATAAGTCACTTAAGAAAATTACTCTCTCGCCCTTCGGGCTCGAGGAGTTAAACTTTTCTTGCGTGACTTATATGTAATATAACACACTTATCTAATAAATAACTATTAAATCTGGTAAATTATTTAAGGTCCTTAAAATGTATTTTTATTGGTGATAAAATATACAGGGTGTTTTATTTTAAAAAAACATATTATTATCGATCTCTTGACGATGGCTATATTTTCAAAACTATGACATATTAAATACAGAGTGATTCAAAAATCGATCATGAAACTTAAGAGGGTGAATCTACTTGACAAAATAAGGGTAGAGCTCCATATAATTTTTTTCAAAATGTCATTTGTTTTCGAGTTATAAGCCGTCAAAGTTCAATTTTTATTTTGGTTTTTTCGCCATATTGCATTTATTTTTTAACCAATCCAGTTGATGTTTGGCACACAAATTAAGCTTTGCAGATTCTAAAATTTTAAGACAAAAGTACTTTTTTAAATACCGCCAGAGGGCACCTTACCTAAAACTTAAAATTTATTTACATCATAACTTTTATATTTTGACAGATATTGCAAAGCTGGGGGCGCCATTTTATAGACAATCAAAAACCTAAAAATAAGGTGCTCCTTATTAAAGTCGATAAACCTCACCGTTTACGCACCAATAGACATCAAAGTTTTCATCAATTTCAATCAAATTACCTACATACATGGTGTCCAGTAAATTAACCGACAAACTTTACGGGGCGACTCTACAACTAAAAATAAGAAAAGAAACTTCATATAAACATATGTGCTAAAAGTCTTAGTCTTAGAGTAGAACTACGGGGTGTTAAAAATTTAAAAAAAAGTTTTTTTCTGCAAAGCTCGATTTGTGTGCCAAATATCAACTGGATTGGTTAAAAAATAAATGCAATATGGCGAAAAAACCAAAATAAAAATTGAACCTTGACGGCTTGTAACTAAAGAATGAATGCCGTTTTGAAAATAATTTATATGAAGCTCTACCCTAATTTTGTCAAGTAGAATCACCCCTTAAGTTTCGTGATCGATTTTGAATCACCCTGATCAAATGTGGTATTTTTAAGGTTAGTTAAGGCGACTTTTCTATTGGTGATAAAATATTAAGGCTGTTTCATTTAATAAAACCCAACTTGTATTATGACTTCAAAAAAGTCAATGGAAAAGTATAGACTCACTACCTAGTTCTATACAAAAATCCCTACAACTTTTCTATATACATTCTTTTTCTATCCCTAATATCATGCGAATTACGGGTCCTGGGCCAAATTGACAAAATTTAAAAACACTCTGTTTCTCCAAAGCGAATTAAGTTAGCCATAATTTACTTCAACCATTAAATGTGTTACAAAATTGAAATCAAGATTGCGTAATCAGATTTGTTCTATCTCTTTTAATTTTTGCTAGACCCTGCAAGGTCAACGAAAAGGCGCCACCCTATACAGTTATATTCATTAAAAAGGCGTTAAAGGAGAAAAAAAAAAGATAAATAGCTTTTCTTATTTTTATGTAAACCCAAATTCCAAAACTGACTCTTTCATAAAGGTTATCACATGTCATAGGTTTTTAAAAATTTAAAGCATTGGCGTCGGGCGCGAACGTAAGATGTAAATAAATCAAATAAAAATAAATAAAAACTCTAAATATTGTGTATGTCTCCTCTATTATGCAGACTTAGGTAATTACGTGGCATTTTTTACTGAAAAAGACAAAAATTGGTAAACATTTCCACCATATATTTTAAAAAACGACGTGTCCATCAATGTTTTCGTTTAGTAAAAACCTGTGACTGTGATAATGTAAAAGTAAGGTAGGTTACCTACCTTTTTAATACGTTTTTTTATGAATATAACCGTATCATTCGAGTATTTGCACTTAATTTATACTTCTATACAAATTTTTCGTATTAATTGTCGTAAGGCCCTAATTTCCGTATCAAATTTTAAATCAATAAATGACGACTGAATTTGCAAGTTTTTTGGTTTAATAGTAAAAAAATAGCTCTTGAATGGGACCAACAGTAATACATACATTAACTCTAATTTTAAAAATATTCAAAAATGCGGTTTTTCATCCTCTGTTTTTATTTTGGTAATTTTGTCACAAAATTCCAGAACAGAAGTATTATTGTATTAATACTAACTTTTTGTTTTGTTCATTTTATATCTGGGAATTTACCGAGTTTTTCGTAGGGTTGTGCGAATATCGTTCGAATCGAATCAAATGGAATCGAGTAAATTAAATTTTTGATTATTCGAAAATAATTAAATATTACAAAATATTTTAAATTATTCAATTTTTAATTCGTGCAATATACATTTTATTTCGGACATTATATTAATATGTAATAGCTTAGATAAAATGTATATTAATAACATATTTAAATTAAATATCAAACATAAAAAACTCTAAATTCAAAAACACTTAAGAATTTGTGAATAGTAAAATAATTTAAAAATAATTCTACACAAATCGATATATTAAAAAATGTTCGAATTATTTGACATTTTCGATTCAGTTTTTCGATTTACTCAGGAACATTCAAATAATTTCAAAATTCGAATTATTTGATTGGATTGTTGAATCAGATGTTAATATTATTTAGTTTAAAACAAATAATTCGTAAGTTCGGATTATTAGCATACATACCTCAACTTTCTTTAGACTATTAGTAGGGGAGCCCACGATACTAAATAGAGATTTACTCGAGCGGCATAGAGACCTATTGGGTTGCAAAGCTTGGATAATAAGAAAAAAATATGTCTACTGAAGTTCGCACCATATGGAAAACTTTTTATTATTAATTTTACGAAAAAAGTTATTCTTTATAAAAAGTTTTACATTGTCCTAAACCTAATATGCAATCATCAGACATTAATTTTTTGCAGTGGTACACGAGGTATGTTAAAAAATATTAATTTTGCTTACAGGGGCGGTCATATCGACTTTTCGAACGGGGGGCATATTATCATTAAATGCCTATATTTGCAATTAGGTGTGTTTAAGTAAAAATATTAATCGGTTACAAAGGATGTGGCATAAAAGGGGGAGCATGCCCTTCCCCTCCCTTTGACCGCCCCTGCTTAAATGGAAAGTACTTTATTATTTTTTATAATATCCAACATTAAAAAAACGTTTAGGATTAAAAATAGCATTTAAATATGTAAACTTGTTTATTTTCAAAAAAAAAGTTGACCACTTTTTTCGGCGTTATGGGTAAAAATTTAAGTTTGTACATTACTGCATATTTATTTCGAAATGTACTATGTAAAAAGTTTAAAAACTGTCAAAACAGCAAAAGGTCACAGAAACGATCGTTATAGCAGAAGAAATGGTAAAAAGATTTTTTCTTTCAAATACGCCAATTTGTTTATTTCAAAGGTATTTTAATTGCTAAACATCTTTTCCATATTTGATAATATGAAAAATAAGGGTACTTTTCTCATGGGCAAAATTCATACATTTTGACATACCTTGTATATCACTGCAAAAAATTATTATCTGATATATGCAGAACTACAAAATGCCGGTACTTTGAAAATTATCTGAATGCTATATATGGCCGTATTTCTGAATCTAATAAAGTTAGATACACCTGATGTGTTATTTTCTTTAAGCTCTTTTAATAATCTATTTAATGGTAATATTAGTCATACTATAAAGGGTAGGCCAAAAGTAAGATTTTTTAAATTACGCACCCTGTACATTAAATTACCATTAAAAATACATCTAAAAGACCCTTAAGAAAATACCACATAAGGTATATCTACCTCTATTAGTTTTGGAGATATCACCATCCAAATCAGGTATTCAGGTAATTTTTAAAGTACCGCCTTTTTTGAGAGATAAAGGTATTCACTTTATATTCTGGGGTTATAATAAGTTCTTGTCACAAGCTTTAAAATGATGTGCCATAAGACACCCCTTTCCATTTAATTTTTCTTTTTAAAATGGCGCCCAGCTGACAGTTTGACATTTATGTCTGTCATTTCTAGTCTAAAATTTGGTCTATGTTGTTTTACTAAACTGCTCAAATTTTCACGAAAATTACCAAATAATTCAAAAGTTAGGGGGTCCTGACATTGGACAATCACTGTATATAAATATAAAAATAAAAATCTCTAAATTTCGGAGATTTTGATGTTTGTGGGAAAAATAGCAAATTTAGGACATTTTTTATAAGGGTACCATTTACCAATTTAAAAATATTTTTAAGGTTACCTGGCAGGCAATTAGCTAATAGCTGACAATTTTAAATTTTATTATTAAAATATCATACAGGATGTCGAGCAAACAGTGGTAAACTTAAAAAATTAAAACCTACAATTTCTTATTTTAAATGGAATTAAACTGTATTTTCTTTTATTATTGCTTCCAGGCCTTTTAATTTTAATACATTTTCTTTAGCTTGTCCAATACCTTGGTCAAGTACTTTTGCAGTATTTTTAATATTCATTTTTTTTTAAAGAAAATATATATTTTAAATGCGACACCCTGCATAGTCAAGTCACATTTTAAAAAATTAGGCCTCATTCTTCAGTGTGAAAAACGAATGTCCGACTTTGAGCTTTTTTATATTCCGATAAAAATTGAAATTTTTACGTGGTTTTCAACTTCATAACATTTACAGGCTGTCCACGGATGGGGTTAACAAGAGTGACAAATGGACCAAAATTTAATTTTTCAAATAAAGTCATTCTTGTACAAAAAAATGCAAAAATGGAATTCACGAAGAGAAAATGTTAATTTTGTGGTTCTCAAAAACTTAAAAACCATAATTTTTCTGCAAGAGTAAACTACTTTTATTTTTTATTTTTAAGCAAAATATTATTTGAAAAATTTATTAAGAATAGCATTTTGAATAACTTTAATAAAATTTCAGGCGTATCAAAAGATTTATGAAACTGATTTTAAAGTTATCAAACATTCTTTATTTTAAATTTTATAGTAGAATATCCTTAAAAATGTTAATAATTTGCTTTTTAAACACCAGCTTTCTCCAAATTGCTACAAAACACAGTTTTTCAACTATAAACGCCAGTTTTCGTCAAAATTTGGATTTCAATAAAATATTGTATTATTGTTCTATCGATTACAAACATGATTTTAAATAAATTTTTCTCATGACATTTTGCTAAAAAAATGAAAAATACAGGTAGTTTATTTCTGGAGAAAAATCATGTTTTTTAAGTTTTTGCGAACCTTGTATACAAAATCAACGTTTTCTCTTCGTGAATCTTATTTTTTTTACAAGCAAAAATTTCTATGAAGAATATCTTAAAGAAAAATAAATGTTGTGTCCATTTGTCCTCTTGTTAAGTCCATTTGTGGACAGTCTGTATAAGTCCAGTGTGCGGCGGTTCAGTTAGTATTTTATGTCATGCCGTTCGCATGACGTAAGATTTTAAACCCATTTCTATATAATTTTAAACAAAGCATGCGTATTAGACAAATAGAAACGGTGTGGAAATTTTGTTCCACGAACAAATAGTCCAAGAGTCAGAAGGTAGCAGACCTTCGCCATTTTGTAAAAGCCGAAAGTTTGTTAGCATGCTCCCAACATATGTAGATGCGATGGGAGTCTATGAAGTTTGACTTATAGTGGCTCTTGCAGGTACCAGGTACTAAAGGTTAGTAAATTAAAACCTAAATTTTGTCATTTTTTAAAAGCTGAATTCTATATTATGTCACCTGGGTATCTATTAGATGATATTTCCTTAGTCGGCAAAGAGTTTTAATAGTTCCAACCCCTTGGCAGGAAAATATTTTAGGGCGGTCCAATGGTCCAAGGAAGTCCAATATTTCTCCTTTTTTAATAAGACATACCAAAAAAATTATATATAATTTGTCAGGTTTTACAAAATGAGAAAAGATATATTTCAATTAATTAACCTTTGGTACCTGGTACCTCCTAAAGCCACTATGAGTCAATGTTCATAGTCCCTATCGCTTCTACCTATGTTGGGACCTTGCGCTAACAAACTTTAAGCTTTCACAAAATGACGAAGGTCTACCGCTCACGGGCTTTACTCTAAAAGCTAATATACCGACTATGTTTGGATTCATAATATACGTTACAAAAGTTATTGTTTCCTTAAAATTCTGCTTTGTTATTTTAAAGGCAAACTTGTTTTATCATTGATAACTTTATACTGGAAAAGGTTATCCTTAAAGAAATAAATAACACACCCAATAAAGTAGCTTAAATAATTCTGCCCAAACTAACAGCAAATATTCTCGTGAACAAATATTTTTGATTACAAAATTCAATTAGCCAATAGTCGTTACCTGGGCTTATTTGGTTAAACATAAAAAATGGTTTATTATTTTTAACGGTATTCGGGTAAACATACAATTTGTCGGATTTTCCTTTTTTTTCTGATATATTAAACAAGCTACGTAAAAATAATAATTAAAAATTAAACCCACTTTAAAAAAAAAATAAAACTTTCTAAAAAGTTTAAAAAATACATTTTAGGAAAACAAAAAATTAAAAAAAAAAAGTCAGGTAATAACATATGGTGTTAAAGTACAAAAAGCTTTTGCTTATTTGTCGTGTGTTTATTGTCCGCTTGTAAGTTTATTTATTGCCTTCTAATTAATTATTATTAAATAGGTGATCATGCACTAAAAACACTTCCAGTACCTCTTTCAAATACTACATTAAGAAGCACAATAACGTGTAATTTGATTGGTTAATAGAACAAATGAAAAAAAGATTAACCTAACCGAAATAACCATGACCCCCCAATGTCAATCAATCAAATTACACGTCCCAGTGCTTTTTACTGTAAGTTCTTTCTTTCAGTTCGCGTAAAAAGAGGCAACTTTGTTGAAGCGATTGTTACTGTAGCAATTGGTACACTGCCCTCGTATTATAATAATATTTCGTATGAACGCATACATCCAAGAGGGTGGCGCCATATGTACAGCTTGGTCGCGCAAAGAACATACGGGAGAAAAACAATAAGTTTAGTACCTTTTTCTATTGCGATCCTGACTTAGAAGTTTTTTTTGTTGAACCACTGCTAAGTGCACTTTTTTTAAATAAAAAGAATACGTTTTAAAACGCAGAACACTCCACAGAGTAATCGCGTAACATACACACAAAACATACGCGCGGCGAAATCGCTTAAGAACCTCCTCTTGAAGTCATTTAAAAATAACAAAAGATTAGTTTCTAACATCCTTAATTTCTCTTTTTTTTTAATATCTTTTAGACAGCCGACGAAGTCTTATGCCTTAGTATCAGGCTTTTACACCGTAGTATCGGTTATTATGTTTTTCCCCGATCTTTTCCTTTTGTTGTATTGCGCCTGATACTTGTTCCACACTGAAATATGCAGTATTTGTGGCTTTACAGCACTTTATATAATCGCCCACCAAACATGCTTTTCTCCCTGCCCCGGCTGGGATCGGACCAGCGACTTCTGCTCTGTTCACTGGGCCACCAAAAGACTTTCATTTAAAAACATTGTCGAAAAGGTTCTAGGTGACGTGTTAAAAAATTAGTTCCGCCGTAATATAACGACTACGTCAAAACCCTTTAATATATTGATTCTTGGAAAGGCGATTGTTGTTATTCATTGACCTCGCCTAAAAACATACATTATCTGATTTATTTAATTTTATATTTTTTAATTTAAAAATTAATTAGTTTTTATACAGGGCGTTCAGTAACCTTCCACAAATTTTGGAAGGGTAATTCTTCTCAATAAAAACTTTATAAACATATGTCTTAAATGATATTTTTTTTAAAACCACAGGGTCTAATTTACGAAAAAAATATATCATGTAAATTGTTTAATTTTATGAACAAATTAATTTTCTCCTGACTTTTTTTTATTTTTAATGTACGTTTTGACTCTAAATAAATGCAAGCTAGCTCGGCATAGTTATCATAAGGCTAATATTCAAATCTATTTCATAATTTTATATCTTACATATCTGTGGTGTTTAAACTATTTTTTTCCAGCCCATAGTCTCCTCCTTTAATATTCTTTCTTAAGTTTTTTTCTTTAATTTTTTTCAATAATTATCAAAACTGAACATACTTAAATCAGCACCACTGTTAATATTTAAAATAGTGACCAAAATCAATGTATCCATTTGTAAATCATTTGATTTCATAGAAAATAACAGAAAAACCGTGTATGAAACTAACCAAAATTAAACTCACCTGATATTTAAATTTTTTGAAGGTATTAATATTATAAATGGTTATAAACTATTTTTGTTTTAAATAAAATGCTTATTTCTAGAAATAATGAATTTTATACTGATTTTGATCATGTATTTTTAGTATAAATACACTGGCGCCGATTAAAATACCTTAGTATCCACTTAATAAATTTATACTAGTGAACAAACTGAAAAAGCCAAGGGTGGTAATTAAAGGCAAAATAGTTAAACCAAAATGTAAACAAATTATGAACTGATGGCTAACTACATTTTTCGGTTATAGATCTATATCATGGCTTACTATGTAAAATTCAATTTTTTAAAATTAAACGTAAAATTTAGGGGTCGAAGACACGGTCTGTAGCTGGATAACCATGGGGTTTTTAAAAGTAAATACTGAAACATATACAGGTCGGATAAGGCCACAGTATAAAATTATTTTTACTCTATACAGGATGTCTCAAAAAGTGTGACGTATCAAAGTTATATTTTTTTAAATGGAACACCCCTATATTTTATGACGGTTTTAGATTCTACATAAAAAATAATTTAAGGTTTGTTAATAGTACCAAGTGTCTAATTTTATTCGTTTTTGTGATATTTGATTTTTTCAAAATGCAGGGGTGCAATTAAATTAATTTTATTTTAACAATATAAACTCCTTAAACTTTAAAATTTGTTACAAGATTAGGAAAAGTCTGCCTTATCATACGTAGGTCATATCGAGATCATAGATTATACAGGGTGATCAAAAAAATAATTTCAATTTTTAGAAAGTCAAATAGCAATATCTCTTATTTTAAATGGAACACCCTGTATTTTTTTACCACATGATGACAAACCAAATGCTCTTTCAAATGGTGTATAGGTTGCCTATACCTATCTTTTATACTTTTTAAGTAAATTCCGTTTTAACATATTTTTATTCCAAATGTCTATTTAAATGTAAGTAGGCTGCGTGATATAGCTATGCCTATTTACTAAAGCCGTTGATACAAAATGTGGAAATTTGTTGGAAAAAAGCACAAAATTAAAAAAATTTTGTATTATCTGCCACTATTTTAAAATTCACAGAAAAAAATTCATTAGTTGCTTATAATCTGCTACTTCCAATAACACTTATTTCAGCTGAATGTGGTAATGATAAAACTTGTGTTTTTAAACAATCCCTAATAACAGCCTCTGCTCAGTTATGACGAGCATTCTGTGACCTATAACTCGTTTCTTCCATTATCCATAATCCACTGTGTCAAATTTTTAAAGCAACTATTAAGGTTATCAGATGGTTTCTCCTGGAATATTTTCAGAGGATTAACTCTAGACTAAAGTAGACGCATTTTTTCACATCCTACCAGTATTATATCATCTTGTTGTGTAGAAGAAGAGTTTTTATTTAAAATCATTGAAATTTCTTTTAAACTGACTAAAACACTAGTAATCAATAAATGGTCGTTTGTTATTTTCTTAAGAAAAATATTAATGGCTGCTATGTCACAGCCAACTTTAATTTAAATAAACATTTGGACTAAAAATTTGTAAAAACAGATTTTACTACAAAAGCACAAAGATAGGTATAGGAACGCTATACCGTTTGAAGGTGTTTCATTGTCATCGTGTGACGATAAGAATACAGGATTTCCATTCAAATGGAGGACTATGGCTATTTGATTTTCTGGAAAGTTAGATTATTTTTTGATCACCTGTACAATATTTGATCTTGGATTTGACCTACATATGATATAGCAGACCTTTTCTAATCTTGTTACACATTTTAAAGTTTACATAGGAGTGTTAAAGTAAAATCAATTTAATTTGACACTGCATTTTCAAAAAAATCAAATATCACAAAAACAGGCATAAAACCAGACACTTAGCACTATGAGCAAACTTGAGTTATTTTTTAAGAAGTAGAAATCTAAAACCGTCATAAAATATAGGGTGTTCCATTTAAAAAATATAGCACTTTGATACGTCACACTTTTTTGAGATACCTGTATGAGCTAAAATAATTTTTATACTGTGGTCTTATCAACCTGTATATGTTCAAAACCCCATGGTTATCCATCAAAACCCGCAAAGACCCTTATTTCTGTAATACTGTAATAACTAAAGATGCCCTGCAATTGCAGCAGGAATCCGAACACTCTGTACACAGAGAAAAGGTATGCCTAAATAAATTTAAAAACAATATAAAAAACTCAAAATAATCCTAACTAAACTAACAACAAATTTTCTTGTGAAAAATATTTTGGATTACAAAATTCAATTAGCCAATGGACGTTACGTAGGATTATTTGGTAATTTAACATGAAAAATTGTTGATTATTTTTAACGGTATACGGATAAAACCGTTTTGCACCTGTTTTTTTTAATTATGACAATGAATTTTTTGGGATATAAAAAAACGCGAGTGAGGACAAAAACAACTCTGATGTTTTTTCATTAACAGGCTTTATAGTTGATGCATTAGAAACAAACATTTTTTTAAAGGCTCTTTGTAAAAGTTGCTATCTCTCTCAATGCACTCCCAGTGGCGTGCTACAAAGATATAAAGGGAAAGTAAGGTTATGGTCGTACCCCAAAATGTCACATTGTAGGGTGAGAGCGGACCACCCCTGTCAATCAGTGGCGGGCAGCAGCGCCGTGGGTGGTGGTTTGACGCACAACCCATAGATTGTTTCTTGCCCAACCAACCTGCTAATTATGCAGGAAGTAAAGAAACGCAAACCATGCCATCGGAAAAATATTTTTAGCGTACAACCTAAACATAAAAAATAAAATGTTCCATCTAAAAAGTATCCTGAAAATTTTTGAATTTTTTTACCAGTCAGTTCAATTGAAAATTTAAATTACAAAAAGCAAAATAGATAATTTTGGGTTTCTATACACCTTACTAATCAAGCCACTTTCTTAAAAGATTTGTTTGTAAAAAACCGAATATTGTAATTTTGCTATTGCCGTAATGCTGGGTGTAGCTTACTTTCTAAAATTTGACTGTACCTATCAGAACTAGGTCATCAACAGGGATTTATATTATAGAAGGAATTGCGCAACGTTCGTTTTCAAAAGAAATATTTTGAGTCAACCGGTCTTTTGATATGTTGTTCTCCTTCCTCTTCTTAATAGACCCTGGGCTGTCCTGGCTGGCAGTAGTGGTTGCGTTTCCGCCAGTTCCGTATCCCACCTGCGCAGGTAATCTTCCTTCTTTTTACCGACGTTGGTACCTCCCGGACTACCACGGACACCATTTGTACCCCCATTAACATTGGGTTTTGCCATTTAGGCAAACAATGAATACAACTTCTTAAGTCAAGAGAAATTGCAAAATGTTTGTAAAATTTGGATGCGTTAATGTAGCCACAGTTTAAAATAAACGATTTTTATATGAAACTTGCTATGACTGTCGCTTAGGAGGGTACATTTTTTGTGACACAAGTTTACATAGAACCTCGAGAAATAAGCTCCCTAAAACGCTTTGAAACGATATGTAAAACAGCCTAATCAAAAATTTGCACTCATTAAATGCTTTTACCCTAAATGGTGATATGACATACGAGGGTGTGGTCTACTTAAAATGTGCGAAAAATGCTACCACAATTTCCCTTGAGGTGCCAAAATACAGACTGGGCCACATAGGAAGCAATTTTTTTTAAGCCCAGATATTCCAATAACGAAGTTGCTTCCTAAATTAGCTTTTACCTTTTTGTAAGTAAAATACGTAAAAAATGTATAAAAGAATTTTTATCTAAAAATTCTTAAATACAGAGTGGCTCCCCCTAAATTGTTATTTAATTTTTAAATGTCTACTATATACCGCAGGTAATTCCCTCCTAAATTTAACAATTAAAAATGAAAGCACATTAAAAGTTTTTTTAATTAATTAGTCAACTTTTTTGCGGATTGAACAATCTGTTAATTCTTAGTATTACCACCTTTTTTTCTAGTAGTGCCAAAATGGGCTCACATGCCTAGCTTTCTAGTACGTTAAAGAAAGGAGTATTTGTCATAAATTTAGTAAATATACGGGATTAGTTTGAAGTGACCTACTATATGAATTAAAAACAAACTTAAATTAAACTTTGAGAGCCTGAAGAAACGATTAGAAATATCTAACTCATTTAGATATGTTAAAATATGCGCATAGTTATCCATCCCATGCGCACAGTTACCTATAGGTTGGAAAATTGTGCGCAAATACGTTTGTTTACTTTTTTTAACACACTATTATAATTAACGTATATTATTGCTTTTTTTTTTAATTTCGTCTAATTTTTTTATTTTGGTGGAAATTACAATTCTAGTTTAGGTGCGCACCATTTTCCCACTCTCTCTTACTATGCTCACATATACTGCCTAATATTAAGTCCTAGATATAACCAATTTTTATTTAAGTGTTAGTAATAAAATCCACTTATGTAAATGATGTTAAGCAGTTGGCTATCTTTAAACCTAAAAATAAATTATTATTAATATTAAGAAAAATTTTATCAAGAAAAAACATTTGACTTGCTTAATCGAACAGGTTAAAAATAGTATGTCATTTCACACCTGGGTCACATGTATGTCATTTTACTCAAAAACGACAATTTAGCAACATGCGTTAATTTTAAGAGTATAAATATGCCTATAGTAATTATATTTATAAATAAACATATACATGTTGTGTTTCAATAAAAAAATATATTTTTAACAAAACTATGGAACTTCCCAAAATGCACAATTCATTGATTGGAATTATTTTGCGGTTGGTAAATTGGAAATTTAACATAGAAAGTCGTGCAAAAAATCAGGGACAATACACCTATACAGTAATTTTGATACTGTGCAGTGATTATATTTAACAACTCGAATTTCATTGCAAAAAGCCGCTAATTGAGGCAGGAGATGCAAAAATTATGAAGTTTGTCATTTTACCTGAGTATGCCATTTTAGGCCAACACTAGTTAATGTGCAGTTTATTAAGTTGGTGGTTAACATCTTCATATCGTCACATACCCTTGTAAAGCCAAATAAAACAGGCCAGTAATAGTTGGGATATTTGTACAGTTTTTTTGAAATTTAACATCCTGCAGTTCAAAACTAAGACGTTTAGAACATATACATAAAAGATGCTTCTCTGCTGGTCCCGTACTTTTCGTATTGTTTAGAAAAACTGTAGCAAGACAAAAGCAGAAATACTGATTAGGGTAGTTTATTTTTTATGTTCTAGAATAATATGTTATAAAATGTACCATTAATCGAAACAAAATTTTTTATTTGTGGTTTATTTGTTAATATTTTGGTAATGTGCTGCCACAAGATGGTAAGCCAAATATTTTAACCTATATATAAAATATTTAATATAAAATAAATATTTATATAAAATATAATATTAAATACAATTCATCTGAATAACATCCAAGCGCCCTTTCATAAAACATCTTCCAAGCGTCCATGCCATATACTGTACACTTTGCAGCCTCCCGGCGTCCTTACTCTATACTATCCTGCCAGCGTCCTGTATGTATATTTTTTTACATATTCATCACTACTAAGCGTCCCGCAGTGATGCCAAATTTTTGTGTGTATATCTATATTTATTATAAGATTTCCGGGCGTCCTTTGAAGTAAATTAATAGAAGAAGAAAATTTTATTATGTTTAAATGCTTTTGACCCTTGGTGTCGTGTTTATTCTGAAGTTTTTATTCTAAGGGTTCCAAGCGTCTAATAGGTGTATGGTTATTGGTTTTATTTAGTTACAGTGTACGAGCGTCTTATTATAGGTATATTTAAACGATTTTCGGACGCCCGATATCCGATAGAATGGTAACTTAGGCAAAGTATAGAAATTTTATTGCTCTTATAGAAAGTGTTTCCTAACTACAGTACAAAATTTAAGGAGGTGAGTTCTTATGTCTTTTCATGGAAAAAGTTCCTATAAACATAGAGGGAGTTCATTTAAAAAGTAACCATTCAAGTTATCTGTGAAAAGAGACAGTTTTGTTAAAATCGCAAAAACACGTCAAGATATTTATTGAAGGGAAACGTTTTTTACAAAAAATTGACGGCAACCTTTTAGCCCCTTAACCCCCAGGGATACCACCCCAAAATTTTTAAATGAGAAGGAGGTCGAGTAATACAGCATTTTAAAGTTCCTGACGAGTACTTTAACATCTCAGAATATAAAGTCAATATCTTGACCTACTACAAAATGGCGGTGCTTTAAAAATTATCTAAATACCTGATTGGGATGGCCGTATTTCCGAAACTAATAAAGTTAGATGTACCCAATGTGATATTTTTTTAAAGTATCTTTAAAAATCTCTTTATTGGTGATACTAGTGATAATATACAGGGTAGGTTAAAAAGTGTATCATTTTTTAAAGAAGCACCTCGTATATTATATTACCAATTAAAAGATCATTAAAGAGCTTTAAGAAAATAACCCAATAAGTACATATAACTTTATTAGTTTTGGAAATATGGCCATCCCAATCAGGTATTTGGGTAATTTTTTAAAGTACCGCCATTTTGTAGTAGGTATAATGTATTACTCGACCCCCTTCTCATTTAGTAATTTCGAGATGTGGCATTGGTGGTTTAGGGGTCGAAGGGACGCAGTCCAATTTTTTGTAAAAAACGTCCCCCTCAATAAATATCTTGACGTGTTTCGGTAATTTTCTTAAATCTGTCTTATTTAGCATATAACTAGAGGGATAAGTTTTTAAATTAATACCCTGTATATCCGGACTTGCTTCTTTTCTAAGATACAGGCCGTTAAAGTTTTTAAAAGAGTTGATATTTTTTATATGTATATCGTAAAAACCCTTTAACCAATTTAGATGAAATTAGGTTTACTAATTTAATGTAATAAGACGCTTGGAAAATTCTACCTAGGTTAAGATAATTGGGTCCAGTGGCGTTTCAGTGGTCACCACAACCAATATTACTATGTAAAAAAGTACGCCATCGGCCTCTTACAAAGATTTTATATTTTTTCCGATTAGAAAAATCAGCTTTCTGGTTTTCTAAATTTTCTTCGCATCTAGCTTTGTTTTCAAGAAAAAATTATAATTCCACTTTAGTTTTTTTCTTAGAAGTACTCATAGACAAACAAAATAAAATAAACAATTATTTGTCTTAAAATAAATGAGCAGTCGTGAATTTTATCAAAAAATGTAATTTTTCTTATGTACTAAAATCTTTTTTTTTAATTTTATTATATACTTTTTAGTACCACTTAAAATGGTCCGGACATTTGTTTATGGGAACTTTTTTCTTAAAAAGACATAAGGATTCACCCTCTTAAGTTTCATACCGTAGTAAGAAAACACCCTGTATATTGTTCCATTATTTTTAATTTCCATAGCATTTATAACAAAGTATACTACTTCTTTTTCTTTTATAAGAAAGTAGATTCTTTTATTAGAACTTATACAGGGTGTCTACATAAGTTGATGGTATATAAAACCTTTTTATAGTATTTTATTGTAACTATTATTACTATTAATAAATTGCATGATTTTTTCTACGAGGTTTGGCAAAAATGTGATTTTTGCTGAACCCTAAAGTACCTGTAATTTTGATAATAATAAACATTATTATGAAGAAAAGGTGTTTAGGATTAAAAATAACGTGTAAATATGTAAACTTGTTAATCTACCGGAAAAATAACTTTTATTTTCTGTTATAACTGTAAAATTTAGGTTTTTACACGGTGGTGGTTTTTCGCTGTCACTGCAGGTTATGGCAAAAACAAGAGATAGAAAAAAACTGATGGCACATTCAGGGTTTCAATTTTTAAAACTTTAGCGGTAGAAGTAAGTCATATCTTACGTATGATTCGTTTTAAAGATAAACAGGGTTTTTTTTAAATTTTGTTATGAGAGATTAAACAAAAATTTAGATTGCATAGTTTTGGAGATTGTTATGTAGAGTTGACTCCAGTGGCGTACCTATATTTTTTTATGGACTTTTATTTGGAACTTAGAACACGAAGTTGTTATTTTTTATGGAACACCCTTTATACCTTATTATCATTGGTAGGGTATCCTAAGAAGCGGTAAAAAATATTAAATTATTATTTCCAATGTTTTATAGTTTTGGAAATATAGCTATCGTCAAGAGCTCGGTAATAAAGTGCCATTTTTGAATAAAACACCCTGGATATTGTTTTACTATTTAAAAAAATACAGTATTTGATATGTCTATCTTTAATAGTTTCAAAAATATGAGCGTCTAAATTTCAAAAATTATGTTTTATATTCACTATGTTTATAACTACCTTTAAGCAATTAATGCGTTAGATATGTGTAATGAGAATTATATCTCCTATTATTTAGTTTCATATAGCCTCATATCCAGAACTTCTATTAAAGATATAAATATCAGATGTGATATTTTCTTTAGGATCCTTAAAATATCTTTTCAATTGAGATACAATATACAGAGGGTTTCATTTAAAAATGCTATTTTATTAGCAAGTTCTTGAGATGGTAATCCTTTCAAAATTAGTAAAAATTGGATAACCCAAATGTGAAATTTTTTTGAGGTTTTTAAGGGCACTTTTTTAATGATAATAAAATAAACAGGAGTCTTATTTAAAATAAGAATATTATAACTTTGTGTTATAACTTAAGTGAAGCTGTACCCCACTGGGTACGAGCCAACCGTTGCAATAGTGTGCCGCTCTGCCGCTAGCCGCTTGTATCATCGTAAAAACTCAAATTTAGCACAAAACTTACTGAGACTATTAGGCATAACATTAGTATAATAAACTTTCATATTTTTTACAGCGTGTTATTTTTTTTTCGGGTTTTGACCCCTTTAATCCCTCCAGAAAATTCTTTTTGATGTGACTGTTTTTTTTAAATTCAAATATTTACATCCCACGTCCATTGCCTATTTTTAGTATTTTGCACAAGTTAACTGATTTTTGGAAAAATGTTTTTAAATGGTTCCAAACTTTAGAACTTATTTTTAAAAGTATTTTTAAATCAGGACCTTAAAAAAATGAAAATATTTGTTTTTATTTGGGCATAGCTTTAAATTCTTAATAACATTCCTACTTAACATTTTTTTTAAATAATGGTTTACATCTAGATAGTTTTTAAATTTTTGACATTCCTTGCTTATCTTTGGACTTTGAACAAAACCGGCAATTGCAAATATAGTTTAGAACAAAGCTTTAATTTTAATATAAAATTTAGTTTGTTGCACACTTAATGAGCCATACTGTATATTTAATTAACATAAGCTATTTAATATAACTTATCAGCAATACAATTCAACAAATTTTATACTAATTTAAAGTGATTCCATTTCCAGGGTAATTATAAACACTGCTAGAAGTAAAAAAGTAAATTACAATATTTTACACTGACTTTCGTTTTTTTGTACCACACACATACTAAAATAAAAATTGTAGTGAATCAAATTTTTGTTTTTGTTGTTTTATTAGATAATTAAAAAAAACATTTTAATAATGAGAAAGGTTTACAGCACCTAACGTTCCTATTACAAGATTTAAAAAAAACAACTTTTAACCCCATATAATGACCTATTACAACGATATACACCAAACTATAATGGACGCCGACGAATGGAAATAATCTAATAATACTGCTTTCATGTATAAATTACTCTAAAATTATTGTTCTACAATGTTGCCAAACACTAGGTACCCGCATCACAAAAATCTGACTTAAAGGACGCCTGGTAATCGACATACTGTAAAAAAATATACTCATTAGGAATATACAGCGGCTAGCGCTCTGCCGCCTACTGGAGAAAGCGCTGAACTAAAAATATACACAAATATACAGAAATTTACATATTTTACTCCCCTGAAAGCGTCCAGCTGAAACTTTGCCAGGGCTCTAATGGGATTCCTACTAGGCTTATCGTACAGTAAAACTTCCGGGCGTCCGTATACGGACGCTTCGAAGCAGGGGACGCTCGGAAGATAGGTATTTCAGAATGTATGGACGCTTGGAGGATATATATTTATAAATAGGTTTTTTCTTCTTAATAGATCACAAAAAATGTAGATTTAGTTTCTGGTTGCCCTGTATACTTATCCTTTGGACTTTGGCTGTGACTGCCATTTTAAGTATTTCCCATTTTTTTAAACTTTAGTATTTGCAGAAAAGTACTAAGGGTTAATGAGGAAACTTTTAGAAAAAAAGAAAATATAAATAGTTTCCTTATTTTTTTATTTAGGTTGTTTAAGCAGCTGGGATTTTAAACAACAAAGATGTATCTTGCAAGCCTAGCATTGACATACCAAATAACCGGCATCCGTTAAGCATCCGTCAAGCTTCGGTGAACGCGCATAGTATATAAGTCATAGTTTCTTTAGAGTAGTTAAGGTTAGAGATAGATACAATCCGAAACGTCGTGTATCTGTTGAAAAGTGGGATAATGGAAATCCAAGAAAGTAGTATTAATTAAAACATAACATTGTCTACCACCTTTAAACAAACGTAACTTTATTTTAAATGGAACAGCATGAAGATGTATTAATAATCTTAAAGTTTAGTATTATTTTTTTAAATTATTTTAGACTATTATTAAAATTATAGATTTATTGATTTATAAAAAATTAAGTTAATGGCAGCTAAAGCAGATGGCACATCTTTGGACAAACCACGAAGGCTAAAAGCCTAAATACTAACGTACCGTGGGTGTCTTAAGCGAGGTAAGGGAGTTTATTGACACGGGACTTAAATACTTGAGGATTTGGGGGAAGGAAAGACCTCGCGGGCAGCAGGTTCCACAATCTAGAAACTCTAGGGATAAAAGAACGAGAAAAAAGTGAGGAAGTTTGGGGCCTGTCAGTTGGACCGTATAGGGATCACGCGCGGAACCACGAGTTTCTCTGTTGGGAACCGTGAGTGGAGGAACAATACTGGACAATTCTTCAGAGCAGAAGCCATGAAAGTACCTATAAAAAAGCGATAAATCCCCCCACAGCCCGACGATGGGCAAGAGGAAAGCCTTTCCTGCTGAGGTGAAGGATCATTAATGAGACGAATAGCTCTTCTTAGAATCAAGAATGTTTAGGGTTGTGGGGGACGCCATGCCCCAGATATGAGAACAATATTCCAAGGAGGTCGGATTTGGGACACATATAAAGTATAAATTAGAAGCGGAAAAATACTTTTTGGCTCGAAAGCGAAATCCAAGCTTTTTTTGAAGCCGCCGTGGCTATAGATACACACCATGTGTTTATGCCAGTTAAGGTTACTTTCAAATGTGGCGGCCCACAAGATTGAAGGTGTCGCTTGCTCTGTAACACTTGGCCGCTCACCAGTAGAGGATGAGCATTTTGGTGACTCTTGCTCGCGAGCAAAGGAACATGGTTGTGTTTTGGATGCATTAAAATGGACGAGATTTTGGCGCCCCAATCCAATATTAAATTAAGATCCTGCGAAAGAGATATCTGCATCGCTCTGCGTTTGTTTCCAAGTCAGGTTTAGTGATGGGTTTAGGAACCTGAAAACTGGAGTGAAGGGTACTATCGTCGGCGAAACTGAATGGAATTAGTTGTGGACGAGAGAAGGTCGTTGATGTGAAGAAGAAACAATGTTGGTGCCAAAACTGAGCCCTGAGGGACTCCAGCATTTACTTGGTGAAAGCTTGAAGAATGGCCGTCCACAATAACTGATATACGTCGATCAAGATGGAGAAATTAACTAGAGAGCCAAGTACAGAGTTTTGTTGATAAGACCATAGGAGGAAGTTTATTGAAGTGCGGCATACCAGACCTGGTCAAAAGATGAAATCCTTGCTTATAAAAACTATTGAAAACCGCGAGAAAATAGTAAAGTAGTAGTATTGCGGTGTAAATTGACGATTGAAATAAGCTTTCAAACTTTAATGCAAAAAGTTTAAAATACATAGAAAACGGGGTTTCAAAAAGTAAAAATCAACTATTGTGTGCCACTTAAGCTTTAAATCAGGAATTGTATGCCAAAAGAAGGAGGGATATACTGAAAATGAGGATAGTTCGTTTTTAACATTGATGAAGAATATCTTGAAAACGAAACGTTTTCGGCTAAAAATTCAGATTTGTGATCAGCGCCCCAAAAACCATTTACCAAATTTGGTTAAAATCGGAGTTGTTTCCACTTTCGGGACAATCACAAAAGAAAGAGAAAAAAGTGTTTATTACTACTACTTTACTATTTTAATGGTTTTTATAAGCAAAACCGCCGGACGGCGGCTTTCACCAAAAAAATAAGTAAAAACCGCCAAAAATAACAAATTAATTTAATTTTTCGAAGGTTTTCATATATATAAATAGAAAAAAAATCGCCGCACTTTCGGGGTCATTCCACCCAGGTCCGACTGTCGCACCCCTAGGTGGTGCATTGCAGCCCTAAGGCTTATTGTAGATACCTTGACCTCTACTTCTTCTCATTCACACACCATACATCCCATAAATGAGATGGTTGCTGCTCGGTCCATTCGTTCACCCCCGAGCAGAACACCGCGTGCCCTGTCATCCATCCAATTTATGGCCGCGCTCCTCACTGCTTAACTCCGGTGATCGACAAAACCTACCCCACCGGAGCAGCCACAAGCGCGGCCGCCATTTACTTACAACTTACTTGACTTGACTTGACTTCTTAGTATGACAAAAATAAAAAGGGAGTTGTTGTTTGGCAAAACTTTATAAATTATTTAACTAGTTCTACCTTTAACCTATCCAGTAATATATTACAATAGTTTGGGTCTTGCAAAAACCAGATGGGTAAATTACATTAATTATTATTAATATTATTTTTTAAATATGCATATTAATAAAAATTAGTTCTTGTCTTTGCGATGCAACTTTAAAGAATTAGTGATTTAACAAACATAATAAATACCTTTTGAATACACTTTTATTAATAGTAACGAACTAGTTTCTGTTTACAAAATTTCTTTTACTCAAATAAATCACTTACATTTCGTTAATGATGTCATTAATCACAGAAGCGTAAAAACATGTTTAAATTAAAACTAGAATATTATATGTAAAGATTTAGAAATTTAAGGTTTTGCATTCAGTTAAAATTATATTATTTGTTTATTTACCATATTATTAATTAGTAAAAATGAAAAATATTTTATTCTCATAATAATTAATTAATTAATCTTTAAAAGCCATGTTTTTACTTTTACCTATTTTACCTCCATTACGTATCGTTTTCTTAAAAATAAATAAGTAAATACAGTGCATTCCGTAATTTAAACGAGCAACCCCGCATAATTCTATTATTCCTACAATCGGTTAGTAGTAGTAGCCGGCAGCTTACCAATGTAACTGTCTTATTGTTATATATTATGGAATAAAATTTGGTATAGGATATTTCACATAAACGTTAATTCATTTGATTTTTATTATTTTCGGCTAAGCTGAAACGTACCTAGAATCTGTTATTTTAAATGAGTCACCCGGATTACTTATACTAATTTGAATAGAAAAGTACATTTCGAGTACAATGATAGTCCATTTATTACTTTTCAACATCGAACTTCTGAATACTTTTAATTTTTAATTTTTTATCTAAACGATGTCTTTCTCTATTTAAATTGGTAAACATAATCCGGGTGTCCTATTTAGAATAGGAAAGTAAAGGTTGTTTCTAGCTAAACCAGAAGTAATAGAAAACAAACAAATTTGTTGTTAAACATTAAAAAAAACTTGAAATTGTAGCCATAGAACAATGTTGCTAGGGAAATTATCAGAAGGAATTATGTGGATAAAACCATAGTAATTAACTCGGACAGCTAGGCAGCCATCAGGCGATCAGGTCAGCAAAATCAGCTCTAAGCTGGTGCGGGACTGTGTAGTTTGCCCTGGAAGAGGTGGGTGCGTCCAACAAGCTAACCATTGCCTGGGTACCAGGACACGAAGGAGCCACGAAGGCAATGAGGAAGCTGATAAATTGGCAAAGGAAGGGGCTGGCAGGACGATGGTAGGTCCCGAGCCCTACTGCGGTATTCCGTCATGCCAAGGTAAAGGTCATCTATTAGATCATGGATTATGAGGGAATCCCAAGACTGGTGGAGAAGAACACCAGGACAGCGTCAAGCGAAAGTATTCATCAAGGCTTACTCGCCGGAATTTACGAAAGACCTTCTGAATTATAACCGGAAGGCAGTAAGAATAATAGTGGGTCAATTGACAGGTCATTGCAGACTGAATAAACACCTGGAAATCTATGGGCCTGGTAGAAGGAAACCTATGCAGGTTCTGCCAGGAGGAGGAAGAAACCGCAGAACATGTATGGTGCTTCTGTGAAGCCCTTTGTCGTCTGCGGTTTGCAAGGCTGGGTGAAGAAAAACCTAAAGCGGCAAGATTTACCAAGGAGCCGGTTTCAAGCTTGTGGAGTCTGATTAAAAAGACCGGCTTGGACAGCGTGCTCTAACCTATGGACGGAGGACACACAATAAACCTGAGCAGGTTGCAGTGATAGAGGATATGCAATCCACCTCCTAATAGTTGTTGAGCACATGTGTTATTACCCGACTCTTTCTTTTTAATAATTATTTTTAAATGTTTGAGTTTTATTTATTTTTTAAGATCCCCTTCAATTTGTTTAAAAAATGTTTTTTATTATTACAATTAAATCGGTAAACATACACCAAAAAATAACACTAGTATCCATTTCTGTTCGGTTAACAGGGTTAATTTTACTCCCAAAAATGTCGCTTCTAAAAGCGCCCCTGATCTTTTCTTTTTAATTGACTTTATTTTTTATTATCTTTGCCTATACCCAGCTAAAGGCAGCTTTACTGCACAAATAACGTACGATCGCGCGATCCAGACTTGATTTTTTATGGGACCACCGCAAAAGTAACTTTTTTAATATTTTAAACAATTTAAAAGTTATGAAGTTGAGCAACTATAACCCAAACTTGGGATATTTTTTTTTTGAAAACTACTAAACCGATTTTAAAAAACCTAAACGTCTACATATAAAATTTAAAACCCTTTAAAATAAAATATTACTTGGCCCCCTTTTCCATTTAAACTTTTGACAGTTGTGTTGGTGAAGGAAGAACTTAAAAAAGTAAATTTTGACACAAAAAAGTGTCTCTCAAGTTAAGGATTTTGTTATAGGTAAATATATAACGGAATTATAGCGGGTGGCCAGTTTTAATTAAAATGCGTATTAGATCAGATAATCAATCTTCGTCCCTGCTTTAATATATCTATTTTACATAACGTTACATGATTTCCATATTTTTATTGCTTCCAAGCCCTTTATGAATAAGACTCTTAAGATTTAGCCCTTAAACTATCGTTTTGCTTGCTGTCCAATTTTTTAACCTTTAGACTTGTTATAAAAGTGACCTTTTCCTTTTAAAAAAATTATATTTTATATAAAAAAAAATATTTTTAAAACTACCTATAGTCGAGTCAGTGGAGACTTTTCAATGAAAGTCCTTAAAAACAGCTTTAGTTTTGATTTTTTAAGCTTTTTGTTTTTTTTTATATTGTTTAAAATCAAAAATCTCTTAGAGGGGGAAAATAATTATTTGTATTCTGTAAACAATATTTATGTCATTAATACAGGGAGTGCAAAATCTCTCCCAACATACTTTAAGGGGAAGAGTTCATAAAAAATAAGAAAAACTTCCTTGGAACATATATCTCAAAAGTTCTACTTTTGTTCTACTACATAGTGTTAAAATAAAAAAATAGATTTTTATCATAACTTTTATACCAGTGCACATATTGTAAAGAAATTTAAAAGAAGTCTCTTAAAGGCATTAAAAGAAATTTTTGACGTACAAAGAAAATAAAATTTATTAGTTCGTCCGTGAGTTATATGCGGTAAATATTATTCAGAAAAAAATTGTACGCCGCTGCATTTCTCCAAAATAAAAAAAACTTAAAAATTATTGTTTTTTCATAATTTTCACATCCTATAGTTTCAAAACTTTAACGTTTAGGACATATGTTTAAATGAAGTTTTTTCCTATTTTTCGTTGAAGAATCACCCCCTAAAGTTTTGTCGGAATAGCAATTTTATAAAATAAAAATAAAACTAACAATATTATAATATATACGGAAGAGTAAAACAACATTTGTATAAATCCTTTATTCATTATATTTTGTCATCCACATAAATATCAAACTTTCACACAATAATCAGTGTTTCAGTTCGCATTAACAAATACCACATATGTGGCACAATTCGTTGAAACATTCTGCACGTTCATTTAGAAACTTGGCAAAGCAAGCCATAGGAGAAACAAATCGTTCTTTGAAAACTGAACAATAACATGACATAAAACCTTTGCAATTTAACAACGATAATGTTTGTTTGGATTTCTAAGAAAATGTCGGCTCAGTTAAAATTATTTAAGTTTAGACTTAAGAAGCTTTGTCTGTTCTCTTTTATTATGACGGCAGACAGATTCACGTTTATTATTATCTTAACTTAGCCTTTACTTAAGGCAAGTTCTCACTGGTAAGGTGGGACTAAACTGTAACATTTTATCCCGAGGCGAAAAGTTTAGAGCTCGACCGTAAGGAGGAATACAATTCGTCAAGTGATAAAAAGACAGTTTGGCCCAGAGATTTAAATATTATTTTTCGCAATTCTTCATTACTTTTTACAATAAAATATTACACAAAAAAATCAAGAATGTTCAGGCATTTTATTAAAAACAAAATGTCAAAATAATGTTTGTTGATAGACGATTTGGTCTATATTCAAAAGGTGTACGCAATATTTGGTTGCGAAGGTATTTGTGCTTCAGCAAATGCACTTTTACTTTAGTCGCTGATACGAGGGACTAAAGTAACTATTTTTGTCCCTGGAGTGCGAAAAAGTTTTAAAATCAACGTCAGAATACTTGTTCACTGAAAATGACACATATTTTGCCTCTCATAGTGAGGACTGACGATATCTTCCAAAACACGGATTAATTAACGATACTCGCCACGGTCTTCAGCTGCAGCTGTATAATCATAAGGTTTTAAAAAAACTTAATTGAAGAAAAAGTAAAATATACAAGTAAGACACTGCTACGGTGTAAAATTATTTTGGCCTATGCAGGGTGTCTCAGAAAAGTGTAACCTATCAAAGTTTCCTTTTTTTTAATGAAGCACCCGATGATTTAAAAAGGAAAATGGCTTTTGGTCCTTACGTAACATATTGTTAATATACCTGCGACAAATATAGTGTTACCAATACCAAAAAATGTTGCAGTGTTTAAATTAAAGAACATAAAAAGGGTTAGGTTTCAATAGTCAAAATTAAATAAAGGGTTGGCAACACTAAAAGCATTTGTATAACACTCAGCCAGTGTTGCCAGAATCCGAAGATTTTTTCGGGGATTTTTGATGACAATAAAAAATAGATTTTTGAAGTAAAAACGGGGATTTATACGTCCTTAACATTAAATATGTGTCTTATTTTGATTCTGCATTATATTATTTACAATTGCAATTTTATTTGCATATTTTACTTTAGTATTTAAGCATTAATTTTATATCCCAAGGTTTTACTTTTTAAAATTGATTCGTTTAAAAAATTAAAGGGCGGGGGACATTAAAGAAATGCACTGTATAAAGTTATGTGGAAAAATATATATGTTTTGCAATTTATGATTTTAAAGGCTTATTTTCATGTGACGATAATGTAACGACTTTATTGCCATGACACTAAAAGTCGCAACATCTTAAAACATGTAAACTTCAAAGTCGTTGTCGTGACGACAATTTGACATCGTGGCATTAGTGTCACGATATCAAAATCATGTTGATATTTTTTAACATTTTGCATTAATTCCACGTAGCATACCTTATGACATTAAATACATGAATACATCTACTAAAAACGTCATATTCTCATGATTTAAATTTTCATGACATGTCGCATGAAAACGAGCCTTTATGCCATTGACGCTAAGCTGGCGGATCCTACATTTTTGTGTTTATTGTATTTCGAATATCTTTTGTTGGTAGTATCTAACAATAATGTTTTAAAGGATTTTGTATTGAGTTCTTTGACAAAGCTAAAAGAGTAAAGTAAGCCCTTAGAGATATTGGGTAAATATTGGATATTTGAGATAAATGGACTGAAGGCTTTAAAATACTGCACAGTTTAGTGCTTGAAAATATATAAAAAAAATTATGGGTTTAAAATGTTTTATTTATATTTAGTTTAATAAACATAAAACATAAATATGTAAAACAAAAGTTAGTTTATAAAATAATTAAATATATAGGGTGTTAAAAGTGTCTACTTTTAGGGATTGCATGATTTTTAGAGAAATAGTTTTTGTAAACATTTGAAACCGCAAGACTCTTTGTTCCCAAGATAAATAGTGCCTAGGATAGTAATAAAATGGACTTTATGATAAGAACCTTTTAAGAACCTTTTTAAAGAGACTCCTTTTGGCGATATTTCTTTTCGTAAAATTATTAATAAAAGTTTCCCATATGACGCCAACTTACGTAGAAACACTACAAACGTTAAAAAAAAATAGCGGAAACGGTAATATAACGTATTCATAGCAAAAATTATTTTAAAGCTTAATTCGAGGCCACCAGAGGGAGAAAAAAATCAGTTTTGCTGTCAAGTGAGGAGAGGCCAATCTATTCCCCTTATAATAATCTTGTCTATGTTAGTACTTGTCCTATAGAGATCTTTTCTTCTAAATCCTTAAATTGTGGGTTAAAAAAATGGCCCTTTTTTGTCGGGTTTATGGGATATGTGTTACAAAAAGAAAAGAAACTAATTTACAAGTATAGTGACATTTCTTTCAAAAGGTTAGTGTGTGGTTTATGACGGGTTGCAAATATTTTTGAAAATATATTTACGAAAAAATTAAAATAGTAAATTTTGAACTAAACAAAATTATCATAACTAACACACTACTTGGAAACCGGTGTTTTCCAAATACTATCAATTTTTAAGATTATTGTATAATAAAAATCTTACTATTTTATATTAAAAAAAAACATCTTTCAACAATATTTAGTCCTTATTTTTAATTAAAGACAACTCAAAACTCCAATAATAGGCACTTTTAAATTATTGACTTCCTTGTATTGTTTTTCCCTGCAGAAAAAAAAACAATACAATCCCATAGAACCAATAGAAACCATCAAAATCCGCGTTAAAAGCACAATGAAAACTGCGGTCTCTATTGGGCTTTTGACGCAGAATTTGATGGTTTCTATCAGTTCTATGGGATTGTATTAGTTTTTTTCGGAAGAGTTCACAACGAGTTTATTTTGTGACCAAGAAAAATATATTGGGTTATTTAAATCTCTACTTAATTTATTTAATACAGCATAATTTTAAAGCCGGTCCTGCTTAGTAAATATTTACAAATTAAATTTTGCGAACTGCGCAAGCGCTACCACGCGTTAGCAAGGCTCCATAGTGGCGTCAAAACAGCGACACGGCCGAATATTTATACCGCCATGTATGGAAGCGAGGCTTTAACCCAACTTGTGAATGTCTAATGTTTCGGGTGTCGACCTGGGTGAACAAGTCTTTTTTTGGAAAAGTTTACCACAAGATGCACTTTTTAAACATTGTGCCAAAAGTTGTAAGAGTTACAGTCAGAAAACCCGCCTAGTTCAATCTTTGAAACATGTATTTAAGCCGAATGGTTTCATAACTGTAACCCTAACCATTTTTAACACAATGTTTAAAAATTGCATTTAAAACAACATGGTAAACTTGTCCAACAAAAAAATGGCGTGTTTCCCCAGTCCGACATTCGACGCATTTGACATTGACAGGCTGGCTTAAAGCGCCGCACAGTGCGTTGAGAGATAGCGATTTCGGAACAAAAATCGTATCAGCCTTATTGCACTAAAATAGTTTTGTTATTATATGTAATTAAACATTATGCAGAAAGAAATACTGTAAGATTAGTATACAGCAGGGGTGCTACTTTCATTAGGGGTCTTTTTTAATTACATGACCGTCGCGGTCCGGAAAAAAGACCCCCGGGCCGGAAGCGGTCGGCGATGGTGCGTACTCTTCCCCCACTCCTCGCACTCGCCTCATTTCGCGATGACTGACGATTTTGCACTTCGCGCCAATTCGTAAGCAAGTGGAATATTGCAAAGACAGGGCGAAAAATATAAAATTGCGTACACCACAAGGTCCGCAAAAACTAGGTTAGCGGTCCGTATCCGGTTCGCCAGTTGAATACCCCTGGTATACAGGATAATTTAGAAATAGGATTTAGTTTACACAAATATACAGGGTTGCGGTAAAAATAAAAAGCCTATTTATTATCTTATTTTATGAAAAAAGTTTATATCAACACAGGTGCGACATTGCATAGTTTTCAAGATTCAGGGTGTTAAACTTTTTTTTATTGTTTTTTTCTAAATATCGTAAATATTCTTTATCTAATTTTATTACACTTTTGCAATATTATCTGTAACATTAAGGGACCAATTTATCTCTGACTTTATTTTTATACCTCTCGTATGGCTTATAGCACTCGCATGCGACTCGTGATGCAAAAAATGGGCAACTGTATATAAATATAAATTAAGTAGTTTTCTCAAAAACGCATAAAACAACTAAATACATCACGGTATTCTATGAAAAAAAAAAAAAACTTCAAGAATTACCTATTTAAAGTTTCTTTACAACTTTTATAGCAAACAAGTTAAAGAAACTTTGCTTGAATCGTCAACAACCATAGTTATTTTAAAAAATCGATAAATCTATATTGGATTTTTGATATTCGTTATGGTTTTTAAGATACACCATAAAACTACCAAAAATAGGACATTATCTACCCTAAATTCATATCTTTTACCAAATTTTTTTTAATTCCCATGTATTTATACAAAAGAAAATATAAAATAAAAGTCGCATTTCCGGTAAGTAATTGAAACACCCGGTATTTAAAGCTATTTTATTATTTTATCACGTAGAGATACCATCTTAAATATCTTGATTTGTAATTAAATTACCAATTTATTACCTATAATATTAAGAATTTTTTCTGGAGAGCAACACGTTCTTATAAGAATGGCAGTTAACTTATGGAAAAATTATAGTTAACCCACTGTAAAATTTGCTTAAAAAACCTTGACAAAATTATTTTTAAACTGCTCATAAAATATGTAAAACTTTTTGGATTTAATATATTATTTTATATTTTTTTAAATAACGAAAGTAAAGGTAATATAATTTATTACGTTTAAAAATTCAAGGCGAATATCCTAAATAAACACTAAAAGGAAAAGTATAAAGCTCCAAAATTGTATATCTAAGCCACGTCAAAAAATACTTTTACTGTTTTATAAATTAAGTTATGATATTTAAATATACAAATATGGTATTAAAGACATGTTCTGTATTGGTTAGGCGGATTCATTTAATTGATGTTATTTATTTGAGTACACGCAAAAATAATAGTTTTTTTTAAGCAAAATAATAATAAAAAAATTCCAAAACAAGTATTAAGAAGCTTTAAAAAATATATCATTTTTGGCGTTTACCCAAATAAATAACACCAATTGATTTTGCTTTTACATAATTTAGAAAACTATGATACACCAGAATTATTAAATTTGAAACTTTTTGTTAACACAATTATAATTATTATTACGTTTTACTCTTAGACCATAGACATACAGGGTAAACCAAATTAAACTTGCACACTTTTTAACTAATACGAGCTTTTTTTTGTTGCGCCTATCTTTCCATTTTTAGAGGGCTAATAGGAAGAAATGTTTTCTCTAGGCTTGCCAATTTTGATCAAATAGATTTAGACAGGACTGGAATTACGGGAATTTTTCCTAAATACTGTATTTAACCTCGTTTCAAAATGAATCTGATTTAGCGACAATTAAGCTAATACGTTTTTCTTGTAGACAAACTATGGAAAGTAAAAGCGAATCTGTCAACAATTTGAGCATTTAGGAATTAAAATTATTTTTGATAAATAATGCTCTCCAAAAAGCATGCATTTCTTTTTAGTGTCCTGTGAAAATCAAAAATGTTAGGTTATCATGGTTGCGGAGTTGGAGTCTGACGAAATTTAACCGTAAATTAATTAAAAATAAAACGTATTGGCCAGATTGCAGAATTTTTTTTTTTGTAACGAAGTTTATTCGAAAAAGTCCTGTTTAAATCCATCCCAAAATTAGCAAACCTAAAGAAAACAGATTTACCTAATAGTTCTCAAAAATGTAAAAGATGGGCGCCACAGATAAAAAGTTATTATTACTTAAAAAAGTGTGCAAGTTTAATTTGGCCCACACTGTATATGTGTTAACCATTAGGGTATTTTTTATTGCATTTGTTTCTAAAGCTACAAAATTATCCGTTTATTATAGCAAAACAAAATTACACCTAAAGTTGATTACCTACTTTGGAAAAATGTCTTTTCACATTCCTTTTTCTTTATTTCAAAAAGCTATTGTCCGTATAAAAATGCCTTTACAAACAAAATATTTTTAGTGTAATATTGTTTATTATTTTGTGTAAAGAAAATACGGTTTCGAAACGACAATTCATTTTTTTAACCTTTGTTATAAAAATGCAAAACTCTTACACCTATATATATATTTATATATTATAGGTTTTAAACTATCTTTTTATATAATATTATCTATAAATTTGACTAAAATATTAAATTAGAAATTAAGCAAAGTATGTTTTTTTTTGAATAAAAATACAACAACCTGTGAAAACACTTACATAAATGGTTGTTTTTAATAAATAATTTTTAATTTATTACTGTAAATTGTAATATAAAACCACCCAATAAAACGAGCTAACAAATTTCTGACAGTTTTAAACTACTTACATCCAGCATGTAATTTGTAGTACATATATTTGTGAAGTGAAAAATATTTAAGCCTTAATTTTATAATAAATTTATGTATTTAGTATTATGACTGGCAGAAAACATTCTTACTTTAAAAATGTTTGGTTTGATGGTGTCATAAATGTTTCAATTATTATTGTTCTGCGCGGATTACCGTATGAAGTACAGTTAGAGCATTATTATAATTATGATGGTTTATAGAGACAACACAAACTAACTGTCATTCAAAAATTGTTTTAATGCAAAGTCGGTCTATATAAGGTCACGACATTCGGCCATATTGCTTTGACGTGTTATGACGTCACATCTCCCATTTTTCGGCCATGTTGTTCAGTGCCGGAGATATACAGTTTATCGTATCAGTAGAACAACCGTTTATACAACAGTTTTTAATTATAATTAAGTTGTAAATTCTTTTACTTTAAATAAAAAACATTTGGAATCACATCCTTCAACAAATATCACTACTAAAACAATTCAAAATGAAATGCGCAAATTCTAGACGCCACTGGATTAATCATTAGCTTTGATTTTACCCAGTCTTGCCAATTTTTTCCGTGGAGTGCCCTTCCTTGCGTCACCGACCTCGAACCGCCTAAAAGTTGAGTTGAGGATATGTCGCAACCTTATAAATATAAACTAACCTTGGTTTTAATGTATGTTTTTAGTAGATAAGCAACCTATAATCCCTCCCATTGAATACAGCTGGTGATGTTTTTTAAATAAAATAATCTTAAAAATAAATAAAGGATATTATGGCGATAAAATATTTAAAGCAAAGTTATAACTGTAAGGTGACAACTACAGCCTATTGTCCTCTTATAGACACTGAAGTAGCTTACGTTTAGATATTTTATGCATTTATTTGTTTAATATACAGTTAATTTTAATTTAAACAAGCCACTTTATCTTATTTTGTTATTCGTACACTTATAAAAAAAATTGGAAACGCGTCAATTTTAATGCTTTAAGGATCATATTTTGAGTCAATTTTTACTTGTTCAGGGTTATGCCCACACCAATCCAAGCGAAAAATGATTAAATGAAGAAGCAGATTAAGTGATACTTATCTTAAAGGGTTTCAAATTCCTTTTTACAAAAAAAAATTTCCCAATATATCGGGGTCTTCAGCCGGTATCACGAACATATAACTTTTTATTGTTTATATATATCAAAACAATTTTGCGTTGCGACATTTTTACCTCTATCCAAAGGTGGCGTTTTATTATAAATGCGACGTTTCGTTTTTCTGGGATCATGATCAACTTTATTTTTTTAATACGGTTCTGATATTTTAATATCAAAATTTAAAAGCCAATTTTAAAACAAGTATAATAATTTAATACCTATTAGGATTTAATTCAAATAAAGACCTTTATTTCTAAAATATTAATAAATACAATAAATTATATATTTTAAATTATTTAATTACGCAGAGCTTAACAAAAACCCCTAGCGTCACGAATTTTAATTTTTTAAAAACGGTTCTGTCATTTTATTATCAAAATTTTAAAGCCTATTTTATTTCGAATTTAACAATGCATCTTACGTTTTGGTTTAACCGTGCAACAAACAAAACTCTATTTTATAGGGTGTGGTATAAACAGTAAGCGCCACAATTTAAATTCATAAATTTTAAATAAATAACGAATAACTTAATAGAAACTATTAGCAATATTCACTAGGGGTGTGCGAATATCGTTCGAATCGAATCGAATCGAATATTAATATTTGATTCAAAATTCGAATCGAATAATTCTAATTTTCGAATTATTCAAAATTTGATTAATAATTCGGAAAATATCGAATAATTCGAAAAATTTCGAATAATTCGAAACATTTCGAATAACTCGAAACATTTCGAATAATTCGAAAAATGTCGAATAAAATGAATTTTTTTAATAATTAACGAATTATGCGATTTATTTACCAATTATTAAAATATGAATGGATTCTCTATTTTATCCAGCTAAGATTCCATAACATCGGGCATCAAAATATTCTACTGACCCATAATATCCTTTTGATTAAAAATAATTATCCGAAGAAGAAAATTGCTCAATTTTAATATATATTTATCTCAGTCAGTAAAAAAAAAATCTAGATACTATTGATACTATTACACTAGCAAAGAATATTTGATATTTTTAATTCATTGTACCTTTTATAATTTTAAACTTACTTTAAAAAAATTCTATAAGAAAAGGGTTTATGCAAACACACACTGATAAAAAAATTAACTTTATTCAAAAGCCAAAATCTTGACTTAAGAACACCATCCGGGAGAAAAGAGCCAAAATCTTGACTTAAGAACACCATCCGGGAGAAAATACTTTTCTTGAATCAAAACAAAAAAATAAAATTCTTGATTTTAAAAAAATATTTAAGAACAAGAATAGTTTTTAGCTCAAGAATGAAGAATTTATTTTCTTGGCTCCAAAGTATTATTTCAATAATTGTTTTCCTTATGTAATTTAATTTTATGGTTTAAATAAAATGTATATTATTTGTTAAATTTATATTTAAATATCAAACATACCAAATCATAAATTCCATATCCTCGAAAATTCGCGATTACTACAAAAATTCGTAATAATTCGAAAAAAATCGAATTATTCGAAATCTCTCGAATTATTCGAATTTTTTGAATTATTTGGGAACTTTTGAATAATTCGATTACATGTGTTACATATAACCTTCACTTTCACTTCTGACAGTTCCCATGGCATACCCATCTATTTCCCGCCATTTAAAAAATACCTCGTGTTCACTACCAAACAAGATACCATCAGCTTATAGAAATCTTCGCTCACAGCGCTTAGCTCCAGAAGAAAGATGCTGTCAATTTAGTTTCGAATCGAATATTGGTATTCGATTCGATGTGAATAATTCGCAAGTTCGAATTATTCACACACCTATATTTACCTACATTATTTAAATACTGCCCTAAGATTAAATTTTTAAAATTTTAAAGCCAAGAATACTCCTTATGGTTTAATCGTGATGCAGACCTGTACTTCCAAAAGTTTTGTAAAAATAGTAAGCTCTGGTTTTTAAATTAATACGTCGGTTTAGTAAAAACACGAGCAACCTTATAGAACACAAATAAAGGAATAAATAATTTACTGATACAATTACAACTTTATACAGAAGTTGTTTTAGCTTTTGCTTGTCAGATAAATTTAAAAATGGGCGAAATAATCGTTATTCTATGCATAATCATCAAAAAGCTTTCTAAGTTGTTTTGAACAAGTGCAAGTAAATGATCTTGGAGGTTTTTCTTAAGGTATGCGTGTTTTATTAAAGTAAGTTATCAATTTAAAATCCCACCAAAAACATAAATGTGTAAAAGGTAAACCAAGTTCAATACTAAAGCTAGGTTTGTCTGTGGGCTCGCAGCATAAAGAATAAAGATTTAAATGAGTGCCAAGTTTTGTACAAAAGCCAAATACGTATGAAATCCTAAAGAAGGTTAGATTTGGCCAGTTTTTATTATATCAGTAATTTTATAACGTTATTTAACTGATTTTAAAAATCCTAAAATATTTTTAATTTTGATAAGAATTGGCCAAGTCAAAGATACTATAAATTTAAAATAAAATTGGCTTTAAAATTTCAATAATAAATTATCAAGACCGTATATAAAAAATATAAATTAGTAATGCTAGGGAATTTGTTTGTTTATAAAGTAATAAATGTATTTAAAATGTAAGGTTTTATTATAATTATTGTTAAATTTCAACAAATATGGGTCTTTATTATAAATAAACCCCTATGTACGAGACATTATTAATTTTTTATTTAAATTCGATTTTAAATGTTGATGCTAAAATATCAGGGCCGTAGAACGTTGTTGATGGTTCCATAATAAACGAAACGTCGCATTTAAAATAAAGTACTGCATAGAATGGCAAAAAAGCGGTTCAGGAGTGCAATTTAAATATTCTAATATTAATATGGTTATTAAAAAAATAATAAAAAACACAAATTTTTAAATTTTTTCGGATATCTCCGAAAATACCCAAAATTTAAAAACCTTTCAACCAGCATATTATAGAAAACATAAAATTTCAATTTTGTTTTCATTAAACCGACGTCGTACCTCTTACTATGTCCAAGATGCCCGTACTGGCTCTTTATATCTTGGACACGTTGTATTTTTATAAATTTCGTATTTAGTTTAAAAACAACGTACCTTTAGTACTATGACTTTTACCTAAAAAAATGATAATGATAAAAGATAATTGTTGTATTATAATTTTTAAAGTAATTTTTCCTGTAAGGCGCGACATTATTTTACCTTAAAAAACACCAGACCCTTATTACGTCCCCAAAGTTTTAATCAAATCCCAACGTGTCTTTCTTTAAGGTTAGTGCGCCTTAAGATCCTAAATCTTTTTAACGAAATGGATAACGAATTTTACTTCGGACTTTTGCCATTCTTCTTTAAACCTCTTTTAAAAATAAAATGTCAACTTTGCAGTTTAGGTTTAAGAAGGTCACACTTAGTGCATGTAATATATAGGGTAGCTTTTATGTATGGAAACGGTCGATTATTTGGTAAAGTAAGATAGCTAGCAAAGAATGTTAAATATAAAACTTTTAGGGTTTTAATTCTATCTATCTATATCTATTAAACTGCACATAAACGAAGTATACAGGATCAGTCAAAAAGCCATGGAAGAACAATGTTACTTTATGTCAAATGGAACCCTCTCTATATTGTTCAATTAAATAGTTAAACAAACCTTCAGACATACAAATTAGGTAGTATTTATAAAAAATATTTTTTTACCATCATTACAAACAAAAAGGCTATAAGCATTATGTAAAATATGTATTTTTGGATTTTTTAATTCATTCGAAAAAAATCAATAAAATTATGATATTTAGCGAATTTCAGAGCCATTGAGGAACCTAAAGATTAAAAAGTTAAAAGGTTCAGATTTTAACACGAGTTTTCGTACATCCAGAGGCACATTTTAAAGACTTTACGAAAATAATTAAAAAAAATGTTTGTTTAAAATTTAATTTAAAGTGTAAAACAGGTAATTAAAAATTTTAATATATATATTTCAATTTAAATAGAAGGCTATGACTTGGTATTTTTAACTGTAACTAACTTTGCTTTTAAACATTTTGTAATAATTTTTAAATAAAGGTACTTTGCTCTTAAGCGCTTTTTAAACGTTTTTGAGTTTCCCTATATACTATTGACCTACTGCTTGAACAGTTATAAGACCATAAACCAACTTCTAAATTACAATTTTCTGACAAATTGCAACTAAACCCGTAATCATTATTACACTACTTGGGGTTTATTAAATACTAGGTTTTTTGGTCCTATTAAAAAATAAAACTCGTAGACTTCAAATTATTAGTCAATCATATTCTATGAGGTTTTTCAGGTTATATTTACTACTTATTGATTTATTCTCAATTTTCTAATATTTTGTTTTGTTGAAAAAATATGAAACTTTGGAATATATTCTAATTTTAAACTCTCCACGGATGGAATTAACAAGAGGACAAAGGAACCAAAAACTTAATTTAAAAAAAGTAATTTTTCATCATTATTTTCTATACAGGTTTCTCAAAAACTTAAAAACACATGCATTTTGTCTCCAAAAGTAAACTTCTTTTATTTTTCATTTTTAGTCACAATGTCATTTAAAATTATTTAGGATATTGTGTTTAATCGATAAAAACAATATTTGATAACAATGATAAAAGGTATCTAAGATGCATCTTCTAAATAAATTTTCTTAATGGTATTTTGCCTAAAAATAAAAAATAAATGTAGTTTATTTTTAGAGAAAAATCATGTTTTTAAGTTTTTACAAACCTTGTATATAAAATTAACATTTTCTCTTCAAGAATCCTATTTTTACAAGCAAAAATTTTTATGGAGAAAACCTTTTTAAAAAAATAAATTATTTGGTCCATTTGTTCTTTTGTTGATGATCTAGTTTTGTATATGAACCTTCTATCCACCCGACAAACGAAACCAACCGACTTATTCACATTTCGAATAATTTAAATGCTTATATTGATTTAACCTATATGGATACAATCCTATAAATCTTTATATTAATATTTATTTGAATTACTTTATGTACATTTAAAACAAATTTTGCCCAAAAATTTTAGCATATTGTTCACTGTCCCAGCTAATTTTGATTTATTGGCTCGGTGAAATATATTTCACATTTCATTCTACATTTATCTACTTTTTATGCCATAGAGTATACGTTGTCAATGTTAATTATACAGGGTCCGTATTTTAACCAATTTAATAACTTTGGGACAAATAACAATAAAACAATAAAATTGCTATTAAAATAGCATTTTCAAAGACAGCCTTAAATTTTATTAGAGGTTCTTTACTATATGTTCACCATTTTGTTGTGACACTCAATTAGGCACAAAAATAAAATAAACCTTTTAAATAGAAAGTTTTGCTTTTGTTAAAATATGACATAACTTTCCGCTTTAAACAAGGTTTCTGAATAATTTAATTAGTATTTTGTGGAGTTTTGTTGCAGAGATTTTATCAAAAATTTTTTTTGGGGAATTAAAAATAAAAAAGCTTTCGTATGGTCAACCATTTATGGCGGTCATTGTATAATTAGTTTTCGTTTTGTTTTTAAGTATAAAACGGAAATATTTGTTTTTTAAATCCTAATTTTAAAAATATTGTTTGTATTAAATAAGAAGTTTGACCGTTTTACGATTATTTGTTGTTGTTTAACAATTATGTGGATGGGTGCGCAAAGTTACAACTTTGTGCACGCATGCGGGATCATTTTTTTTCGATACTTATAGGGGGAACGTGTTGCTGTTAGATGTTTATATTATTATTGAGGATAATGATAGTGATGATGTGTGTGTAGAATTTAAAAGGATGTAAAAATGATGTAATGATGTGTATGATGTTATTATATAGCGTGTTTTTTTAAAATATTAAATATTATTAAAAGTGCCTTTTATAAAAAGTCCTAATGGTAAAAAAATCTTTTAAAAATAATGTTTGTATACATTTTCTATATGATGCGCACTGTATATTTAATGGTTACCCTTGATGACGTAAATTTTTATTACGAACACAAGTAGGTCTACAACATTTTTTTTAATATCTGTACAATAAACGAAAGTTACGATATTAAAGCTGTCAAATTTTGATATTTAAAATTAACAAGAACAAAAGAAATCTGCTTTTAATGTTGCACACGGCTGTACATTTTTGTTTTTAATTTGTTTTTTTATTTTTACTGTCATTTACCAATGCTACAAATAAATAAAGTAACATTTCTGAAAATTAAAATACTTTTTATAATTTTTTATTACTTTTATTATATTTTTTTGCTTTTATTTTATCTTATTATACTCTTTGTAAATCCAACATATAAACGTGTTTGTGAAAATGTATTTTTCTACCAAGCAGGACGTTTTAGGAAGATACTTTTTTTCTTAGAATAATAATTAAAAGGTGGCCTAATCCTTAATAAAAGGTAACCTTTTTTAAATAAAACACTCTGTATATTATGATATTATTTAAAGCTTTACAAAAATACCACATATATATATATATATATATATATATATATATATATATATATATATATATATATATATATATATATATATATATATATATATATATATATATATATATATATCTTTAATAGTTTCGGAAATATGGCCATTTAAAACTGAATATAATTTACATTACATCTACACCTACACTCTTAGCTTAGCGTAGCGCCGCCGCCGTAGGTAGACATATTGGAAATTATATAATATATGTACTATTTTTACAGTTAAGTGGTTATATTTTAAAAACTATTAAAGACAGGTATAATAAATGTGGTTTTTTAAAAGACATTTTAATGTTGACCTAATATACAGGAGTTCCATTTAAAAATAAGTGTACCTCCTTATTTTTATTGAGTTTTGATGTTTATTTGTTGCCTTTTTTATGCTGAAAAGATAACCGATGTAAAAGTATAAAACCTTCATTCGGAAGGTTTTTTTCTTTAAATTCTCCTTGGATATAGGTAAAAGTGAGTGGCAAAAAATATAAATGAAAACCCTGTACAACTTTGAAAATTTCCCGTCCATAAGAAAAAACTGCTCTAACTAAAAACCTTTAACAGTTTTTTTATTTTTGAAATCAATTGTATTATTTTTCTATAATTAACAGAATTTATTTAACTTTTGAACACTTTCTGTAAATAATAATAATTATGGACACTTTTTTGACATTTTACCTATTTTACAGGACAACATGTGATAAGAAATATATTAAAAAATGTGTTTTTTTTCCGTAAAAATATGGTACAAAAGCTAGATGCAGTACTAAAAAAATAATTTCTTTTTTTTATTTAAAAATAAACTTTGCAAATTTATTATAACTCCAAGAAATTTTTATTGTTAGGTCTCAGAAAAAATATAAATGCAATGACAGCATATTTTTAAAATTTTAAAAAATAATTGCCAAATTTTTATATTCAGTATTAAAAAGTATTAGTTAAGGTTAAATGATATTAATTATTTTAGAAAAAAGGTTTTTTACAAAGGGTACGGGCATAATAAATATTGCTTTTTATAATTTTATTTAAATAAACATATTTGTTTACAAACTTTATAATGGAGATCTAGAGGGTTCAGGTTTAAAAAACGGCGGTACTTTTTAAATAACACCTTAATCGATTTAGATAAATTTTGTCACATTGTACACTTATTTAATGTAATAACGCGCTTGCAAAGCGCTACCTTTATTACGATTATTGGTCCAGTAGCGTCTTGTTAGTGGTCACCAAAGCCAATAATATTGAAAAGAATACACCACTGACGTTCTTTAAAGTTTTTATGTTTTTTTTCGATTAAGTAAATAAAAATGTAACTTTTAAATATCTTGTTTCAATTTCGTATTAGGATTCATTTTCGAAAAAAGTACCCATTGACTATATTATGTCACAGTGTCACAGTTTTTAAAATATTTAAAACAAAAATAAATAGTGAACAATAATTTTCCTTAAAATTAATAACCAAACGTGTAATTTATTAAAAATTGTCAGTTTTCTTAAATACTAGGGTCAAAATTGTTTATGTTTTAATTTTGGATTTTATGTTTTTTATGAATACTTTTTAGGATGATCAATATGTCTTTTTTTATCTTGTCGAAGCGACAAAAAAAGAATGCAGGTTATTTAAAGATTTAATTTTAATTTAATATTTAATAAATTATATCTTTAAGTTTCGTTTCGTAGTTACCAAGCTGTATTACAGATACATTTTCACAACTTAGAAACTTTAAGGGCTTATTCTACAATAAAACATATAAAAAAAACTTCATATAAAATGTGGCCTAAACGTCTTTGTTTTTGAACTACAGGGTGTTATTTTTTTTTAATTGTGTTGTTTTATAATAACTTTTATACCAAACAAGATATTTTTAAAAAATTAAAAGATGCCTTCTATGCACCAAAAGGCATTTTGTGGAATACAAAAAAATATCAGTGTCTAGACTTTTCTTTATTTGATGAACGGTTTTCGCGTATATATTTAAAAACTTTTTTGGGCACGGTCATTTCGTATGGATAATTTTAAATTCTACAGTGAAAATTACCTTCGATATTTATTCTTTGTTTAGATAGGAATGTGACCATGCCAAGAAATAGTTTTTATTTATTTACGCAAAAACCATGCATCAAATGAAAGATAGTCAAAAGATCAAACTTGTGTCAAACCAAATTAGAATTTAAAAAAATATATGTTTATTTTAGAAAAATGCAGTGCCGTACCATTTTTTCATAAAAAATAACCTTAAACCCCTCATGAACGACACTGGTAAGTTTTTTTCTTGTACACATTAACAAGATTATTCATAAAAACTAAAATAAGAATACATTTTCATCTTGTTTCTTTAAAACCATCAACTTTTAGACTAAGGCAGGTTTAGTTAGATAGTCACATTTTAGCCTCAGGAATTTGCGATACCTTTTTTCCGCAGCTTTTTAAAACACCCTGTATAGATTATTAGTATTTTTGCCGTCCAACAGCAAATGACACAAATTTTAATAAATTTTTTGATGTAATTTCAAGATACCAAAAATCCATAATAAATCTTAAAATTTAAAAATCATAAACTGGTTCATTTGATTTTTTGTCTTTTCTTTATTTAATGTACGGTTTTCGCGTAGATAAATAATTATAATATTTCTCAGCATGGTCTAATTCCTATCTAATTAAAAAACAAATTTATTATTAACGATATAAAAGGACCATGCCGAGATATGGTTTTTATTAATTTACGCAGAAAACATACATCAAATAAAAAACTTAAAAAACAGATATTTAAAAAAATATTATTTTAGAAATTTGCTGTGGTGTATTTATTTTTACTTTCCATTAAAATTCGTAAATTTTTTGGTGTATAGAAGGCGTCTTCCAACTTTTTGTAGACAGACATATCTAAATTAGTATAAAGGTAAAATAAAAACACTAATTTTTTAAAAATTTTAAAGTCCTGTAGTTTAGAAACGTTTAGACATATTTTATATGATTTTTTTTTACTTTTTATTGTAGATTTACCCCCATTAAGTTTGTCGGATAAGTTGTGAAACACCCTGTATAATTAAAAAGACACGCCTGTTAGCGGATCGTGGAATCCTATAACCATATAACCATGCAAAAGATATTCTTTTATATTCAATTCCAGCAAATATGATTTATTCGCCAACGATATGGAATATGGGTCAAATTATGCCTGGCACTGTAAACGTCGTAATCCACGAGTAAAAATATGTCCTTTCGAATTGCAAATTGCAAAGGGGATTCGGTAGGATTTCAATCGTTTTAGATTTTATATTTTTATTGCTTAGCTTAAAATATGCTTAACAGGAATATAAATATAAAAGTTATGATGACAAACGATATAAGCTAAATATGTCAGCAAAATATACACAGGGAACGGATATAAATAGATTTAATAAAAACGCAGAAACCTACACATTTATTACTTTATGGTTATATCCGGGTGTTACAAAATGCTACTGAAAAAATAAGAGGTAAGCTGTATACAGTAAGGACCTAAAGTCCCTATTCTCTCCTTTTTACCTCGCTTGATATGAGGGAAAAAAAGTTAATAGAAAAGTATTTTTTTGAAGAATTCAGTGGCGGATTCATTAGATTTTTAACCCATCGTTTCCCTGTTCCGTCAACGTTGTCCAAGCACTGAAACATGCAGTTTTTGCATTTCACAGCACCTTTTAGACAACGCGATAGTGCCACCACAGATGTTATTTTTAAATAACTACTACCTAAATATAGTCTCACCCGCTGGGAATTGAACCGGCGCGACGACTTCTGGCTTTAAAGATCGAAGCTCCGTTCACTGCGCCAACGGGGACACAACAGATATATATATTTAATTTATCATAACTTTCGGAAATAAAGCTATCGTTACAAATTAAATAATATGGCAGTTTTTAAATTAAACACCCAGTATATTTTATTATTATTATTTTAAAGACCTTTATAATTTACTAGATTCAAATTTCTTTTTCTAATAGTTTTAGAAATATGAGCTTTCAGATCTTAGTGCGTATATCTACTATTTTTAGTTTTAGACGGTCATATTTTTAAAACTATAAGGGATAAATATAAATAGACTATGGTATGTTTAAAATATCTTTGCAATGGTAATAAATTATGTGTGTCTTATTTAAAAAAATTCTAGTAATGGCCATATTTGCAAAACTATAAAAATAGATACATATATCAAATGTGGTATTTCTTATAGCTTTTAAAGAAACTTTTTAACTGAAGATAAAATATACAGGGTATTTGATTTAAAAAACAACTTTGTGTATAACTTTAAAATAAAAATTACTGGAAAAAATAAAAGCTACCAAATTATAAGTAAAAATCCCTTAAACTTTCCTATTTACATTTTTTTTCTATCTCTAATATCGAGCGAGTTATAAGTGCCTGGTTAGATTGTCAAAATTGGAAAAACAACCTGTACCTTCAACATAAATCAAATTACACCAAATATTATATGTATATAAACAATTAAAATGGACACCACTAACCAACAGCAAAACCAGAAAGTCCGAAAAGCACTATTTTGCAAATTGTTCTTTACTAAACTGTTTTTTTTTAGTTTCTTAGCTTCTGGTATACCTTCATTTAGTGTGAAATAAAATCGTCGATACGGTAATGGCAAATACATTTATAATAATTGTCTTTGGTAATGGTAAACAAGTGACGTGGCGGCTAGGTAGTGCGTCAGTGTCAGGGGAAATTCCTGAAACTTGCGTAAATAAATGCAGGAGCGCATATGAAAAAAGAATGGCGGTGAATTTGTGTTTGGTTAGTGTGTGGAGTCAGTTGAGAGCTTTAAAGATTTCACCTTCCTTTTGCTTATCACCCCACCGCCACGTCACCTAAGATGGTAATCACGACACGTAGCGGCTATAACGGCGTAGCAAAAGTTTATTGAGACTATCTTCAGTCCCGAATCTTTTTTTTTTTTGAAAGCGGGGCAAAATGGCAAACATTGTCCTCTGCCACACCCCGGGAAGACACGCCAGTTTGCCCCCCTCGCTAGATCCGGGGCTAAGTATCTTTGAACATTAAATAATTCCTATAAGATGTACTTACCATTTTTGGAAGCCACTGAAACAAAACAAAAAGTTATTATTACAAAATATGAAATTAAACATATTAGCACATCTGCACATTTTATTAAATTTTTTCTATATTATGCAGTTAATAAGCATTATGTAAAATTAAAAAATTTTTGATTTAATTTTAAATGTAGAATGTATTATACATACACGTCGTGCAAGCTCGATACGTTTAGATTGATTTCAGTGCGTCGTGCATGTAAACATTTGGGATGGGATGATCCATCGTTGTCGCTTTGTACTTACTGTGGACTATCTGCTTTTAATGCATTGCGATACCGTTATTCGCAAATCGGTTAACTCCATATTCACAAAATTTTATGAGCAGAGACAAAAGTATTTAAGAAATAATATTAAAATTTATTTTAACCTTTATTAAGTTGAATAATGTTTTTGGGGTTATTTTAAATGAAGTAACCAGTTAACATTCCTTCAGGTTTAAATTTTTTTTTTTATCTTTGGACAATCCACAAAGGCTGAAAGCCTAAATACTAACATACCGTGGGTGTCTTAAGCATATTTTATAATAGTCCAAGTAACTACCTCTTACTTTAAAGGAAAATTAAGTTAGTCAATTTGCGATTTACGGTATCAATTGGTAAAAACTCGTACCTTGATGGTACGACATAAAAAGTGAAGTTTAAGAATATCACTTGTTTTAAACTGGACTTTTTATAAAAGTTTTAATTATTGTCACCTTCTTAAAAATAAATAAAAAGTAAACACACGAATTCTAAAAAGTAAAGATATACAAATGAAATTACAGATACTACGTGTATGTATATGTCAATGAACAAAAAAAAACTTATTTTAGTTTGTCGTCAGCCAGTCAAAAATGTAAACAGGCAATGCGTGAATAGGAGACAGTCTACCGCGAATGCCGGCATGTAAAAATCTCGAATAGGGTCTAATAGCGCTTGTTTTGTTATTGCCTTATTGGCCAATATACCTTTAAAAATAACTTATACGATACACATTTATAAAACATACAAACAAAATTACAGTCCTATCAGATAAGCAGGTGAAAGATTTGCAACTAAAATTTAAATACGGTAAAAAGCTACGGCGTAATTCTTGAAAGTGATATATTCAATTTTCTAATTTTTTTCATAAAAACTATTATGTGCAATTTTAATATAAATTTCTAAATAAACAAAACAAAATATTGTGTCGATCTGTAAAGTAAAATTATTTAAATAAAATCCACATAAACAATACATACTATTAAATAATATTTTTTAAATGTATTTCCCTATTTTGTTAGGCTAAAATAAATAATATCTTAAAAAAAAGTAAAAAATTAGATATTACAAATGAATGTATTTAATAAAAGTTTAATTTATTTATAAACCCCAAAACTTTTACATATTAGCGTTTTTATTTACTTGAGCCTTTGTTTTAATACGGTGTAATAGTTATTTATTAGATAAGTGAGTTATATTACATATAAGTCACGCAAGAAAAGTTTAACTAATAGGTAATTTTTTCTTAAGTGACTTATATGTAATAACTCACGTGTCTAATACAAAATTTTATCCAACACTTTCGTATAAATCAGTTTTTAATATCGAAAATAATTTGAAAATGTCATCCATTATTTGTTACTTGTCATTGTCAACACCAGCAACAAAATTTTGTATTTTTTGGAAAGCAAGCTTGTTTGGTTGTAATGCATTTTGTTGGTAACTACGGGTTTGTTAAAGTCTATAATTCACTAGTGAGCTAAAGGGTACTTTAGCTCACTAGTGACTTATAGTACACTTTATATCCTCAAAATCTGATCAATTATATAGATATTATATGTACGTGTTGGATAAAACATTTTAAAAAAATAACATTTTCTTGCTAAACGGAGACGTCAATACGTCACGTATTTAATAATGTTTGAATGCATCCTGGACAATGGTTTAAAAACAATATATTTTTCCTTGTCGGGTGGACGTATTCATCGTACTCTATAAAAACTTTGCTTTGGTCATGTTTTCTAAACTTTGTACTTGGCTGTACATGGCAAGTAAAAGAATGTTATATTCGGTGTAAACTAAAGAACACATTAACCCTAAAAGTAAATGTCATAATTATGACCTAAAAGCTTATTGGGCTGTGACGCAACAGTTTAAAAACCTATAGAAGAAATAATACCAACTTAAGTAAAATAGTAAAAAAAAGCTTGTCGGTTTTTTGACGTTTAATTAAGGAGCGTGCAAACAGGTTGGTTAGTTTCGACGGATGTTTGGCGAACTGTTGCAAGACCGGACGCGGCTTAACAACAATGTAATACAAAAAGTAGCAGAAATTAAAAATAAAACCAAACTTTAAAAGGGTAATTATAGTCGTGATGTAATTCATAGACTTTTAAAGAAACAAATATATTAAAACTAACTTTACAATAAAAGTTTTTTTAATATTTCTTTAGCAGTTAAAGTTATTATTAAAACCGAAATTAACACAATATTTTTTTACAAAATTTGTTTTTAAAAGATTTTATTCATTTCATTTTTTCAATATATATTTTATTACGATGTAGAATAAAAGATTCAAAATAAGTAAAATAATAAAGAATATAAATTCTTTTTTCTTTCAGAAATAAAATGTTTAAATAATATATCTTTAAAAAAAAAAAAGAATTATTTTGAAAGTATTATTAAAATTAATAAACATATTTTAATTGGTTTGTTTTTCTATTTTTTAATACGAAAAAAAGCTTCTCTTTCCCCTTAATATAAAACTTCTCTATTTAACGAACTGCTGTTTTCACGAATAAACTAATAATTTTTAGTTAAACCATTAGGTTTTTTTAAATTTTACTTTAATTTTGTCATTTGCAGTTAAAATTTAATGTCGTAGTAATAAATTTACACCGAAATACATGTAGGAACATTACGTATTTCAATTTCGATGTAACGGCTTAAAGGTAACGTTTACTGTATGCAGAGCCCATAATTTTCTTGTAATTTTAAATTTTATTGAAACCCTCGAGAACTATTTTTTTATGGTAATAAAATTTAATAGTATATTTTTTTCAAAAGTAAGGTCGGTTTTAGGATATAGAAAATAATTTAATTTAAATTATTATATGCAATAGCTTTTAAACCGATTGAGAAATCGTCATTTTTTGACGTTGTTGTATAAAGGGAGCCATCTGTATTATTTTGCTTATGTTCAAGATGTCATGTTTTTGCTAGGTATGTTATGGCTCACGGACGTATTTATAGCTTTCTTATGGGGTTGGGGGTTGGTTGACCGCGCACAAAGTATGGGTACTCAGTTCCAAACCATACAAATAACTGATTTTTTGCTTAAATGTATTTATTTTCTTTTTTACGAATGCTGTGGTCCCATAACAATATGCATTAAAGACACAACAAAATAAAGCTTGTCTAATACGAATATACCTTCTCACTTATGCACCCATGTTATGGCTTTACTAAGAAAATTGTTAAATAACAATAAATTCTCTTAGTGTTTGAGTATTTTAAACAGATCCCTTAGAAAAACCTGGGTGGCGTAGAAAAAGCGTTAAGAAATGCAAAGGTATTTTTGGTATAAAGTAAAACGTTATAGTAAGAATATCGTAAAAACTATTGCTTGTAGCTATACAGTGCTTGTCTAAAGTCAGGACTCCCCTAACTTTTGAATTAATTGGTAATTTGTCAAGAAAATGTGAGGACTTTAGTAAAACAACATAGACCAAATTTTAGACAACAAATGACAGACATAAATGTCAACCTGACAGCTGAGCGCCATTTTAAAAGAGAAATTAAATGGAAAGGGGTATCTTGTGGCACATTATTTTAAAGCTCCTGACAAGTTCTTTATAACCCCAGAATATAAAGTGAATCACCTTTGCCTCTCAAAAAATGGCGATACTTTAAAAATTAACTAAATACCTGATTTAGATGGCTATATCTCCAAAATAAATAAAGGTATATATACCTTATGTGGAATTTTCTTAAAGGTCTTTAGATATCTTTTAAATGGTAATATAATATACAGGGTGCGTTATTAAAAAATCTATAATTTTGTCCTACCCTGTATAGTATGACCAATATTACCATTAAAAAGATCCTTAAAGAGGCTTAAAGAAAATACCATATTAGGTGTATCTAACTTTATTAGATTCAGAAATACGGCTACCTAAATGAGGCATTTAGGTATTTTTCAAAGTACCGCCATTTTGTAGTAGGTTGTTGACTTTATATTATGCGATTGTAAAGTACTCGTCAGGAGGTTAAAAATGATGTGCCACAAGACCCCTTTCATTTAATTTTTCTTTCAAAATGGCGCCCAGCTGTCAGTTTGTCATTTATATCTGTCATTTTCTATGTAAAATTTGGTTAATGTTGTCTTATTAAAGTCCTGAAATTTTAAAGAAAAATTCAAATGTTAGGAGGAAAGGGTCCTGAATTTAGAAAGCACTGTATTTATTATGAATACCGTATATGTTTAAAAAATAAAAATTTATTCAAAAATTGTAATCATATTCGACCTATAATATACAGGGTGTAATTTAATTGATGGCTAAAAATACAGGGTATAATTTCCTTAGCTTTTAAGATACAGGATTTTAGAATTAAAAAAAAAAACAATTTTTTAAATATCCTAATTATTCTTTACCCAATTTTGTTTTAATTTAGCAATAATAATAATGACAATAAGGGAGGTAATTTATCACTAACTAAATTACATTTAATAAATCCAGTGGCGTCTCAAGAGGCAACTGAAGGAATATTTCTAACAAAAAATCGGTAAACCACTGACATTGTGTAAAATTTTTGTGCTTTTTTTTGGATTAAACAAATAAAAATACCGCTTTTATATCTCTAATTTTTTTTTCGAATATTGTTTAGTTTAGGACAAAAAATTAAAGTTCACTTAATTGCATATTTTTAGACCATAAAAAAGCATTGCTGGATCTTTTTCTTTTAAGAATTAGGTTTTTAATTTTTAATTAGCAATTATGTAGCAAAAATAGTAAATACTTATTTAAAATAAGGTTTATATCCAGTATAACAGTTTTTACCAAAATAAGCGTTTTTGAAATTTTTTGGTTCTTTGAAAATTTTACCACCCTGTATCTTAAAAGTTAAGACGTTTAGGACATATGATCATATAAGCTCTTCTTTCTAAAATAAGATAAGGAATCATACCCTTTATTTCTAGCTATCAATTAAATTACACCCTGTATAGAGGCACAAAAAGTTATGTAATTTTAAATATAAGTAAAAGACTGCTAGCGGCTTTACGTTTAAACACAGAAACGTAAGCAGATTTTGATTTCCTTTCTTCCTTTAAAACTCCCCCAATAGCAAATTTTGTAAAACTATGTTTAATATTTATAAAAACATTTAAAACATAACTACACCAAAATAGAAATTTTCACAAACTGTATCTCGCATACTATTAATTCTTCGACTAAGGTAAATTGCTTTAGATCGTTGTATTTGGGCCCAAGTACTTTGTAGTAGCATCTTGTAGCTTTTTGAGAAACCCTGTATATTCTTTGTATGTAATTTCTGTTAATGTAAATCCTGTTTTTTCTCTGCAAGACTTATTTTTTTACGTAACTTTAACCTGCTTATGGATATAAATATTTCCAGTAAGAAAATTTGATACGTGGCCAGTAACATCAATAAATTACATTTTGTGAGAAAAAAAATGGTTTTTTTTTCAGATAAAAGAAAATAATATATATATTGAAAATAAAAATATTATATTTCAGAAGCAATCATACAGGCTTCTTGGAAAAAAGGTTGCGTTTCCAGAATACAAATTTTTGTGAGTATGTGGAATATTATCCTTTTTTGTAAAATTGTTTTTGTGTATCAATGGAGTAGTGCAAACGTAGGTAACTAAAAATTTAATTAGGTTAAAAAAAAAAAAATTTGACATTTGTCCAAATATTAGGCCTTAAAATTTCGCATATCTTTAAAATGTATTTTTATTATACCAACAAAATCTTGTTTCGGTAAAGTCCAGCAATAAATTTAGAGATAATTTTAACTATTGCAACTGTATTTAAAAAAAAGTGTCGATTCTTTTGGTCTAGTAATAATAATGTTATGTTGAAAACTTGCTATTTACAACAAAAACAATAAGATAATAAATTATTAATTAAATTAAAATTTTACAATTAATAAATTGGTTAAAATGGTGCTCAAAACTAATTGCCTTATTTAAAGTTAGAATCTATTAATCCCTTACGCGTATAACTATTGCGCGCAACCCCAACAAATTAAAATGAAAAATGAAATTGTGTAAAAACCCATTTGTTTAATTACTTCGCATGACTACTTTAAATTACAATCTCAGAATCACTAAAACTTATCTTAATTAACTCAGTAAAATATTTTAAGTAATAATTTTTTCTTGTAATATCAAATATTTTATTTTATTTGAAGTTTAGAAAATAAAATAAAATACCTACCTATAAAATTATTTCTATAATAAAGTAAAAACCAACCAAGAACCTTAAAGCTCACTTTCTGGTCACTTTTATACAAACTTTTTTAAAATTTTTACCACCCCGTAGTTCAAAAACTAAGACGTTTGGGACATATGTTTATATAAAGTATTTTTCTTATTTTTTGTTGCAGAATCGCCCCGTAAAGTTTGTTGGTTAAGTTACTGGACACCCTGTATGTATGTAGGTAATTTGATTGAAATTGATGAAAAGTTTGATATCCTTTGGTGCCTAAACGGTTAGTATCGACTTTAATAAAGAGTACCTTATTTTTAAGTTTTTGACTGTCTATAAAATGGCGCCCCTAGCTTTGTGATATCTGTCAAAATAAAAAAGTTACGATGTAAATAAATTTTAAGTTTTAGGTAAAGTGCCCTCTGGCGGTATTTAAAAAAGTATTTTTGTATTAAAATTTTTGAATCTGCAAAGCTCGATTTGAGTGCTAAATATCAACTGGATTGGTTAAAAAATAAATGCAATATGGCGAAAAATCCAAAATAAAAATTGAACTTTGACGGCTTGTAACTCGAAACGAATGACATTTTGAAAAAAATATATATGAAGCTCTACCCTTATTTTGTTAAGTAGAATAACTTTCTTAAGTTTTGTGATCGATTTTGAATCACTCTGTACAACTAGTGAGCGCCAAAAAAGTGGACACATAAAAAAGGATTCCTAAAATAATCAAAGAATCATTGGCAGTCACCTTTAAAACTAAAAATAATAATTACATCCAGCTTATAGGCGGTGAGGTAAAAATGTTATAGTACTATAAAGGGTTATCATTCTTATGTTGGCACTATTGCTAACTTTCTTATTATTGGAGATACAAACCCGGTTAAATTGGTATAAACTTGTAGTACTTTTTGTGCTGATTACCGTGCTGCCAATTAAAAAACAATGAACATCCGGTTTTTGATTTATTACAAAAAATTTACCTTTTTAAGTGGAACAACCTGTATATTATACCACCATTTAAAGGATCTATCAAATTTTTTTAAAAACGCTCACATGTGGTATATCCAATTTTTAATAGTTTCGGAAATATCGCCATCCTCGGGAATTTAATAGTAAACCGGTATTATTTAAATAAAACACTCCGTATATTATATCGACATTGTAGTTTAAAACATAGTCTTTCAAATTTTAAAATTATGATAAATTTCCATTATATTTTCAGCTCTAAACTATAAGCACTAAGTTTAGTTTTGAAGATAAAATAAACACTATATCTATTATTTTTTAGATTTGGCTGGCCATATTTCCAAAACTATAAGAGATAGATATATCAAATGTGGCATTTTCTTTAATATATATTTAATGGTGATATATTATACAAAGTGTTTTATTTAAATACGGCCGGTTTACCATTAAATGGCCATACTTTCGAAACTATTAAAAACTGAATATATCACATGTGAACTTTTTAAAAACTCTTTAATAGATATTTTAAATGGTGATAAAATATACAGCGTTTTCCATTTAAAACAAAAAGATTTTTTTGTAATAAATCGAAAACATGATGTTCAATTGTTTTTGGTTGGCAGCACGTAAATCAGCGGAAAAAGTACTAGAAGTTTACTAAATTATCCGACTTCGTATCCCAATAATAAGGAAGTTAGCAATGATGCCGAATGATCACCCTAAATAAATAAAAACCCGTTTCCTTTTTTTATTAATTTTTTTTACAATAAAAGTTATTAATACATAAATTCTTGGGGGTTGGCAAGTCATATCCTAGGCAAATAAAGTGTAATTAAAAATTTCATAAAAAAAAATTCTGAAATTAATTTCGTCACTTTTTATATAAATAAAAAATTTAGAGTAATGCCACAACAAGATCTTAGGCATATTACCTGTTAACCAGGCGTAAATAGCTAACTTAAGGGCATGTATTTACCGTCATAAATCAAAATAGAGATTTTTTTATTACGAATTTAATGGTATAGGGTTTGCTTTTAAATGCTGGGGTAAGTTATGTTTTTTTTTATCTTTGGACAAACCATGAAGGCTAAAAGCCTAAATACTAACGTACCGTGGGTGTCTTAAGCGAGGTAAGATGGGGTTGGCGCAATTCAAAATTTCAAAGCTTCATATGGAGTTTAAGGTAAATATTTTTTAAGAAAAGACATGGTACGCTTCTGTATTTTTTTTTAAATATTTTTTTTCTAATCCTCGTTTGGTTTACTTGGAAATTAAAATTATTTAACATTTATAAAGTCGTAGAAAAATATAGTATGCAACACATGCATGCATTCGTTAAAAAAGTCACTATACACTTAAATAATGTTTTTTTTTTGCTTTGTACTTTAACAAACTCCATCTTGAATATAAGGAAGGAGAAGTTTAATTCAGGTTTTACTAAATGCAAGTTAATTTGGGTTCTAAAAATAAGACAAGGTAATGTTTAATTGGAATTTAAAGATGGTTTTCTAAGCAGTATTTCGCTAATTTGATACTAATTGGCCAAATCCTTACAAAGTTAATCTTTAAAGTGGCAACAGCAAATTTAATTAGGACATAAATTAATAAAGCCACATAAAAAAAGTTATAATTAAAGCACAACATGGAAGTTAAGAGGTTTAAAAATAAACTTAGTATTGTAGTTGTATAAAAAGATAAAATAATAAACTAGAATTTCTTAACACTTTACTGGTCGTTATAGATTTAAACATTATTTATTGATATTATTTTTATTCTAAAACTTTATTGAATGGTGTTTTTAAAATTAATTTATTTTTGTGTGTAAAAAGACGAAAATAGATCAAATTTATTATTTGCTTACTCTACAATTCCCAATTTCTTAAAAAAAAACATAGATTTTTCTCAATGATTTATTACACGCACATATGTAATAGATCAAAATATAATTTTCTAAGTGGTATTAATAGAAAAGGACTATCATAATACTGAAAATTACGTTTTCTACGTAATTTATTAAAATATAGAGTGTACGTAAACTTTTTATTCATTTTATTAAAAAAGGTCGTATTCACCAAAAGGTTATTAGCGACATTAAAATAAGCCACAATTGATTTGAAGTGGAGTTTATTTATGATGTCTATGGCTTAAAGAAAGCTTATTAAGTTTTTTACAGGGCAGTCCTTTCCAAGTTGTTAAGGTAGCCTGTTGGGAATATTGCATAACAATCGCTGTCTGGCGTCTTTGGGGCAGTTGATTAACGGATGAAAGATAGTGATTGGTAAATTACATGTATTACACAAAGAAGGATCACTGTTTGAAAATAAGAAGGAATGAGTTAATTTCGTCTGTCCGAATCGTAGGCGGGTAAGAATAATTTGTGGACGTCGGTTGTTAGATCTAATCTTCCATGGGTTGCTAACGTTTTTAAACAACTCAAAATTAGTTCTGGAGATGTTTCAATCTTTTTCCATTGGTTTGGTACTTTGGTTTTAAACAAAACCACTTTATGTCTACGGCATTATTAAAATAGAATAAAAACTTTATATTAACATGAGCTTGCAAATATTTCGCTCTTAAAATTGATGGTTAACTAAAAAATAATGATAAAATTTTAAAAACACTTATTTTTATCAAATTTTCAAAACTATACAGTATGCCTACGTAAGTTGGCGTCATATGGAAAAATTTTTAATTTGTAATTATACAAAAAAAAGTTGTTCCTTATGAAAAGTTCTGCATGCTCCAAAACCTAAAATACAATTATTAAACATCAAATTGTGTCATTAATATATGATGTTTGGCCAAAAATGTAATATTTGCTCAAGAGTAAAGTGCTTGTATTTTTGCTCATATTACAAATTGTTATAAAGAAAAGATTTTAAGAATTAAAAATTCCTTCTAAATATGCAATTTTGTTTATTTCTAATTTTTTAAAATTTATTTTTTTGCGAAAATCTACTAAAATTTCACTTGTAAATTAGTGCATTTTACATTGTTCTTTTTCGATAACAATACATTTAAAAAGTTTATTTGAAACTGTTCTATGACATTTATAATCAAAAAATTGAGTGCACTAATGCACAAACCTAAATTTTCACCATTATGGCAGGAAAAAATCAAAAACATTTTGTTTTGTAAATAAACAAAAATGCACGCTTAGAAGTAATTTTAAATTTTAAAAATCTTTTGTTTATAACAATTTTTGATATTAGCAAAGACAATCGTAGTTTCACTATAGACTCCTAGAACAATGCTAAATTTTTGGTCATTCTTAGGACGCTGGCTTGGCTGAATTTATAAAGCGGCAAATTATACGCACTGTTTACGTGTGTACTTGATGGATACCCGCTTCATAATTTCCACGAAGCAAGCGTCCAAGCTGATGACCAAAAATTTAGCATTGTTCTGGGTGTCTATAGTGAAACTACAATTGACTTTGATATTAGCAAAAACCGGTAGTTTACTCTTAAGCAAAAATTACATTTCTGGCCAAACCTCGTAGATGACTGATACAATTTAATATCTGATGGCTTCTTTTAACATTTTGGATCATGCACAACTTTTATAAGGAGTACCTTTTTTAGTAAAATTAATAATAAAAGGGTTTCCTAAATGACGCCAATTTACGTAGACATACTGTATAAAAACCCTATTTAATTAAGTAAGGACAATTATTGTTGTTGTTTAAATAACTAAATATACAGGGTAATTTTAAGTTGGTACTTTCCTTTTCTATATAAAAGGCAATAAAATAAGAACATTTTTTGCTGTTAAAGAATTATGTTTTGTATGTAAAATTCGTTTTTGTATAAATTGTATTAAAGTAAGGTTAAATACTTACATTACTACAATTTTATTGTCAATAAAAATTTGTGGCTCCTAGAAAGCTATTACAAAGTCAAAATCCTTATAAATAAAACACCATATCAGATTTTGGCGATTTTTGCCATGCACTAAATGGTTTTTATTTTTTTAATTGAAAACCGTTCGTCGTACGAAAAATATTAATAAGACAAATTTACCCCAAAGTAAATCAGTTTTTTAAAAATATTATTCATTTAAAATAAACGCAGTAGTGTACAACTTTTTTTTCAAAAATTTAATACAAATTTTGTTTGGACGCCACTGGTAAAAAAAAATTAAAACTTTTACAGCAAAAAATGTAATGTTATGGTCAAAAAGTGTACCAAATTTTGTAAAAATATCGGAAGTGGTAGAAAAGTTACGAAAAAAAAGGTATTTTTTCTAAAATTTTTAACATTTTGTAAAGAAAGCATTTTTGGATTAAAATTTATTTTAATAAAAATCCAATTCTTTTATTTTATACAGTATTAAAAGGAAAGTACGAACTTTAAAATAACCCTGTATTTCAAACATTACAATTTGTGCATTATTTCTATTGGGCAAGTATAAAAACTTATAAAAAATCTCTTATGTTGCTTTTATGGTCTAGAAATATGCTATTAAATGAATTTTTAACACGCTTTATTAACTTGGGTTGTAACTATCCATCTATCTATCTATCATGTAACGGAATCTTTGAGCCTAATTTTTACCAACTTCCAGCTATTCGATTTCTTTGAAACTTTGCACACGTATTAAGGACCCATGACAATGCAATAATCTGCAAACAGTATCCCGTTATCCTGGTTAGAATCGCCAGGATAAAAAAATCCTTTATATTATAAAAACAACACCTGTGTTGCCATCTTTTGGCAACATCCCAAACTTTTCTCAGGAACTTTTAGCTACTCTTGACAAAATGGCGAAGGAATTTTTTAGTGAATAAACTGGAGCATTTTTACATACATACATACATACATGCATATCGAACTAAAAAATGAAAAATAAATAATAGTTTAAAAACTAAAAAACACGCTTTTATATGCAACCGAACTAAAAATTAGAAAATAATTTTTCATTAAAAAAATATTGTCACTTCAGAGTAAAAACGCGTGGGGTGCATTTTACTATTTTTTCATAACTTTTCCCTCATAGATATTGGCAAATATAATAATTATAACATTTAATATATTAAGCACCCCACGCTTTTTACTCTGAAGTGACAATATTTTTTTTAATGAAAAATTATTTTCTAATTTTTACTAAATTTAATTAATCAAATAAGTTAAGTTGGTTTTAAAAAATGTCAAGTTGGTTCTGATGGTCCACCGGTCTCATTGTCCCAAGAGAAGATAGTTCCCTTGCTGGTACATTAGTCCCATTGACGATCAAGTAGGCCCTGTGTGTATTTCATCTTAACGTCACATATTGGTGGAGAGCGCCCTCGTTCCCAGTGACCTTTGTGAAAACATCGGTTATGAGGCAAAGCTGGCACCTTGCCCCAAAGTTCCCAGTGCTTTCCTTTGTTGAAGCGATAGGAAAAGTCGCTCATGGTACGCCCTTCCTAACCCTCAGTGTATTTGTGAAGAAAAATGCCATATTTATGGTAATCCGTTCACGAAGAAGTAATGTGTGTGGGAAATGACGAGAGATGGGGAAAAATATGTTGCGTAGCGTAGCTGCAAAGGAGGTAGCAGCGTAGCTACAAGAAAAGGAAGATGAGGTATATCTTCAGAGCAAAGATGGAAACAAAACACCTGGTTACATAAACATAGCTTCACTGGTATTAAATAAATCATTGAATTGTTTTTTACCGGTTCGGCTGCTTTGCCAGCCAGCAGGACCGGTCAAGATACGGTCACAAACTTTTTTTTTTGAGCAGGCTTAGCTGTTTGTACCCAGTAAACTTAAAGACAAAATGCCAATTTATGAGTAACACACTAGGTCATTTTTTTGTCTGTGTCGAGGCCCACGTTAAAATATTTAAAGTGCCTACTCAAAAGAAAGCTTAAAAGCAAAGCCTACAATTCAAAATTCCATTTCTTGAACTGTTATTAGCAAAACATTTGAGAACTTTAAATAATTATTTGTGATGGTTTGTTCCGGAAAGTACTCTCGGGGTGAATATATTCCAATGACCATATATCCATTTCATTACCGGCCTAGGGACTATTTTACCAATATAGATTTTGACTTTATCTAGCTACACAGTTTATTTATTACGAATTTTTTAAAGAAAATTTTTACCATATAAATTTTTAATGCAAGACATTTTAGAAAATAAATAAACCATACGGCATTGGGTAACTTCATTTAAAACTACATAAAACGTAAACTCTCTGTGTGTTCTTTGCTAAACTCTGTATTTTAAAAATTCTTTTTGTGTATGCAAAAATCATTTTTCTGCTTAACTAGGACACGTTACTAACTTTAGGTTGCTTTAATATGCAAATAGAAAAGCCGCATCAAGTTTTAAAAACTACCAGTTCTGGAATATCTAATAAAACTTTTACGTAAAACATATTTTTGCAGATAATTTTGTCATTGTTTTGGTTGTTTCATGGTTAAAACTTTTAGCCTAATATTAATTTTTGTTCAAATATTTCTCAAAGTCAAATACTATTTGTCAGTTTTGACGTTTATTTGTGGTTACTCTATCAACCAATTAAATTTTCTAACCTGAGGACGGGTGCACAAAATAACCACTTTGCGCACGCGAACAAAAACATTTTTTTTTCAATATTAATTTTATATTTGGGTATATTGTTCCTTTAAAAATTTTAAAATAGAATAGAATAAGTTAAGAAGAAACAAAAAAAAAAAAAAAAAAATAGGTAGTATTGTTTAATATTAAAAAGATAAATAATATTTTGCATCCGTAAATTTAAAGTGTTCTTAAAGGTCTTAAGAGCCATTAAATAAATATATTTCAATTTTGACGTAAAAGAAAATCTATTCATCACTTGCTGTCGTATCAACACGAATATTGCATTTGCAAATCTGCAGCCACTACGGTACAAGCAACAAGAAATATTTAATTTAACGTAATCGTAAATCTGGCGAAAATTCGGAAAATTAAAATATTCCGAATTAGTAAGCCTAAAGATAAATCTGTCTAATTTTCCTTGTAAGAATCCTGCCTGATGGCACAAAATTTATGCCCCAAAACTTTTAAAAGTTATTAAATTTGACGAACGCTAAAGAAATTTCATAACTGCATTTTTAAAATTGTTACTAATGGTATCATTTAGACGAAGGAAGGTTGGTTAAATTATGGCCGCGTTAAAAAGTTTGAAATTGGTTGAGAGTGTAATTTAAAGTTGGATAAAAAAATTGTTATTGATGTAGTCCATACTTGCAGTGGAGTGTAATATCAAAATATTTGAAATAAAACAACTTCCAGTCATCTCCACATATTATGTATTGTATTTCACACCACAAATTGTGTGTATGCGAACATGTTTCGACTGCTTAGGCAGTCATCATAAGCGCCAAAAACTTAAAAGATTTAAAACAACAAAAACCTTAAAGTATTACGTACATACACACGTAACTACAAAAAAATTTAGTCCTTTAAGAGCTATATATATATTATTTTTTTAATGTTTTATTTGTTTTCTGGGAGATTAAATTTAAACAAAATATTATTTGGCTTTTCTCCAGAATAAAATTTAAAAGTCTATTTAACATTTTAAGAAAATTAAAACTTTTATACATTATGAAGAAATAATTCTGCTTTTACATAATATAATAAAAGTTATTATTGCTTTAAAAGAAATAAAATAATGAAATATTCAATATTAAGTTACTTACAATACAAAGCTTTCAATCTATAAACAAAGGTTCATTGGCACTCGGTTGAAATCATTTTAAAATAAAATCTTAACAAGACGCAACCATTGGCCCAGTTCTCGTCTGGCGTCTTGTTAAGATTTTATTTTAAAATGATTTCAACCGAGTGCCAATGAACCTTTGTTTATAGATTGAAAGCTTTGTATTGTAAGTAACTTAATATTGAATATTTCATTATTTTATTTCTTTTAAAGCAATAATAACTTTTATTATATTATGTAAAAGCAGAATTGTTTCTTCATAATGTATAAAAGTTTTAATTTTCTTAAAATGTTAAATAAACTTTTAAATTTTATTCTGGAGAAAAGCCAAATAATATTTTGTCTATATATATATTGTTTTTAAAAAATCCTTTAATAAGGAATAAAATGTAATTTTATTTTAAAATATTTAAAATGCTCTTCATTTTATTTTATTTGTGTAGTTACGTGTGTATGTACGTTATACTTAATTTTTTTATGTTTTTGGCGCTGATGATGACTGCCTTAGCAGTCGAAACATGTTCGCACACACACAATTTGTGTTGTGAAACACAATACATATGTGGAGATGACTCAAAGTTGTTTTATTTAAAGTATTTAAAAAAATACTGTTTTTACAATAAGGGGTGATTTAATTAGAGGTACTTTTTCTAGTGGGTATTTTTGGATAGATGAGAGGGTCCAAATTTTAAACTTTCATGGTATTTCTATATTCTTCAAGCTTTCACCAAGTTAATGCTGGATTCTTCATGCTTTCACCAAGTTAATGCTGGAGTGCCTCAGGGCTCAGTTCTGGCACCAACATTATTTCTTCTTCACATCAACGACCTTCTCTTGTCCACATCTAATTCCATTCATAGTTTCGCCGACGATAGTACCCTTCACTTCAGTTTTCAGGTTCCTAAACCCATCACTAAACCTGATTTGGAAAACAAACGCCGAGCGATGCAGATATCTCTTTCGCAGGATCTTAATTTAATATTGTATTGGGGCGCCAAAAATGCATCCAAAACACAATAATGTTCCTTGTCGCGAAAAGAGTCACCAAATACTCATCCTCTACTTATTAGCGGCCAAGTTTTACAGAGCAAAGACACCTTCAATCTTGTGAGCGTCACATTTGAAAGTAACCTTAACTGGCATAAACACATTATATCTATAGCCACGGCTGCTTCCAAAATGCTTGGATTTCTCTTTCGAGCCAAAAGTATTTTTCCGCTTCTAATTTATACACTTTATATCTGGGGCATGGCTTCCCCCACAACCCTAAGCATTCTGGATTCTATTCAAAGAATTCTCATTCATGATCCTGCAAAAAAATGCTGGTGGACAGTGGATTTTTAAAGCAGAAATAATTGCAGTACTTGCATTTTTTCAATGGAAATCTCTGGCAGCCATTTTAAAATAAATACGAAATAATTTAAATATAGATAAAAATATTTGTGAAAAAATAAATGGTTGTTTAGATAAAACAAACAGAGAAAAAAGTTGTACTTCCATAAAGCATAATAATCATGCGAAAAACTAAAGTAAGAAATTATTTATAAAAATTAATTTTTAGCTCACAAATATTATTTACTCTCTAAAATAAATTTAATTTCAAGTAGGTAATGAAAATATAAAGTCATAAAAAAATATACCCAATTTACTTTTTGTACGACCGGGCGTAAAATACAATTTTACGCCCCCATTTTAGAGCGTGAAATTGTACTTTTACACCCTAGGGCAAAAGAGTATAAAAACGCCCGCATTTATAAATGAGGGCGTAAAATAGCACTTTTACGCCTTAGAGCAAAAAAGTATTAATAACCCCGTATTTATAAATTTTTAAAACAATAATACAATTAAATAATGCCCCATTTTTTTGGTATAACAACAAATTATTTATTTAAACAAATGTTAAAAGTATACTAATAACAATTTGAAACATTAAAAGCTGAAATTTTTAAATAATTTTAGTCGTACAAAAAATATTGTTTGCACCTCTGGCGTAAAGCGCTTTTACGCCCACAGCTAATTGCCACGCGGGCGTAAAAGTGCTATTTTACGTCCTTGGTACAAAAATAACTATTTAAAAACTCCATGAAAAGTTTTATACAAAGTAGGTGCTTGTAAGCTAATTCCATTAGACAATTTAATATGCAAATAGGCAGAACGCACCAACAGTCTTTAAATTACTCATAAAGTTTTACGGAGAGACATATTTTTGCAGTTAAATTATTATTCCTTCGCTTGCTTAAGGTACACAAACTTTGACCTAATATCCCGAAGAAAAATTTAAGAGCCCAGTTCTGATGCATAAATGCAAAGTTATTCTACTTCTACCTCCTCGCCAATTCTTTACATTGAATTTTTAAAACTGTGTAAATTAAAATCAGTTAAAAAGCAGGTAATTTTCAAAGTTTGGCATTATGCACTATTTTAAATGGTTATTATTTAGGCATAAATTTATTAAAAGTACTGGCAAAAATAAATAAGATAACCAACAGCATATTTAAATTTTTTCATATAGCCTACGCGGGGTTATATTATGAGAAAACATAACCCCGCGTAGTATACCGGGTGATGCATCGCCGGGCGAGACATAGGAAATTCCATGTAATTTTTAATGGGGTCAATTATTGGCTCCCTAACTATTTTAGAGAAAAATTCTATTGAAGTTTATTGAAGAGTATGCAAATCTACGTCCATGTAAAAACTTTAAAAATTTTTGGTTAACCCGTTTGCTAGTTAGGTGCTAATATATTTTTAAAAATTGTTATAATATTATCGCCTCATATTTATGAACAACAATAAAAATACCAGTTAGCGTGACATTACGTTGTCATTTTGAAATTTAGTGCTTTATTATTATCAAAAAATCGTACAGTGAAAAGATTAAAGTTGTATTTATACAAACGAATTAAGTTTAGTTAAATTAAACTAGAGTAACAAATTTCAAGAACTTATTACATTTATAATATTTACATGTTTTAATGAATTATTAATATTATTGCAATAATTAATATGTCGAAAATAAACAGGATTTAGAAAATTTTCAAAATATTCCTCCACTGACTACTGAATAACACAGACGTTCATCAAATTGTCTTCTTACATTGGCTAACTGGTAAATTAAAATTTTATTGCATTCTGCAGAAATGGCATTTTTTAACTCATCTAGATTAGCGTAATTTTATCTTTGTATATCATGCTTTTTAAATGGCCCCAGAGGAAGAAGTACATGCGAAATATCAGGAGACCTGGCTGGCCAGTTTATGGTGTGACGTAGGCCAATAACATTTCCATTGTAAGCATTGTGTAAATATTCCCGAGACATCCGGGGTATTATGTGCCAGGCAACCATCCATTTGGTACCAAATTCTTCTGACCACAGTTCATCAATTAATTCAATCAAATTACCTACATTACAGGAAGAAAATCCAACCTGACAACTGTGCTGATATTCTCTACAACAGAAAATAAGAAAAACTTTATATAAAGAAATGTCCACAATCAAATGTTTTTAACCACGGTGTGTTAAATATTAAAAACTTTTTTTTAATTTTTAACTCTAGTTCTAGTTCAAAACTAAGACGTTTAGTACATATGTTTATATAAACTTTTTCTTATTTTTCGTTGTAGAATCGTTTGGTTAGGTTTGACGGTTGAGTTACTGGACACCCTGTATGATGGGTAATTTGATTGAAATTGAAAAACTTTGATGTCTATTGGTGCCTAAACGGTGAGGATTATCGACTTTAATAATATACCTATTTTTTTAGGTTTTTCATTGCCTAGTAAAATGGCGCCCCAGCTTTAGCGACATCTGTCAAACTGAAAAGTTATTGTAAGCTAATTTTCAAAAATATATTAGCTTCTAACGTTACGTCCGGGTTAACCGCAAAATCTAGTAGTTTTTAACCGTTGGTCGTAGATTTGCAGGCGCTTCAATAAACTGTCAACAGAATTTTTCTCTAAAATAATATAGGGGAGCCAATATCTGACCCTACTAGCAATTACATGGGATTTCTATGTCCGCCCGGCGATGCATCACCCGGTATACATGTTTACTTATTATGGACAGTAGATGTATGCATACATCTATCTAAGTGTTTACCGTTCAGTAATTTTCTCTAGTATTACTCAAAGTAAAAAATTATTTAAATGGATTTCCTGGTACACACCAAAGACCAATGAACAGTCAAACCAGTGGACTTCACCCTGTGAACGTGCTTCGAAGTAGGCAAAGACTGCCTGATTGGTCGAAAAGGTGATTGTCACCGTTTTCTGGAAATTCACAAGGTCTACATCGACTACTTGCAGAAAGACAAAACAGATACAGGGCTCTACTATACCTACCTATATTATTGGGTCGATTTGACGCCGAATTGCAAAAAACGGCCCTTCCACCATGACAACTCACGAGCTCACACCTTCGCCGTCGCCAATATGTTAGAAAATAAATCGCCACTTTTCCAAAATTTTTGTTTACCTTTTTTAGGCTAAGTACTTCTCGGATTGCCCTCGTATAAAGCTTTTCAAATTTCATAACTTTTTATATTATTTTTCTTATAAACCAAATTAAGTATTATCAAAACTTTTATTCTTTAATATATAAAAATGGCTTGTTAGGCATTTCATTTTAAAAATAAATTGAGTTTTCAACAAAACTTGACGTTTATTACTTAAAACATACATAGGCCTTAAAAGCTAATCTTTCGTTGGTAACATTAAAGTTTATTTTTTTAAACAAAATATATTTTTATTTTATTAGTTCATTTCTAATAAAGCTTATAATTAAGTTATTATATTTGATAAAATATAAAATATTTACCAAATATAAAAGAAGATTAGTATAGGTTTTATATAAAAATTAATTTTAAAAATTAAAACTAGCAATAAAACATGTTTTACTTTATGATAAAATATATTTTCTTTTACCTAGTTTTTTATTAACAACAAAAAATATTCTCATTCTATATTATGTCCCACAAATCATTTTTTTTGTGTCGATTGGATCAAATTTTATTTTTAAAAAACAAAAAGTATTATAAATAAAGACAATTAAAATAATATTTAAAATTTAACCTAGCATTGTCATTTTGTAAAATAGTTTAAAAAAATGTTACACCCATCAATTTATTTAGGGGCCGTTATTAACTCAAAAAAGTATAAAGCTAAAAATTTAGAAAGTGTCCATTAATTTACTACCATTAGACAACATTATTCAGTTTGTTTATTTAGTTTTAATTAATGACTGGCCTCTTTAACTGATTTAATAATTATCCAAGTAATAAAATCATATTTTATACAATGAGTAATATTACTTTGAAAACTTGTTTAGAATTTAAAGTTATGTCACAATTAAAAAAAGAACTTTCAGTGTAATAATTGATAATAAAACATATCTCGTCAACTTACTTAAAGAAAGTGTTGTAAATAATTCTTATAGACATTTATTTTCAAGAATCTATCAAAACTGATTGAATAATCTTAAAGTATTAATATGCATTAAAGTTACTTCAAACAACAAACGTAAATTAATGTTTTTTTCGGTTTAATTAGAATAAAATTTAAAAGTTTCTTTAGATTAATGTTTAACATTACATCGTTTTTATCTTGTGTTTAAAAATGCCATAACCCAAAAGATTTCTAAATTTATTTTCCTGTCTTTTTATAACATTTAATTCGGATTATGGCAATAAAAAGAATATACACAAAAGTTTAAAAATCTATTTTGGGATTAAACTAAACACAAAATTAAGACATGAAAAATAAATTTAAAAATCTGTAAACTAAAGGCGTATTTGAAAAGATAAAAAAAAATGTAAAACATATTTCTAAGAAAAAATTAAGCCCAATGAAACCTAAAAACAATTCATTTACGGCTGTTAGTTTAGGTGTTTAAAATATATTTAAATATTTTAAGAAAAACAAAGACCTAATTATTTGGTCTGCAAACAAAAGGTTTCTTTTGCTCCTTCTAATTATTTTATATGGTTTTTATAGATTAAATACTTTTGATCTTCTATCGAAAAATATGTATTAAGTCCAGCTATGGTGTAATATTAAAAAAAAATTGGTGTTTTGCTTTAAATTTAAATTAAAAATTTTATTACTAAGGCAATAGAAAACATAAGTCTAAGACACAAAAATAATACAATCGGTTTTTAGTTTCTTACTACTCGCACTTCGCTTAGTAGTTTTTCTCTTCATATCTTCTGTAGAAGTTTTATGCAAAATTGACCAACAGAAATCGGCACACAATAATTCTGACCATTTCCCATTGTACTTTTTTATATGTAAGATATCGTAATAAAACCTTTCACCATGTTCATTTGAAACTGCACCAAGACTATCGGTAAAAAATTCAAGTGCGAGCCTAAAAACGAATTTTATGCGACTTGTTTAAGAATTTTGTAAGATTTAAAAGTTCTTGGATGAATTCTTGGTAGTTATCAGGTCTTTTAGTTTCCAAAAAATATGAGACAGTTTCACAAAAGCATTTCATGCTCATTTTTAGCCTCATTTAACTTAATTTTAAAATTAGTGTCCTTCATAGGTTTCCCGTATTTGCGGACCCACAAAGATTCCTTCTTTCAATTTTGCATCGTTGACTAAAGGAAAATTCGTTTTTTGGTAATAAAAGCCTTCATTATCTTTATTCATGGCCTTAAAAAAATGTTTTATAAAGACCTAGCTTTATATGAAATGCAGGTTTTTTTTATTTGGATCTAATGGTTCCTCAGTTATGTTTTAAATTCCAGGAGTTAAACTCGTTCTTTGCGGCCAGTTTTTGACTATGTACCTAATGTTTATCTCTGGCCCGCCTGTTCCATGTTTACGAAAAGCAATAAAATTTGGTGTATCTGCCTTGCTGTTTAGTTAACATTGCTACAACTTTCAGATCAGCACATATATTCCAGGTGTATTACAAGTATTTAATTTTTTGCAATACCAGCTTCATACTAGCATAATTTTGTCTCATGTTTCTTGCATGCGCAAGGGGCACTAAAGGATATTCATTACCATTATTAAGCAAAACAGCTTTTAAACTGATTCTAAATGAATCAATTAAAAGACGTTATGCTTGTGCGGGTAACCCTATTTGTGTAGAAGGCCATCACTATTTTTACAATAAACCAAATCGCCGTCTTTAGCAGAGTATCTCTTACACTATTCTTGTCTGTTTCAAAAAAATTATACTTTCGTTTCTCTATTTAATAAATTCTGTTGTTGTAATCTTTATCTGAGAAGTTTAGCCGTTTACTTCAAAAGTCCTAAAGATCATTTAAATCAGACTGCGTAAGAAAATTTGGATCATCTTTTATTTCGTCACTACTATAATTCGTTTCATGTAAAAACTCATTTCTTGGAACTAGGGGTCTTTGAGCAGACGAAATATTGGGATATTTTATTTTTTCGTAAACTCGTATGATGTGGCATACAAAAGTAGCAATAATTTTCATGATTTTGAGGTTCACTCCAAATCATGGGTATCGAGAATTGCATAGATTTATGACTTTCTTCAAGCCAACCTCTTAAAATTCTACAGCAATTAATACAACACATTTTATGGAACCAAATTGTATCTCTTTCATTCACAGGAAATCCAAAGTAAGATTGATACGCATTTTTAACTAGAGGAATTATCGCGTTACGTTGAGATGCTATAGTAAAATCACCGATGTAACAAAAAATGTCTGCAGAATTTTTACAAGTTCTTGACAATTTGAACCTATAATGAAATTAAATGTGCTTTTAAATCATATTAATATTTTTATTGTGTTATTTTATTGCACTCTATGTATAAAAATACAGGCTAATCTTTTAAATGTATGTAACATTACAATGCAAAATTTACTTTGATAATATGTAGCTTAAAAATTTAAACAATCTTACACAAATGTTTTCGTACTGAGCGCCAAAGAATCACTACGAGAAAAAGGCACTTTGCGTTAATGTAAAAAACCACAGTCGAAACCGCGTCGCCATTTTTTAATAATTTAATCTGTTCTTGGGTCCAGAAGTACGATCTAAATAAAATGAATAGCAAAAAAATTGAGAACCAAACACAAAAACTAAAAAGACATAAAAAATGCATAAAAAAAAATCTGTACGTGCTGACAAAAAAATCAAAGTAGTTGTATATTTGGCATGGTTAATACTTTATATCTTGTTTAAATGAGTATTTTGTTGCAGACCAGTATTATTTAAAAAAATCCAACGGCAATAACAAATCTTAATAGTAGGTGAGTTAGATACATCTAATACGGGGTAAGTAAGAAAAGTAGGTTTTATTTTCAGTTATTAAACAGAAGTTTCATTTTTGACTTTGTGATATAAATTTGGTTTTTAATCAAGTTTTTCAAAAATATTTAGTTTTAATTTCAATAATTAAGGAAGTTTTCTTTGTACTAAATTTGTAAATCATTATCCACCTCGTGCAGGCTAGGACTTATTGAAACTTTATTTAGTGTTTTATAAGATTAGACATATGCAGAAGATTTTACCAAAAACATATATTTGTTTAAGAAATAAAAAATAAAAATTTGTCCATATGGCTTGTCAATTATGCCGGTTACTGTTTATTTGTTAAATGCTATAACCCCGTTTTAAAACAAATTTTATTTATTTAATAATACAAAAAACGTTTAGTTATATCATGAATATTTCGCAGTGATTTTAGACATAGACAAACTGAAGTACATTATTTAAATTTAAAGCCAACATAAATATAAAAGATGCAAAGCACCGCATCTTATATTATCCCTAAATATATTTTATGACGTTTGGGAAAAGGATTTTCGTTGTACAAAATTCATAAAATTGCATACAATTTATTTTGTGACCCCATTTGCTTAAACTAGGTGCAAAAGTTACGTATTTAAATTTAATTTTAAATAAACTTTATTAGTGTGTTTGTAAACAAACTAATTATTTACCGTGAGTTATGAACAAAACAATTTTGGAGTAATAGTGTAAATTAATTAAATTCTACCTTTCTTATTGCACCTGTAAACCCAGAAAAAGATTTTTTCAAAATCTATGTAAAACAAATTGGCAGTGCATTTATCTTTGGATTACTAGGTTAACTAAAGATTACAATTGACATAAGCAATTTTTGTTTAAAATTTTGTAAGGTTAATTGTCATTTTTATGGGACATATAAGTGTTTGTCGAACTTTCGATTTTGGCCAAAAATCAAGTTTTGACGGCAGCTTTGGTTTTGGCTGTTGTTTTTAAAGCATTTTACAAAACGACAATGCAAAGGTATAATTTTTAAAGTATTATTTAAATTTTCTAAATTTATAATATTTTATTATACTTTTCGTTTCATGAAAATGAGGTTTAATTCAACTGACACAAAAAAATTGAGGAGTGTCTTTTCAAAAGGGGATATATTTAATTTCTATTTTTGTTTAAAGTTTTCTCCTTAACCCTATTATTCATATAAAAAAACACTACTTTTTTACCTTATACCGACACAAACCGATACATAAAAGACAAATTATACTAATAACCCAGTTTAAGGTAAAGAATTTGTGCGTTAAATATAAAGCAATCACAAAACAAAAATTTAAAAGAAAAATTTAAATTGAATATTTCCCATTTTAAAAGACACTACTCAATTATTGAAGCATAAGGTATTTTACTCTTTGTTGTTGATTAAAAATTAAATATTTATAAATGTATTTTGTAATAAAGTACATATTTATCATACTTTGGAGTTAGTATTAATTTAATAGTATATTACATTACAAGTGTGGAAAATGACTAATTTCACACTAGTGGGAATATTGTAGCACGAGGCGTTAGCCGAGTGCGACAAACCCACGAGTGTAAGAAAGTCATTTTCACACGAGTACTGTACACTATTTTTCCTACGACCACAAATTATTCACCAAAAAAAAAATAAAGTTTGTCTGTTCAGAAAAAATAAAAACAATTGAGAACTTTGCAACACTAGGGTGATATTTACTTTGCAATACTAGTGTGATATGTACTTTTCCTCACTGCTCTATTATACTGTTTTGACAATATTTTTACATCGAAAATCACCTACCTAGAAGCATTATATAACTTTTCTCATTTTGGAATTTAAAAAGGCCCCCACTTAATAAAAATTGTATGGTTTTGTTAGGTAATAACGGTAATTGTTTAATACGGTTTTCTGCTATTATAAGGGTTTGTTAAAAATTATCGATAATTACATATTGTAGACACTCTTCTAAATAAAATGTAAGTGGTGCATATCCAAAATATTCCGTTTTTTAAAAAATATCAGTAAACAAACTCACGGGACCGGGGAGTGAAAGGGGTGCTGGGTGGGGTAAAATTGGTAAAACGAGTTAATGAAACTGAACATCACATGTAAAATTAAGTAAAAATTACAGCTTTTCCTCATATTTTTAAGAAAAAATATAAAAATATGAAAATTGTAAATGCATAACCTAAAGTCCTAAAAGTAAGAAAAAAACGACTACCAAACGTCAGTTACCATGCAAAATATGGAAAGCATTTATGGAAAGCATTTGGCAACGTCGGAAGGGTCTGATTCTATTTATGGGATAAAAGAAAGTGGATTTATAAAGTGTGTATTAGCCTTAGGTTTAATTAGGGATTAAAAAAAAGATTTAACTAGTTGTTTGAGTACACGAAGAAAGAGAGAAAGGAATTTGATCTATAGGCTTTTTTCTCTGGCGCTTTAAGTCGAACGGTCAAGCGGCAAGGCTGCCTCTCTAAGGTGCGTGCTCAAAGGTAGAAGGGAGATTTTTAATTTGATCTACTTACCTGACAACACTGTGCCACTGAGCGAGCTGTCAGTGAAAGTTGTTTTTTGTGGTTATGTCTATTTTTGTTTATGTTTTTATTTTTTCGGAAATGTTATTATTACTCTTTTCAATATTGGAAGAAAGCTTATACTGTGCAGTAACTTAACGTCAATAAGATGATTTTCGCTAATTTGGGTTCTACTGTTTAAGGTAAGTAAAAAGCTTTTTTACTGTCACTACAATAAATATGTCACTTGCAAAACCAATAGCAGTTTTTAGAATGACATCATAATATGTATCACACGAGTGTTGTAAAGTACTTTGCAACACTAGTGCTGTAAAGTACTTTGCAACACTAGTGTGATATAACGCATTTTCTATGCCTGAAACCAGTGTGCTATTTGCTATTTTCACAAGTGGTCGTAGGAAAAATAAATTTTCTACATAACACCTATACTAGGTTATCTTGTTTTATTGTTAACAATTTTATATTTTTATTAATATAATTACTTTATTTAAAGCTTTATAAAGTTTCGGCGGCAGTTTCGGTTTCGGCCAAAATTCGCCAAAACTTTTGCCGAAACCGAAACTGATTTCGGAAGTTGTGCGTCCTTGCCTAACTTCGTTTCCGCGCCAACGCTTTGACAAAACTTGGCGGCCATATTCGTGGATTGTCGTGCGATTTTTAGATAGCTCTGTAGCAACCTAGCAACACAACTTAGTGATTGCGTTATCGACCGACGCAAACATTATTAAGAGGTTACCTTTCGATAAAACATGTAGTTTTTTTTCGTTTATGTACTTAAATAATTTAAATAGTTGAATATTGAGTTAAATAATTAGTAATTATGTAGAATAATAGAAAAATGCCCACAATTTCAGTATTTTATACTTGACCACGTAAGTTTCAGTTTCGGCTGAAACTAAAGCTACGGCCGAACATTCGGTTTTAGTTTCGGCTGGATAACAAATTTCGGTCAGAAGATTGTAAATAAAAGTGCTTATACAACTTATTATTTATTTAGTTTGTAAAGGTATATAAATAGATCAAATAAAATATTGGAAAAAGAATTAGAGTTTTGCTCTCATGACCATCATTAGGTCTTAAATTTTTTTATAAAAATGATATAAATCTACATCTATACTAATACTATAAAAAGGTAAAGTTTGTAAGTTTTTTTGTAGGGGTAATATTTCAAAAATACTGAACCGATCATAAAAATTAACAATCAGAAGGCTATACTATTCAGAAGTGCTATTGGTTATATTATTCATTTTATATGCATTTGCAATAAATGTCCTAAAAAATTTAACTGCACTTAAAAATCCATTACAAAATATAAAAGTTTAGCCAACGTAAAAGGCACATACTAACAGTTTAAGATTTAAAAAAATACTTTCGGCATGTAAACACGGTGATGTATCGAAAAAAAAAAAAATAAAATATTATTTTTATGACTTTATAATAAAACTTTACTAAAAAGAATTAACGACATTATTGAATCCTATGCAGGGTGGCCATTTGAAAACAAAACAGAGCTAATTTTAGGCGTTAAAGGTCATTAAAAAAAAAACACTCAGGCTCGTCAATTTTTGATTTTACAGAAAAACATTTTTTTTGCTAATTGCACCTCTTGAACTGCAAGCCTCTAGGGTGAGACTCACCCCAAAATCTTAAATAGAAAGAGGGGTCAAAGTGGTGCCCTATTTTAAAGGTCTCTTAAATCTAATTTTAACTGCCAAGTTTAATGTACCTGCTATTATTTTATTATGCTTAAAAAGTTTTGAGAAAAATATAATTCCCAACGAAGTGGCCACCGGTCGGCTAGTATTAAAATAAAAATATCGATGACAACATAAATATAAAAGATGCAAAGCACTACATATAATTAAATATGTTTTATGAGTTTTGGGAAAAGGATTTTCGTTGTACCGAATTTATAAAATTGCATACAATTTATTTTGTGACCCCATTTGCTATAACTAGGTGCAAACGTTACGTAAACAAATTTAATTTTAAATAAACTTTGTTAGTGTGCTTGTAAACAATTTGTATATTTACCAATAATTAAGAAGACCGTTTTTTAGTATAATAGCGTAAAATAATTAAAATGTACACTTTTTTTGCACCTGCAAAACTTGGATTTTTTAAGATTTATGTACCAAAAGCGGCAGAGCATTTATTTTTCCGTTACTAGGTTAACTAAGAAGATTATAATCCATATGAATAATTTTAATTTAAAATAGGGTTAGGTTATCGGTCATTTTTTATGGGTCATATTATTCATTTTATATGCATTTGCAATAAATGTCCTAAAAAATTTAACTGCAGTTAAAAATCCATTACAAAATATAAAAGTTTAGCCAACGTAAAAGGCACATACTAACAGTTTAAGATTTAAAAAATACTTTCGGCATGTAAACACGGTGATGTATCGAAAAAAAATATTATTTTTATGACTTTATAATAAAACTTTACTAAAAAGAATTAACGACATTATTGAATCTTATGCTGGGTGGCCATTTGAAAACAAAACAGAGCTAATTTTAGGCGTTAAAGGTCATTAAAAAAACACTCAGGCTCGTCAATTTTTGATTTTACGGAAAAACATTTTTTTGCTAATTGCACCTCTTGAACTGCAAGCCTCTAGCAAGGGTGAGACTCACCCCCAAAATCTTAAATAGAAAGAGGGGTCTAAGTGGTGCCCTATTTTAAAGGTCTCTTAAATCTAATTTTAACTGCCAAGTTTAATGTACCTGCTATTATTTTCATTCATATGACAGCTTGTCAAAAGTTTAATAATAAATAACCTGTAAGAGCAAGCTACTTTTAACTAAGGGAATATAATAAAGGGTTAAACAATCTTAAAAATAATATATGAGTCAAGGGTGTGACTTACCCCTAACATTTAAGAGTGAATCACACCCTCGCTAGAAAGATAAATTAATATCTCATTTTAAGGATCCCTAAGCTCTAATCATATACTCCTAAGTTTAAAGTAGCTTGCTCTACTAGGTAATTTAATATTATAAATTAAAGAAATAAAAATCAAAATTTTGAGAAGCTGTCATATGAACGGAAATAATAGCAGAGACTTCAAACTTGACAGTTGTAATAAGAGTCAAGAGGCCTTTAAAATAAGATATTACTCGACCCCTTTTTCCATTAAAGAATATGGGGGTAAGGCTCACCACTGCTAGACGGTTGTAGTTTAGGGGTGAAAGTAACAAAAATGTTTTCCCTAATATCAAAAATTTGACGGGTCAAAGCATTTTTCCTTAAATGACCTGGAATGTCCACAATAGGCTCTGTTTCGTTTTCAAATGGCCAGTACCAGTACCTATATATGTTTATTTACTATTTAAAATCCATTATTTTTGTAGTCGATGCCAGTCACAGCAAAAAAAAACTTAACAAATAATGAATATCTGTCAATAATATTAAAAATGTAAAATCCAATAGGAATATGAATACGAAATATACAACGACGTCTGCCCGCGTCCAGGTTGCTTACGCCGGCGCCGGTAGCCATCACCGATGCGCGCGCCCTTTCTTCGTGACGTTCGAAAGTTTGTTGGAATAGAATTTAGCTATCCACCTTGGCTGGCACCGACTCCAAAAATAACGAACAATAAATAGGTACTGACATGACATAAGTTTCAATAATTTCGTTAATTCTTTTTAATAAAGCTTTATTTTGATGTCATTAAAACTTAATTTTTAGTTTAAGCTTGTACATTATGCATATGAGGTAAATACAGTTTTAAAGAAAATTTTTATTATTATTTTTTATTAACTTTATTTTATTTGAATCTAAAGATATTAAGTTCTTTAGTAAATCATTATGCTTAAAATTTAAATCAGTAGCAAACAATATTTTTTTTTCCATTTACCATAGCTTCTGTTAAATAAGTTTTAAAAACTTGTTTTTCTAATGCCCTACATTTTTATCGTAACAACGTAGGATGTTAAATAGGTTTATTAGTCCTAGATATGGAAATAAATATTTCTGGCTCGCAGTCACTCAATGCTGCTCTGGCGAAATGTGCCACTACCAGTTTTCGTCAAAGCATTTCATTTTGAGTCTATAACTTTTGTCAATATTAATTTTGTGCAATAATATCCAATATTAATCTCAAAATTCACGGCCCCGTTCTCGATTACCAAAATGAATATCTTTCAGACGAGCTGAGGTTCTCACAGTTCGCTCTTTAAAAGGTTAACATACGGGTTTTTATACTATCAAATAAATTTACATTATAATTTATTTAAAAAAAATGCTTTTAAAATCATCTTAGATTGTCTTTTTTGGTATATGTTAAAAATACATTTGTTAATATCTAGTAAGATCGTAACGACACTTTTCTTTTTATATTTAAAAATCAAAACATGGACCTGCTGATCTGCATGGGTTGCCAATGGTTATAACTTCCGCGAAATAAAAGGTATCTTAAATTTGCGAAAAAAGTAGTTTGTGTCATTCTCAGTCACCGATCACTGACGGTAGACGCGCGTGCGCTAAACCAACTAACGGGCAGAATTACAGCCTCTTTGTTCGACCTTCCAATAGTGCGGACATCGCGTAGAAAATTACAGATTTTTTCCGGTGTGGCGGTTAGAGAAACTGTACGGACGTTTTTACTTTCGGGGATTGAGTAAAGATTCACGCTAAATTGACGGCATCTTTCTTCTTAAGCTAAGCGCTGTAAGCAAAGATTTCTATAAGCTGATGGTATCCTGTTTCGGAGTGAACACGGGGTATCTCTTAAATGCCGGAAATAGATGGGCGTGCGATGTGAACTCTCAGTAGTGAAAGTAAAGGTTATACGTAACACCAGTTGCAGTTCTTAGTTTGACAGCTGTCAATTTATGCATGGCAACGATTTATTGAATTATTTTTTATTTTTTTGGTATTTCTGGGTGCTGCGAGCTCGATTATCCAGACTTTCTACCGACGAAGCCCTGGAGAGCATAGTCCGGAAGGGGGAGAGCTGGTGAATTGGACCTGAAGGGACCAGAACCAAGAACAAAAAATAGAATTGAATTACAGCCGCCTTAAACTACAAGCCCTAAAGTAGCAAATCAGGCAACACACCAAGTGAAACGATTGCAAAATTATTATTATTATTATTATAATTTATTTTATTTATTTTTTTTATCTTAAAAATAAATAGTAGCGAATAGTTATTACTTAAATAGAAAATAAGTAGTTTATTGTAATAAGTATTATTCGTTGTTTTTTCGTTTAAATATTACAGAAAATCAGCGCGTTCTTGCCGGGATATGTAAACTATTAAATTATAATTCTTTGTTATAATGTGAAAATATTTAACATTGTATGTATGCACATTCAATATACCACAAACGTGTTGCGTTTCGGGCTGGAAAACGAATTACCCCAGTAATATTAAAACAGAGGAACAAGAATATTTAGTTTTTTTTTAACGATTGGATAAAAAGAATCAAATGGATTTAGGATTGCAACTACAAAATGATTTTATATTGTGTAAAAGTGCACCAAATACAGTTTTTTTTTTAACCCAGTAATATTTTAAGGATTATATTAACTAATTTACATACATATGTATATACTGGTACGTTCACCAAAAAATATTATTCATATACATATACTAAAAGTTATTTACTTAGGGTTTTAGGCTAACTAGTGCAAAACTTAAATTAAGGGTTTTGTTATTCTAAAGTGCTTCTTATGTAAGACAAATTACCCATTTATATTTTTAACTAAAATACAGGGTGGTCGTAAAGTAAGTAATAAATTCATTATCTCGTAAATTACTATTTTTTTTGAAAATCTTTTGATAGCGCATATTTCTGCATAAAAAGTAGATATACAGGGTGTTCCAAACAGGAGTAACAGATTTTTTTATTGGAACCTCTGTATATTATGTCATCCTTAAAAAGGTCTTTTCAAGAGCTTTACAAAAAATACCACGTTTGATATGTTTATCTTTAATAGTTTTTAAAATATAGCAACTTAAATCTGAAAAATAAAAGATATAATTTCCATTATATCTACAGCCTCGACTTAGTGCCGTAAATAGGTGTAATAGAAATTATATCTAATACTTTTAAATTTAAGTGGTCATTTTCAAAAACTAATAAAGATAGACATATTAAATGTAGTATTTTTTCTTAAAGCTCTTGGAAAGATCTTTTAAGGATGACATAATATACAGGGTGTTATTTAAGTACGTGGCCAAACTCCAGGAAGTGATTCTATGAGTCATTTCAAGATGAAAAGTTCATACAAACATAGGTCCAAAAATGCTTCATTTTCAAGATACAGGGTGTCAAACTTTTTAAAAAATCGGTTTTTCCTAAATATCTTAATTAGCTTTCAGTCGATTTTGTTTAAATTTAACAGTGATATTAAGGGCAGTAAGAGGCTAACTTAGCCCCAACTAGATTAAAATTATTATGCCCAGTGGCGTCCCGGAAGACAACCTAACCAATATTTTTGACAAAAAAATTATGTATCTCTCTTTGTTTGCGAGATAAAAAAATACAAGCAGTTTATTGCATATTTTTGATTATTAAGTTACACAACAGTCGTCTTTTGAATTTTTCTCACAGATTAAAACTAATTTCGATAAGACAAATAAACATAAAATACTTAATTGCATAACGTTATTTACTATTGCAATGTTTTGCCAGTGGCGTTGCACATTGGTAACGCAGAAATAAAAAAATCGAACAGGAAAAACCTATTTTCAAATCTACACTTAAAATGTTATCTCAATAAAAAACATTTAAACAATAAATAACACCAGACTTATAATAGTTGCTGAAAATGCCCTCCTCCAACCTCAATGCAAACATCGTCTTAACATTGATTGCCGAACTCGTTGAAATATTCCCGGGGTATGTCTTATCTGATCACATGAATCCCGTATCCGTTGGGTTAATTCTTCTTCAGTGTTGACTGGAGTTTTGTAAACGAGGGACTTTAAATGCCCCCAAAGAAAAAAATCTAACGGATTTAAATCCGGTGACCTGGGGGCCATGACTGTGGGCCTGCGCGCCCGATCCAGTTTTCTCCAAAAGTTGCATCCAAAAATTGGCGAGATACTATGCTGAAGTGAGGTGGAGCCCCATCATGCATAAGCCACATTGCTCCTCTTACTTCCAGCGGGACATTTTCTAATAGTTCAGGTAACATAAATTCCAAAAAATTACGATATTCTTGACCATTTAATCTCGGGGGTAAAAAATGAGGTCCAATGAGATAATTATCTACAATACCAACCCAAACATTTACAGAAAACTGTTGTTGAAAATTAACTTCTGTAACCGCATGGGGATTTTCTTCAGCCCAGATGTGATTATTGTGAAAGTTCATAATTGAATTTCGGGAAAAACACGCTTCATCGGTAAATAAAATACGGGATAGGAATCTTGGAAACGCTACCTGTTGTTGCAAAAGCCAAGTACAATAAACAACTCGTTGGGGAAAATCGGCAGGTAATAACGCTTGAACACGCTGTATGTGGTAAGGATACAGTTGATATTCCCTTAAAATCTGCCATACAGTAAAGTGAGAAATATTTAATTGTTCTGCAATTTTGCGTGTACTTGTATCGGGGCTACGCTCAACTTCATGTAAAACAGCTTCCTCAATCTCCACTGTTCTTACTGTGGCAGGTCTCCCAATTACAGCAGCCGACCTTCGAAATGTGCCTGATTCGCACAGCCTTTGATGTATTCTCACAAATGTTTGTCTATTTGGTATTTTGCGATGAGGGTATTTTTCTTGATAAATGCGCCTAGCCGCTCTAGAATTGCCTTCAGCCATTCCATACACAAAATGCATATCGGCCATTTCTGTGTTTGTAAATTGAACCATTTTCCAATATTAGTAATTTTATTAGCTTAATACTCTTCAAAACACTTCAAATAATTGCAATCGTTACGTACGCACTGTTTTAAGTAAGTTATGTCAAAGTCAGATTTGTTTGAATAGCAGTTGTTTTTCCTTCCATGGCACTCTTATTTTTTGTTACTTTTAAAACATTGCTGTTATAAATTATTACGTTATGCGATTATTTTATGTTAATTTGTCTTATCGAAATTAGTTTTAATCTGTGCGAAAACATTCTCTTCGTCTAATTTTCATTTCTTAATAATTAGTTTGGTGGTTCTAATATTTTATTATGTTATTGTCCCGGTGACATGCAATAAAGTGCTTTTAATTTTTTATCTCGCAAACGAAGAGAGATATCTCAGAAACTCAAGAGACAAAAAAGTTGTATTTTTAGCTGCTTAACTCGAAACAAATAGAAACATTGCAAAAAATCTGTGGCGCATAATTTTTTGTCAAAAATATTGGTTAGGTTGTCTTCCGGGACGCCACTGAACATAATAAATTTAATCTAATTGGGGCTAAATTAGCCTACTACTGCCCCTAATATCACTGATAAATTTGAACAAAATCGACTGAAAGCTAATTAAGATATTTAGGAAAAACCGATTTTTTTTAAAAGTTTGACACCCTGTATCTTGAAAATGAAGCATTTTTGGACCTATGTTTGTATGAACTTTTCATCTTGAAATGACTCATAGAATCACCTCCTGGAGTTTGGCCACGTACTTAAATAACACCCTGTATAGGGGGTTTCGTTTAATAAAAAAATATTTTTTTGTAACTCCTATTTGGAACACCCTGTATATCTACTTTTTATGCAGGAATATGCGCTATCAAAAAACTAAATCAACGGGTCCGAGCGATTTTCAAAAAAATAGTAATTTACGAGATAATGAATTTATTTCTTACTTTACGACCACCTCTGTATGTTGCGCTAATTTTATTTTAGGTATTGCAATTATTTCCAAATAATAAAAGTTTAGCCAAACCTAAAAAGTTACCTTAGTTTAAATAAATAAAATGTGGTAGAAAAATCCTAAAAACCTAATATTTTTAAATCCTTACCAATAATTTTGGTGAAGTCGAAAAGTTCCTAATTATAGGTTTTGCTGGCACCTTATCACTTTTTAGGAAAACATAGTATATATAATTATACCTAGATGTTGTCTGAAACATCCTAAAAACTAATACCTACCGGGTGCTCACGAAATTACTAGCAGGTCTGTCATTTTCTTGAGGAGGGTTACACGATTTTAAAATTTTGGTCAGACTTTATGTGGCACATCCGCTGTAACCGGAAGCGCTCTCAACTTTGTTATTTTAAATATATATTTTTCCAAAAATTAATTCTACAGGAAATTTCAAGAAAATGCATGTACCACATATTATTCCTATGTTAATTAGTCTAATAAGTAAAGAAAAATTACCTTGCTATGGTTAAAAAAAAATTAATAATGTTGCAAAATTTGGGATTTTCCAATAAAATTAAAAAAAAAATACAATTAAATTATATGCAAAAAAACATTTTTTTTTCAAAGTATAAATTGTATTAAGCAACATTTTTCTTTTAGGGCCAATAGTATCTGGGATATATTTGTTAAGGGCTCCGTGTCTCAAATAAAAATTCTTGGTACCTCTTAGTTTTTATGCAATTGTAACAGCAAAATTAAAGTACTGGTTAAAGTACTTTTTTCAGCCCACTTATTGCGAATCCGCATTTTTACATAGTACGTTAAATTTTGTATTAGGACCATGTAACAAAGCTTAAACATAAATAAAAATATTATTTTCATACATTTTAGAATGGTAATTTAAAACTAAATTTTAGGTTTAACTGCTAACAAATGTCTTCCTGAGAGTCTTGATCGTTTATAATAATTTTTTAAAGTATTGTACTTAAGAAATAATTTAAACAGATTAGATAACTAACTAAAAAATGAATTAAATACAGCACATCTACTTAAGTTCGAACCATATAAAAAACTTTTTTATTAAAACCTAAAATGCAATCAGTAGATATTCATTTTTTGCAGTGGTATACGAGGCATGTCCAAAAATATAAATTTCACTCAGGAGGAAAGTACCTTTATTTTTTATAATATCAAAAATGTTTATAAAGAAAAGATGTTTAGGTTTAAAAATAACATTTAAATATGCAATCATGTTCATTTTAGGGAAAAACTTTTTTTTGCGATAACGAACGATTCTTGGATTTTTCGCTATTTTAACCGTTCCCATGTTTTCTTTACATATTGCATTTTAAAATAAGTATACGCTAATGTACAAACTTAAATTTTTACCGTTAATGCTTAAGAAATTAAAAAAATTAATGAAAAATTTTGCGTATTTGAACGTTATTTTTAATCCTTAACATTTTTTCCTTATAAACATTATTTGTTTTATGAAAATTAAAGGTAATTACTTTCCTTCTAAGCAAAATTCATATTTTTTAACATACCTCGAATACCACTGCAAAAAAATAATATCTGTTGTTTGCATTTTAGGTTTAAGACCATGCAGAACTTTTTATTAAAAAAACTTTTTCCCTAAATCAATAATAAAAAAGTTTTCCATATGATGCAAACAGGCAGCTTACACACTGATGCAATGCAATTGACGCGATCGACATAAGCAACTAGTCTCATCAATCTCACCAATAAGGATTTTATAGAAGTATTCACACTATCGCAATTCGACTGATACAACCATACGCTGGTTGTATGCGACTGGAGCTTTCACACTGATGCAACGCAACCGATACGATCGACTTAAGCAACTAGTTTCATCAATCTGACCCGTAAGGATTACATGGAATCATTCATACTAGCACAATTCGACTGATGCAACCATATCGACTGGTTAGTTCTGGTTAGTGTATGCGACTGGACATGCCGCTCGAAGCTCGATCAGTTGCATTGCAAAGAAAATACCGCCTGTCGCATGAGCGTTGCCAGGATTTTATTTAGGGGGAGGAAGGGCGGCAAAGAAAAACTAATAATAGATCGCGTGTTATGCAAAAGGTTGTACCTATTTATATTTTTTTACCTTTTAGGATATAAAAATAAAATTTGGTTTGTTGATATTCAAAATAAATGTCCATTGGTTGATCCATTCACTTGTTTTCTATTACTTCCGGTTTAACCGAAAATTAGTGCTGCTTATTATGGTATCTTATGTTGATTATATGTGACATTCTGCATCTAATAATACCTGAAATGTCAATTTTAAACTTCTGCTTTTAATGAAGTATTTTATTAATTATTATTTTTTAAATCTTAATTTAGAGTGCCATAATCAAGCCTAAACGATTAATTTTAGGTAAAGAAGCTATGAAAATATGTAATTATGTATTATTCTTTTGTTATTTACGTCTAATCCAAGCAGGGTGAAAGTTTGCAAAATCCTATTTAAGTTTAGTTTATACAAACGCGAAGAGAAAATTGCGAAAGTGAATATTTGGCCAGTAAAATCGTTTTTTTTTATGCTCATATAACTGCGAAAATCGTCAAAATTCTAGGTATATTTTATTTTCATTGGGCAACAAAATAAACTACAAATTTAATTCGTATGACGTCTAAATTATTTAAATTTAAAATTATTTGCCTTCAATTTTATTTACAATTGACCAATGCGAATAAAATTCACGTCTCTGCATTTCGCTTTTCGAGTCTGTATGAACTATTATTTTAGGGTTCATATTGATATATTCTCTTAGCAAAATGAAAACAATGACCCAAGAACGTCTTTTCTTGCTCCTACATAAAAACAGCCAAGAAACCAAAAAATACTAAAATGCACATTATCTGACATCTCCATTTAGACTAGATTATAGCAGTGGCGACTCGCTGGTCTAAAAACAGGTGTAGTGCAGGAAGGAAAAAAAGCGCATTCACCATTTTAGCAAAATTGAAAATACTTAACTATCAAAAGTCTAAGTAAAAGTCTTAATATAAACTTACCTAAATTTTATACACCAAATCAATTCTTCTAGCTTTTAATGCAGCAAATTTATCAATTATATATTCATAAAATGGTTAAGTTTTTATCAGTTCCTGTAGAAGCTTCTTTTAAATTAAAATATTGGCCAAAGATAAAAGTCTATCTTGGGATATAGTGTTTCTTAAGAAAGATTTTAAACGCTTAAGAGAAGAAAAACTCCGTTTCACTGACACGCTTGTCGACGATATCTTAAAAATTAGCGAAAAAGTCTATACGCCTCGGTAAAAATGTCTATATTTGCGCCAACTTGTTTCACTAACTGCTGCAGTGAAATATTTCTATAACTTTCATCAGCAAAAATTAGGTCAAGTTTATTTTTAAGCCTCCAATTTTTGGAAATGATTTGGCATATATCTCCAATAAATTTTGAAAAGAATTAGTGGGAAAAGTTTGGTTATACCGGCCAAACTTTGCAGTATCAGCAAGACAAAGAAATTGTAGTTTGTAACAATCCTCGAATCTTACTTCTATTTCCATTAAAATATGATCTAATATTTTATAGAGAAGGGCTTTGTACTGTCCTTTAATTTCTTTCTGTAAAAATTACTGTCGCTAATAATACTCAAGCGAAAACAATCAAAATAATACGTGAAAACCAACGAAACGACCAAAACCTATACTATCGCTAGCGGCTAGCGATTTACCAAGCAATACACCTGATATTCCAACCCGCGATTCTGGCCACCGGCAAGTATAGCGTTGTCATGGCAACGGAGCGTCAAAGCGTAACAAAACCCCGCATGAGGTGTATACTTCGGTCCGTTTTATATTTGCAATACACTTGTCGCGTTGCCGCAAGAGGAGGAAAGCGACTCGCGCCAGCGGTTAACTTATATGCTAGATTTTTCATGGCAAATTTTACAAATAAGGAATAGAAATGAAAACAATGAATTGAATAATAGTAATATGTTTTTTTATGTTTTCTTATTTATTTTTGGTGAAGTGGCATTTCACTTACTACACCTGAATAACCGCCACTGAATTATAGTCGGGTCGCGACGATCGTACAACAATGTGAAAACATCAGTCTTATGGAACTAGTTGCTTGAGTCGGTCGTGTCGATTGCATTGCACCAATGTGTGAGCTGCCTTAAGAAGACACGCTGTATAATATTAAAGAAATTAAAAAGAAAAAGTCCTTTTTTGATTAAATCATTATTTACATTTTAAGGAAGTTAATTATACCATTAACATAATTTAGCAGTTTTTCTTAACGCCTAAAAGACGTCTTTATAATAAAGCTAGTAATAATTTTTAAATTAACTTAAAATATTGCTCTTAATATTAATCTTTTTATATTTTAAACTGATATTAAAAATATGCAAAACATTTTATTGTTTTATTAAAAATATAGCTTGTATACTCTACTATGTCTACTTAAATACGGTAAACTTTTTTATTATTATATATTTACGAAAAGTTATTCTTTATAGAAAGTTCTGAATAGTCTAAAAGATAAAACACAGTCATCAGATATTAATTTTTTCAGTGGTATACAAGGTATGTCAAAAAATATTAATTTGTCTTGGAAGAAAAGTACCTTTATTTTTCATAATATCGAAATCTTCTATAAAGAAAAGATGTTAAGAATTAAAAATAACATTTAAATATACAAAACGCAAAACTCTACATATTTTAAATTAGAAAACAATTAAAATACTAAGACGGTGTAAAAATATTATAATTCTAAATATTTGTTTTTCTTTTCTGACATTTTAATTATTTAATAAACATTTGTTTTAATTCTTTTAATCATAATGGTAAAAAACTAACTTATTTAGTTATTAAATATTTTTATTTTTATATTTTTAAATTGCTATTTAATCAAAATATTTTTAAATTTTTTACCCAAAGGGAGGCATGTCCAAAAAAATTAAAAAATATTAATTTCACAATAAATGGGGTCTTAGTCCTACTTATCCATCCTCGTTATTAAAATTTTAAAATTTAATATTATTTAAAATTTTTGATTTTGATTTGATTATCAAATCAGGCAGCAAATTAGATTTTCAAGTCCTAAAATCCAAAAATAAAACTTTGATACTAAGTCGAATAGACTTGACCCACATAAGTTTTTAAAGGTACCGGACTATATTTTGACCTATTTTAATCGCAAAATTTGAAAACAAATAAAGATATCATGATGCGGTTTTCGCAGGAAGCCTTGAATCTTTGAAACCTTTTTGGTTTATTATATCCTCCCCATTTGGTTCTGACATTTCGTTAACACTGTCTGTGGATCTAGCACTAGACGATCTAAACAGACTCCTGGCTAATCCTATTGACGACAAAGAGGTGGCACTGGCAACAGTTTTGGATTTAAAAGGCTCGTTCAACAACGTACCAACTTTCTTCTGGTAGATGAACTTCTCGACAAATTGACTGGTGAAAGGTACAACTGCCTGGGGTATGCTGGATGACCTCGTCATTGTAGTCAGTGGGGGTCATCTAGGGCACATATCCGGCAGAATGCAGAATGCCGTAGACATCGTTGGCAAATGGTGCAAACAGGAGGGACTCTCAGTCAACTCTCATAAAACAATAACCGTCCCTTTCACAAAAAAAAAGAGCGCTGGAAAAACTAAGACCTTCCAGGCTCAACGGAGATGAAATTTCCTTTTAAAAAAGGTAAATATCTAGGAGACATCTTTGACCAAAAACTAACCTAGAGACCACACTTAAGCAAAGTTACTCAGAAAGTAAAAACTACCCTGAGACTTTGCGGAAAGAATTGGAGCCTCAGTCCGAAGATGAACCTATGGTTGTATCGTCAGACCAATGATAACCTACGGGTAATTGCCTGGGGTGTAAAAACGCTACCAAAGACGGCAATATGGCAACTACAAAGTATACAAAGACTCGCTTGTCTATGTATTATGGGGGTCATGAAATCGATCCTATGGCAGCACTGGAAGTGCTACTTATCCTACCGCCACTTCACATATACATACAGGGTGAAGTGAAAGGGAACAATACCGTCTCAAACAAGGCCAGAGTCCTATCATAAGACAGAAAAGGGCCGGCCATACAATGGAGATTCAAGGAGGACCAAGAAATCAACTCACTGTGTGAGATGCCTTCGGACAAAATGGTACCAAGCTACTGGCTAAACAAATGTTTTCAAACATTGATACCGGACAGAAAGGACTGGGTGGCAGGCCCTTCCATTAAAGCCGACCTAATTTGTTATACAGACGGCTTCAAAACAGACCAAGGAGCTGAAGCTGGTATATATGGGGACAAACCAAGGACGAAAATAAACTTGGGTCTTGGACAAGATCCTACTGTGTTTCAGGCCGAAATTGTAGCCATAGAACAATGTGCTAGGGAAATTATCAGAAGATGCTATGTGGATAAAACCATAGTAAACTATTCGGATAGCCAGGCAGCCATCAAGGCAATTACTTCATGCAAAATTAGCTCTAAGGTGCGGGACTGCGTAGTTGCTCTGGAAGAGGTGGGTGCGTCCAACAAGTTAACCATTGCCTGGGTACCAGGACACGAAGGCCACGAAGGCAATGAGGAAGCTGATACATTGGCAAAGGAGGGAGCTGGCAGGACAATGGTAGGTCCCGAGCCCTATTGTGGTATTTCATCATGCTAGGTAAGGTCATCTATTAGATCATGGATTATGAGGAAATCACAAGACTGGTGGATGAGAACACCATGACAGCGTCAAGCAAAAATACTCATTAAAGCATACTCGCCAGAATTTACAAAAGACCTTCTAAATTACAACCGGAAGGCAGTAAGAATACCTAATAGTGGGTCAACTAACAGGTTATTGCAGACTAAATAAACACCTAGAAACCATGGGCCTGGCAGAAGAAAACCTATGTAGGTTCTGCCAGGAGAAGGAAGAAACCGTAGAACACGTATGGTGCTACTGTGAAGTCCTTTGTTATCTACGGTTTGCAAGGCTGGGTGAAGAAAAGCCTAAAGCGGCAAGATTTACCAAGGAGCCGGTTTCAAGCTTGTGGAGTCTGATTAAACAGACCGGCTTGGATAGCGTACTGTAACCTATGGACGGAGGACACACAATAAACCTAAGCAGGTTGCAGTATTAGAGGATATGCAATCCACCTCCTAATCTAATCTAATCTAAGGCTAAATTACTTTTTTGTTAAAAATTTTTTAAATAATTATTTAACCTATAGCTTTGTTGCCGTATTTTCTTCTGGTATATACCACATTTTTCTTGTCAAATGTTACTCTTAATTACTATGCACTCAATTTTTTATAGAATAATAAAACCACATAAATTTTGGAATTTTAGTAAAATATACATGGTCTAATAACCAAGTTGCCCGACATCAAAAATGGCTATAATAGGATTTAAAACTTTTAAAAATCCAAGGCTTTCTGCCAAAACCGCATTTGAACCATTCAAAGTTATCAGGGCCGTTCCTAGGGTGACTGGCGCCGTGGTCAAAAATGGTTTACCGCCTCTAAAAATTTTAAAGAGCAAAAAAACTTTTCTACTTTCTAAATTAAATGTTTTTAATCCCATTGTTTTTTAATTTCTTAATACCGCCCTTCTTTTCACAGTTTTCCTACCTTTATTTTACTTTTCGCCCCCGCAGCATTGCGCCCTGGCACTTGCACCACCCGGTAGGCACGGCTCTGATGGTTAAAAAAATAAAAATATTTTAAGACCCCGTAGCTTAAAAGATAGGAGGTCAAGATTTGCTAAGAATTTGTCCCCAAAAGAACCAGCTTCCCATTCTAAAACGGACTAACGGACCCTGTATAATTGGGACATAACCACGTTCACTAAAGAGGCATTTTTTATATTTATAGAATAGTATTGTCAACAAGTAAAAACTTTTTTAATATCTACTTATAATCTTATACCAACAGTTTCTTAAAAAAGGCTTTAGAGTATTTTTGTATGGCTATAAAAATTTAAAAACATATACTGTTAAAATATTTAAATGAGAAAATATCACGTATCGTGTTAACACGTCGATTAAATTGGTTTATAAAGCGAAAACATTTTACCTTAATTGTTAATATTGATTGTTGTGCTAATTAAATTTTATTCAACATCATTAATTTCGCTATAATAATTTAAATTTCTATCGTTGTCGCTGCCTTAGTAAGTATTAAGCCAATTACCATAAAATTAACCTAATACCGCGAAGTTCTATAGGTTTAAATTGACTATACCTTACCATCTAAACTGGAATTACTCTGCATTAATTTATCGCGACCTAGCTTTTAAACTTTTAAAGTTATGGGTAAATTACTGCGAATTTCCTTAAAAAGATTTAGCTTAAAAACAAATAAATAAACGTTAAAACTACGTTTATTTTAGGATTTTTAAAAGATATTTTATGGTAGGTGGCTAGTTAATGCCAGCTTTTTATTTGCGCTCTAAAGTTGACGGAATTTGGCTAAGTGCTTTTTTAAGCCAAAGAATAATGTTTGCAAGGGTAAAAGGTTTGACAAAATGAAGAGATTCATGTTTGCTCTATAGTAACTATGATATTTACATATTAAAGTACTAAACTTGGTTAAATAAAAGTCATTACTTATTTTTACATTTTTTAACAGTATATGTTAATAAATTTGCAGATTATACTAAAAAGTTATTTGTTAACAACACACCGATTAATTGGGTTTATAAAGCGATAACTTTTTATCTTAATTTTTAATATTAATTGTTGTGTTAATTAAATTTAATTCAACACTATTAATTTCCCTATAATAATTTTAATTTGCATCGTTATCGATGCCTTCATTATTGGCTTAGTAAGTATTTAGCCAATTACCATAAAATTAACTTCATACCTCTGAGTTCTATAGGCTTAAGCCGGGATCACACGGCGCGTGGGGTGGCAGTTCTCGCGCCAAGCTTGCCAGTTTACGTGCCGTTGAATAAAACTGAGATCCAACGCGCTTGAAGCCGAGCTCCTTTGAACCTTGTTGATTTACCGACAAATGACGGGACACCGCGCCGACCGAAAATCGTCGAGTCTGCCCTATTCAACGGCGCGTCAACTGGCAAGTTTGGCGTGAGAACTGCCACTCCACACGCCCTGGGATCCCGGCTTTAAATTGACTATGTCTTTCATTTTATTAAACCGGAATTACTTTGCATTAATTTATTGCGACCTAGCTTTTAAACTTTTAAAGGTAAATTTCTGCGAATTTATTTAAAAAAGTTTTAGCTTAAAAACAAATAAATAAACGTCAAAACCACGTTTATTTCAGGATTTTTGAAAAAATTAAATGGTCGGTGGTAAGTAAAGTTGATGCCGTCTTTTTATTTGCGCACTAAAATTGGCGGGTTTAGTTAAGTGCTTTTTTTAAACCCAATGAATAATGTTTGCATGGGTAAAATGTTTGACAAATAAAGATATTGTTTTTTGTAATAACAATAATATTTACATATTAAACTTGTTAGTAAAATAGAGGTTATTACTTTTTTTAATCCTCTACAGTGTGTTCAAAAAGTTCAAATATTTTAGAGAATTTTATGTCGAACTGGACGAAATTTGGTACTTCAGGGTAAAACAATACTCTGAATTTAGATTGATAACAGCGATGTTGCCAAATCTCCAATTGCGCAGAAAATAAATTAAAGTTTTAAAATTCAAATAAGGTATCTCTACTATTTTATTTTATTGTTGGATCCCGCTGTTTTTAACTTTACAATAGTATGGAAGGTATTTTTTTAAAAGTATTATTGGCAGAAAACATGTTTAATTTAGTAAAAATAATAGGTGTATTGTGCGTAGGTATTACTTTTAATACCTTGCAAATTTGAAACCGGTGTCTTCACGGTTCTTTTTATGCCAAACTGACGAGATAAAACTTTAAAAGTTTCACCTACAATTTTTAATAAATTAATTTTTTTTTAAATTCCAATCATTCTATGGTAAAAAACTCATCAATCATTTAAATTTTAAAACTTTGTATTGATTTTAACGAAACTAAAGATCTGACAATATTGTCGATATTAACACATTGACATTCTGTATTGTAATAAATTAAAAGTAAGAAACTATTTTTAAAACAACCTTTTGTTCAAATGCACTAAAGAGAATAAAATAAACTTTTTCTTTGAAACATTTACCATTAACATAACACAATTTATAGCTCCTTTAAATTGATACTCATAATGGTAGAGAGGCATTAAAAATTGGGTTCACGATATTGAATTGATGTAACTTTATTTTTATTTTATTTTTAGCCCTTTTGTTTGATAACCATAATGTAGCAGTGCATTTCAAATAACTATAATGTCGCCGTGCATAAGAAATAACTAATACGCCATCTTTCATTTAATACTCATTTGGTAAAAATTAATTTAAAATATCTACTCTGCCATATTAGGTGTTCTGCCATGTTGAATTTAAAATAACATTGCTTTAGTTTCTCCTAACAATTTCTTTTATTTATAAAAGTTATTTTTAAATAACTATTACCTAAAGATATCTTCCCGGCTGGTGATCGAACCTGGGACTTTTGGCTTACAGATTAAAGTCGTTACATAAGTCGAAAATCGAGCAAAAACCGAGCAGTTAGAGCAAAAATAGTTTTTGTATTTATACATTTACAAATTTTATTAAAGTAACTTTTGCAGTTATTAAACTCCAATCTCATCAACTGCTAAAAATGCATTGATAGAATCATTAAATCGGATTAAAAGAGTTATATTTACATATTTATAGACTTTAAGTTTGATTAAAGTAGTGATTCCGTCACCTGACCGAATTTTCTTATCTACTTCCTGTTATGTCTCCCTGGTGGACCATAGAGCGGATAACTTCTTGAAACTTTAAGTTTGCATTTTCCGAAAATGAACATCCGGGCAATTTGTAAGTGCAAGATTACTTTTTAACTGCCGCTGGATCATATGTTTCGATATTATAAAAATGTATTTAAATAATCATAAATAGGACCAAGGCCGTACCTGGGATTTTATAATTATTATTTTTTGTTTTAAGGGAAAATATAAAATCCACATCAAATATACAGGGTAACAACGAAATTACTATACAGTATTTAATTTTTTTAGTGAAATCGTATATCTTTCAAATTTAAGGATGTTATACTGTGTAACGAGATGCTATTTTTGGATATAACAACACCTGCCTAATGCAAACTTTAATATTTTAAATGAAACACTCTGTATATTTTACAGGATTTATATTCCAAAACTCATTTCTGACATAAAACTTTTGTATTAACCTATCTATTTTAGTTTAAGAGAAAATGGCGTGTAAAGAGGTCTAGACGACAGCACAATATCCATAAAATTGTTTATTTTGCGGACATTTTTAAACGCCATTTTCTCAAAAACCAAGAAAGAAAAATTCATAGAAGATTTTATATTAGAAATTATTTAGAAAATTGATATACTAAAAATATACCATTTTAATAAGGTTATCTGTTTATCATATCTAGAAGATCAAATTTTACAGCACTTTCAGTTAAACAGGAAGTAGTATTATAATGGCCTTAAAAGGTAGAGTCATTTAAAAGAAATGATATAGGCATTTTAAATTTTTGTGATGTTAATTTGCTTTCTCATAAAACTGCATATTGTGAGGTCATTAGGACATTTTGAAACGTCATTTTCTCGAAAACCAACAAAGATAGGTCATGCGTATATAAGAGATTTTATATAAGGAATGACTTATAGAATTTAAATCTTAAAAATTTACAGTGTTTTATTTAAAATATCAAAGTATAGAATACTTCCGGTTAAACCAGAAGTAATACACTGGTGCTATTATATCCAAAATTGGTAACTAGTGATACAATTTAACATCCTTAAATTTGTAAATCATACGTTTTTACTAAAGAAAAAAAATCTGGATAGTAATTTCGTTGTCACCCGGTTTACCAGAAGGAAAAACAAAAAAAAGCAATATGTTCCGTAAATTAAAAAAAATTATCAAAGTGTTTTTAAAGCCAATAGCATCTGGTATATATCTGGTGTGGTTCCATGTTTTAGTTTTGAGATAAAAGGTATAAGGTTAAACAAAGGGTATTTTTAAAAATAAAAAAATATATTTTAAACATATTTATTAAACAGTAAAACATAAAGTTAATTATTTACAAATTAGCCATCGCCGATTTTTTTTTAAATACGGATTATTTTTTAAATGCTGATAACGAATTTATAACTTTTTTTTAACTTTTTTAAACCTTAAAATTCAACTGGCCTTATTTTTACTATAGTTTTCCTTTTTTTAACACAATTTTTGATTAAACTTTTAAATTAGCATAGAGTACATTATTTAATACCAAAAGATCTTATAATTTTCTTATTGACTTTAAACCTAGTTTTATATAATTATTTAAAACTTTTAATTCAAATTAAGATGGCAGTGCTTCTAAAAGAATGTGTATACATGTTTAGGCCATTCTAGTGAAAAACTTTTGAAATTTAATGAAAAAAGTGTAAAATAAATATAAAAAAATAGTACTTGTACCCTGTAACTCGATAGCAATTTTAGGAAATTGCTTTTCTATCGAGTTACCGAGTACGGGTACAGGTTTTTAAAGTACGTAATTAAAGATTGTATGCCACATAAGCTCTTAAGTCAAGAATTGTATGCAAAAAAAGCTTACCAAATAATAATAAAAATGTTTGTAAACAATTGTCAACAAAAATATTTTTCGCATACAAACTTTACTTTTGGCGGGTATATTAGTTAAGCTTTAAAGCAGTAATTTATTTAAATTTAGTATACCAGTATGGAAACTAAACCACCGTCCATAGGCGACAAATGCTTTAAATCCCTTTCACGATTCTGCGATGTACTCTCCTACAATCACCGCTGCAACAAGCGCGAGCAGAACGAGATCAGGGGCTTCTCCGGCCCACTGCTACCGCCTTTTTCCAGGCAGCGAATGAATACCTTACATCCCACCTCAAATATGTCCTATGCTTTTAATTCCCTATGGTCGGCGCGAGTTCGTATCCACACCTGTATGCGATACCTTGTATATTTAACAAATATTAATATATCTAAAATCTAATGTTCCGATAAATACAAATATATAAACCAGCGAAGAGCAAGTCGTAGTAATAGTTGATAATAAATCTTGGCCAAGTGCCGTGAAAACCGTGTCGACGATCGTTTGCAAACTTGAAAGTTCAAAAGTTATCAGCTCTAGCGTCCACCAGGGAAACATAATAGCGAGTTGATAAGAAAATTTAGACAGCTTACCGAATGAGTTTTTTAGTGAAAGTGCAGGTTTATACAACAGTAAATATAATTTTCTTATATGGATTTCGTGACGCTAATGGTAGTTTTTAGTAAAAAGGCATAGGCAATGCATAAAAAGAAGATGATTTAAAGCATGTAGAACACCAAAAGGTAGAGATTACACAAATAATGCCGATATGTAAACTTTTTTTGAAGTGTCTATGAACACACACAATGTAATTAACTTTAAGATTTTTTATAATAGGAAAAAACCCCTAGGTACCTAAGTAAACCCTCGTTAGGTATATGCTCCAAAAAAATAGCACAAAAACATCATTTATTTAAAAACTAGGTTTTTAGCAGCTGCGTCAATTTGACTCACATGCGCATCCCAACGTTACAGTTTTAAGAAATATGTATATCGAGTTGCGGGAGACAAAACAGATGTAAAATTTAATTGTCCCCGACAATAAGACGTCAAATTTTTGTGTAAAGTATAAACAGCCAATGTGCAAACATTATATGAAAACAATTTCCACTTCATTTGGTATAATACATATTTTAAGTATTATTTCTCAAGAAAAATTACGTTTATTAAATTTTATTTAATGTGTTTAGGCCAAACTTGAAAATTTTATTAAAAGTAAATAGAATGTAAAAAATAATATATATATATTTTTTTAATTTTAATAACTAACTACAATAGCCATTTTCGGACTAATATATAATTTATTTTAATTTAATTTATGTTAACTAAAGCAAATTATCTATCTACAGTGAATTCAACTAAAATTACAATTAATTGTTTTTATACAAGTATTTTTTTTCTGGGCAACTTTTTTATTTAGTTAATCATACATTGAAAAAAATCTTCAAACTAAAAATAAAATTAAAGATAAAAAAGATAGAAAAAGTGATTATTGGATGTTTGGTTTACGGTTTGGGAGGGGGTATATTTGACCTCCGTGTGCCTACTTACGTAATAAATAGGCACGCACCTACGTTATGGTTAAAAAAACAAACTTCTTTTAATATTAAGTAAGTCACGATAAAAAAAAACAAACTAAACTGATTTAAAAACTTAGTTTGTTGGCCCATTTTATCATTTTTTTTAATCCTTTTATTAAACATAAAAAGCTCTTCTCCATAGATATGATTTCTCTTAGAAATGTTCAAAATATTGGTTAGTTAAATAAAATGTTAAAAAATGCATATTGTCTTATTTAATTATTGAAAATTTAATTAAAAAAAGGAGTTGCCAAATAGTAATAAGGTGCTTCATCTCTTGGTGCAAAAAAGTTTTTTTGTCTTCTTTATAAGTTTTTTTTGGCATCTTATAGAATAAAAGTATTTATTTGTTTAAATTATAATTACACTCCAACAAATAATGAAAATTTAATGCACCTTTTTTTTAATCTTAACACTCGTTTAGTACTACGTATAAGTACATAGTATCTAAAACTAAAAATATTAACCCTTTTAGTTTATGCCAATATTGGAAATCTGTTACCGCTACCTCGCGCTGTCAGTCCAATTTACCAGGAAAATTTCATTTTAAATCTTGGCTTAGCGTATATGCCGAAGGCGCAGTAAACCAGATGTTAAAATGTGTTTGAAATGAGAAATATATAATTTTCCATAATGAAAAACGCAGGTAAAATCTAGATTTTCTTTTTTTTTTAAGTGAATTAAAACCTATTTTTTTCTTTTTTTTTTTTTTTTTTTTTTTTTTTTGATTTGACATTATACTTAATAACTACATAATAGTAACCATCTGTATAGATGGTCTGATGGTCTTGTATATCTGTATAATGGCATTTTGTAGTGCAACACAAATATGTGCAAGAAGATGCTTACGCTCTGTATAGAAGCATGGCACTTAGATAAGATTTTAAAAAATACATCTACGAGGTTGTGCTTTTATAGTTAAAAAGTAATTTTAAATATTTGAGATCTAATTCATGCAAATAAGCTAGGTAGCAAGTAAAGCTTGTATAATGGTGTGAAAGGCTTGTTAAGGACAAAATACAACTGAATTTACAAAACATTTAGCACATTATTTTGGTAAAATGAAGCGATGTTTAGCGCATGATGATTACTTAAAAATATCCGAGAAACTTCGGATATAAATTCCACAATGAAAATTTGGAAAAAAACTTTACATGAACATATTATGTCCTAAACGTGTTAGTTTTTGAACTACAGGGTGATAAATTTTTTTAAAAATTATGTTTTTTTATAGTAACTTTAAAACCAATTTAAATATTTATAAAAAATGGGGGAAACCTTCCATGCACTAAGAGGCATTTTAAGTTAAATATTTTTTTATATATAAAATGGTACGTTACTGCATTTTCCTAAAATTAAATATAATTTTTAAATTACCCGTTGGGTTTGCAATAAATTTGATCTTTTGACTTTTTTTATTAGATGTACGATTTTTTGCGTAAATAAATTTCAGTTATTTATTTTATGGCAGGGTCATTCGTTTTAAAGATATCTAATTCTACAGTAAAAACACCTTTGCTTTTATTCTTTAATTAAATAGGGATTTGACCATGCTGAGAAATGGTATTTATTTATTAACGTGAAAAGCGTGAATCAAATAGAAAAAGTTAGGAGATCACTTTTGTGTCAAACTAAATGAAAATTTAAAAAAATATTTTTATTTTAATAAAATACAGTGGTATATCATTTTTTCTTAAAAAATATTTACCTTAAACCCTCATGAACGACACTGGTAATATATTTTTCTTTAATGCTAAAAATGTCTCTTGGTGCATAGAAGGCGTGTCTCAAATTTTCTAAAAATATTTATATTGGTATTAAAGTTATTATAAAAAAATATATTTCATTTAAATTTTTAACACCCGGTAAGACGTTTAGGACATATATGTTTATATGAAGCTTTTTTCCTGATTATTATTGCTGAATTTATATTCGAAATTTCACGAATACCCTGGCGGCCACCCTGTATATACTTTAAGTCAATACATTTCTTATTAGGCTTGTGATAAATAAATACAAATTTTATACAGTGTGTCCCAGGATAGGTGTTACAAGAGAACAAATATACCAAACATTTTGTAATTTTTAAACATCCTTTTGGGAAAACTGGTCACATGATCCAAAACTATTTAAAATTATTAAATTTTGCTCCCTTTTGCTCATTATTTAAGTTATAATATGTAATGTAAAAAATTGGCAATAACATTTTTTTGACACTCATGTTTAACCTAAAATTTTGATATAAAGTTAAATTCTTCACAACATGTACTTTTACCATTTTGTTCTATTTTTTTAAATAAAATTAGTAAGTTCCTGAGCATTTTTCATATTTTTAGTTTTAACTTGACCTGTATAATACCAATTGGAGTTACATTTTTTATTTATTAGTTTTAGATCATGCAACCAGTTTTCCCAAAGTTTCGTTTAAAAATTTAAACATTTTTGGTCAATTTGTCCTTTTGCAACACCTATCCTGGGACACATAGTTTATTAAAATATACTTTATGCTACGGGCATTGCAGGGCATAGTATTCCTATTATATTGTTATTAGCACATCTAATATTGTTTATTCTGTTATATAATTTTTGCTAATACCAAAGATAATTTTAGTTTCACTATAGACTTCCAGAACAATGCTAAATTTTTGGTCATCAGTTTGGACGTTGGCTTGGCTGAATTTATGAAGCGGCAAATTATACGTACTGTTTACGTGTTTACTCGATTGATACCTGCTTTATAAATTCCACGAAGCGAGCGTCCAAGCTGATGACCAAAAATTTAGCATTGTTCTGGGTGTCTATAGTGTAACTACAATTGTCTTTGCTAATACGGTATTTTTCATATTAGCAGCTAGTGTGAATACACATTTTTTTGTTAAATTAAAGCTTAAAAAATTGTTTAAGTGTTTAGTATTTATATTGCCATTAAATATGTTTATAAACCATATTGGCTTTATTGTTTTGAATATTTTATTTTTAAAAACATAACATTAGTGTAAAGGATTTAAATTATATTTAAATTTATAATATTTTAGTTTTTTTTTTGCAGCCGTAGCTTTTGCCATTGGTAGGCCAATCCCCACAACATTTCTAAATATAGTTTTAAAATTGTTGACCGAAACCGAGGATGAAAAATTATTTTAAAATCTTTACGGAAATATGCTTAAATAACGGTAAAAATGTATAAACGTACAATTTGTAAGATCGTATAAATAAATACTGAACAAGTAAAAATAATTACCACAATACTTGGGCATTAAATAAATAATAAAATTTTTAATTTTCATGACGAGGCAGTCGTTGGAAATAAATCTTCTTCGGGTGTCGGGCAAACGGTGCAAACGATCGTTTTATCAAAATGCAAAGTTAGAAGTTCGAGAAGTCGAGTTAGCGTTCACAAGGGAAACATTTACCAGGTCAACAAGACAATTAGTGCAAGTTGCGAAACGATTAATTTTATTACATCTAGCATCGACTAATTAAGAATTATTTAATTTATAAAAATATTTGTTGAAAGAATGATTAATTATTGCCGAAATTAAAACCGAACGATATTGCATTCCGTACTAAATGGTATGTATTTTATATTTGTGATTGTTACTATTATGACCAGTGTGAGCTAGCCACATGACTAAGATTCAGTGTCTCTAACTAAGTTCGCACCATATTTAAAACTTTATTATTAATATTATTATTAAAAAAAAGGTCATTTCTTTAAAAGATCTCCATAATCACCTTTAAGGCAATCATCAGATGTTATTTGTTTTTAGTTTGGGTGTATTTTAAAGAACAGAGTGTGGACCCGAACTATTTAAGGTAAAAAAATATTTTTTTTGTAATATTTTTATTTATTTAGTAATAATATTTACGTAATATTATCATTTTTATTGTATTATTATTTAACACTTAAAAACAAAGTTCTCCTAATCCATATATTTTATTTATTGATGTGAAATTAGGAAAATGCTCAAAAACCTTGAATATTTAATTAGGCTTTTAAATAAATACAAATCTTTCATTTATATTAAAACTAAATTTTGGTCTTCTTATGTGTCTATTTACCTATAATTATAATAATATTAATATTTATTATTTTATTAATAATAGTAAAAATAATAATATTAAGCTTAATTGTCATAAAAATATGTACGCATTATTGTCGACAAAGCATAAAAATATAATATTTATACATAGACATATACAGAGTTACTACACACATGTACAGGGTGTTTTTAAGGATGGTTTTTTCACACTGTATAAAATGCAAGAAACAGATATAACTTTTTAATTAAAACTTTTACCGAAAATGCTTTCATTCCGAGATACAAAGTGTTAAAGTTTTAAAAACAAAATGTTTTTTTTTATTATATTTTCTTACCACTCTAGATATTTGCACAAAATTTAGTTTTTTTTTACCATTACATTAAATTTTTTGCTGTAAAAGTTAAAAAAAAATACCAGTGGCGTTCAAACAAGATTTGTAGTAAAAATTTTTGAGGAAACGTCATTGCTTTTACCTTAAATCAATATTATTTACTCTGGGGTTAGTTTGGTCTTTTAACATTTTCCCGTACGATGAACGATTTTTGTTTAAAAAGTATTAGCCATTTTGTTGCATGGAAAAATCGATGAAAATTAATAGGGTATCTTATTTCTAAAATGTCTATGCCTAACAAGTTTTTTTTTTATATTTTGCAAAGTTTTCCTAATCTATATGTATATTTTTATTAATGTGAAATTACAAAAATGTTTGGTGTTCTTGGATATTTTATTAATTCTTTAAATACAAAGATTTTGTATAAATTAAGAAATAACTATTAGGCTTCTTGTGTATATAAAAAAAAAAAATATATTAGGCTCTTTAGGTATCTTTTTTGCCTAAATTTATACTTTTGTTTTAATTTTTAAAAACAGCATAAAAATTCGTCAAAATATCTTAAGAGAATTATAAAAAATACGCAAATAATTTTTTGTGTACAACAAATTTTCTAAATAAAAGTAAATTCTAAACTTTTCTTTATCCATTCTTTTATTTAATAGTCTAAGATTAAGAATAAGTTCGTTATATATGGATATTTTAAATGTAAAATTTTAAAAATTATTCTTCTTTATTTTCCTTTTTTCTTCTAGGTTATTAAAAAAAGATGTAGAAATATTTTAGTTTTTAATATATTTTAAAAGGTAAAAGCTTAATAATACTTACAGTTGCAAATTCTGCAGCCTTTGGCATGTTGGGCATTTGATTAATAAGGTTGCTGGCTTCGAACGGTGGATGAAGTTGGGGAGCACTAGTTGTAGGAGGAGCTGGAGTACTTATTGGTAAAAGTGATCCCAACTTGAAAAAAAAAAAAAAAATTAAATAAATTAAAATAATTATTATATATTATTCTAAAAATTTTGCAGTTACAACCTTTATTGTATGGTAAATATACAGCGTTCCTACTTAGGTTTGTCCTCTTCATTATATTAATTTTACGAACAAAAGTTATTCGACATTAAAAGTTCTTTATGGTCTAAATAGCAAAATGCAATTATCCGATATTTATTTTTGCAGTGTACTTTTATTTTTTATAAAATTAATTATTTTTTAAAAGAAAAGATGTTTAAAATTTAAAATAGCTTTCAAAGATGGTTAATTTAAAAGGAAAATCTTTTTGTAACATTTTTTTGCGATAACGAGCGTTTCTGTGATTTTTCGTTGTTTTGACAGTTCTACGTTAAGCTTTCTTTACGTTTTATATTTTCAAATATAATATACTTATTCAAAAATTTCCAATAAGTGCCTTTAGTAGATTACACCATTAAGTTTTTGAAACAAATAATAGGTTGATACTGTCATTAATAATTAAAGTATTTATAGATTGACGTTTCTGTTTCCGTTTTCCGTTTAATGTTTTTCAGTTAGAAGATGAAACAACAACTTTCCATTTTGCCAATTTATATTTTCTGTTTGCCGGTTCCATATACCATATCAAAAACGAAGCGTCGAATGGCAAACGGAAACAGAAACGTCAATCTATAAATTCTGCTTTATAATTTGTTCCTAGAATTATACTTTTTTATTATTTTAAATAATTAGTTATGTCTCTAAGTAAAAATATTTTCCTTTTTTATATTTGTTTGTAATCGTTTGCCTTTAAATTACCCAATTTTAAGCGTTACAGTTTGCCTAATTAAATTATAAAAACAAAATATGTTAAACCATTTTATTGTAGTAAAAGGTAAAAAATAATTCGGACGACTTCCTAGCTACTAAATCGCACCAATCTTCTCTATCATTCTGGGGTATTGTTCAGACAAATAATAAAACCCTGGGGCGTAGCGCATTTAGAGAAAATAATATGATAAAAATTTCAAGTGCCCAACGATTGTATCATTTGTCTGATTAATACCCCAGATTGACGAAAAGATTATTGCGATCTGGTAGCTAGGATTTTCCGAATTATTTTTAAGATTGTAGTACAATAAAATCGTAATTCGCCATTTTGTGGCGGCGACCATCTTGTTTTTTTTTATAATGAGCTCTTATTCCACGAATCAATCCCTTTTATTTAATATCGATATCAAGGTGGTTGTGGAAAAAATGTGTAATCAGCCATTTAGTGGTGGCGGTCATAATGAGTTTTAATTGTTTCATATGAGTTCTATTTTACGAATTAAGCCCTTTCATTAGATAGCCATATTGAGGTAGTTGTAGAAAATAGATGTAATTGACCATTTTGTGGCGGCGGCCATCTCAGATTTTAATTTTTTCATAATAAGCTGTATTCTGCAAATCAAGCTTTTTCATTTAATACCCACATTGAGGTTGTAGGTAATATGTAATCCGCCATTTTGTATCGGCGGCCATATTGGATTTACAATCATAAAGAATGTATTTTATTGTATTGTCATTAGGATTAAGAGTGTGTACCAAATTTTAGATAGATCGATCGTCAGGAAGGGGGACAAATAACAATTACTGAATTTGACCCAAACAAATAATAAATTACAAACAAATAAATTAACTGGTCAAGTTAAGTAAAACCGTTTATTAATAATTAATGTAGGTTAAAAAGCATAAGAGTTTCATACAATATCTTTTTATACTATTAATATTTCATTTTAGTACTTTTTACGGTCTTTTATCTTAAAAAAACATTTAAAAAAATATATTTTAATAATTTAAGGATATTTTAAAAATTAATTTTGACCATGAATAAAGGAAAAATAATAACCCTAATTTAATGCTTTATTTAACATTGGAAATATTACAAAATATTCCTTAAATTTAATATAAGAGACGCCTATCTCGTCATATCAAGTTAGCAGTGCAACTAATAAAATGTTAATGCTGCACAGCATTAAATTTTGTCATAGTCTGCAACAAAGGAATTCCTTTTTTGTAAAGTACAGCTTAGATATAGCTTGTATTCTAATATTTTAAATTCAATAAGTTGTTTTGTTTTAAAAAAATGCTTTGTACCTATTTTTCAGTGGGCAAAGTAAATATTAATTATAAAAAGATATTTAAAATGTAATTTAAATTGTGTGTCGTTTGTTTTACGCGTAAATAAATTAATAACATACTTGTTACACCGAAATAAGGGTAGTTAAATTTAACATTTGTCTAGATAAAATGAAATAAAATAAAATAAAATAAAACTTATGAAAGTTTACTATTATTTAGGTTTATTTTTTATTTTTTTAATTTAACTTTAAATTTTAGGTTTTTATATTTTTATTTTACTTAATTCTATCTTGACAACGGTGGCAGACTTCTCACCATAATGTTCGAATCTTAATTATAGTTTTTAGCTTTTTTGAAAGCTTTTAACTTTATTTTGTTTCAGGCGACCGGCCTGTTCATAAGGGGTCAATAGGGCTAAACAAGGTCAGCTTGCTATACCCCGGGACCAGGACCGAAGAGGTACCATTTCTCGTAGATTGAGGCGTGTACCAAAATAGTTACCATTGAATAAACAAATCCGCATAACTAGTATAGAAAACATCTTTAATTAATTATTGAAGTAGTTCATACTTGCTGCATTCTCTCGTAGATATTTTTTTGAATAATACCGGGTATTGCGGACATCTTTTAAGTTCTATTTATATTACCACATTTATGTTACAGAAATAATTTACATATAACATTTTCCTGGCATTTTATCCATTTGGATAAAATCTTTTTTAGTTTGTAAGTTTACATTGTTTGTTTTTGGACCTCACGGTGTTGGGAGAGGAAGTCAAAGTCGGACACGCAGCTGATTTACATGCCTGTTTTTATATGTTTTTTTAATATGTTTAAGTCCGTTAAGAGCAATGGAATCATTGTTTTTTTTAATCCTTTTAGATGATAAAAAATAGTTTTAATTATTTTAAATGTTTTAACCATTCTCTATTTTAATTTCTTTGGGTTGTTTTTACATAGGTACGGGTCACTTAAATGTCTTATTGTGTTTTTCTTTAAATCTCATAAGGTAAATAACTTTTATACAGTTACCACGTGATCCATTTCATTTTCTTTTACAATGGGTTAATAATAATGTAACAGTCTAGTTTTTCTTTTAATCTTTTTTCCCACTCTTGACGCCATAACAATACTTATAAGCAAGGTGTTTTCTATATTTTTAGTTTTTGCGCTGATGATAACTGCTTCAGCAGTCAAAATATGTCCGCATAAGTGTTTGGTGTGATACAAAATATATATAATGTTGAGACGACTGTAAGTTGTTTTAATTTGAAATATTTAATTAAAGTGTCTCTTATTATTAAAAATGGTATGAAAGGCATTATTTAACAAATGTATATAAAATATTATTAATAATAAAGAAAAAAGTCCTTTTAATAAACCAGTTTAACTGTTTAGGGCTAAATAAAAAGCTAATAAAAAGCCTTTATAGAAATGTTATAGCCAACTATGCTTTCTATTTAAAAAGTGCAAGTTTATGCCGTAGCTCATAAACGGAAACATCAGATTATATTTTTCCACTGCAAATATAATTATTTGCATGTTTGTTTACCCTTTTATTTTTATTTAAAATATAAATTAAGCCACAGGAAAAAACACGTAAATTTAACTAAGCTCTAAAAAATACGAATCATTTTAAACTTTACTATCTCTATTGTTTTAGCAGTTTCTGAGATCCCTGTACAAATTTAGTATAAGTAATAGACAAATTTCAAACACATTTTTTAAAATATTACGTAAGTTTAATGGGATACAGCAAAAATTGTACATTAAAAAAATTTTTGGTCATCACTAAATAAGATATGATGCACATTTGTTTGTATTTGTTATATTTATTGATATTTTAATAAAATATCAAAAATATGTTTATTTTGATTTACGTAGTATTAAAAAAATAATAAATAAAAACAATATTCTGTACAGTTTATATCTCCATAGCCTTATTTTAGATGTATTAAATATGCACCATTAATCAACGTAAGTGACACTGTCTGTGGTTAGGTTGGGAAAGTATAAAATCGACTAATTTCATGACATGCTAGAATGGTTAAACCAAAATGTTTATATGCATGAGTTATAAAAACAGTGGCTGAAAACTATATAAATCAATTTTATTTTTTAGATTATTTAAATGTTTTTATGATAAGTGAAAATATTTTGTTTTAGGATTATCCTTGGTGCTTATTAACTGGTGCCTATTATTTTTGATAATAGTTGATTTAACACACTTTATTTTTACATAAAAATTGAATAGCTATGCATTTTGGGTTTGTGGCTTATCGTGTTATTACAATAACTCCTTTATATGTACTTACTTAATTTGGAAAAAAGCAAAGAATAATTTCAAATAAATACTTTCCTTAAGAAAATAGTAAATATTGTAAACTTATTATATTTGTTTCATTAAACATTTAAATATTCAGCAGTCGTCCAGGGCCATGCACTTAAGAGGCCTCAAACTTAAGAGGCCTCTTGCTTTAAGGAGCTTTGCGACACGGTCATAAACTGTAAAATTATTGCATTTAGGATGTGATTACCTAAAATCTATTTTTTTGTTGTTACGACAACATTTTTTTGTACAATAACCAATAAATAAGCGTGATAGCGGCATACAAACGGCATATTTTCTTATCTTGTTTTGCACAATTTTGTCTTTTTTTGTCATACAACGCAAAAATTTGTTTTTGTTGTAAAAAGTAGAGGGAGGCAACTATTATGCTTTACTTATGTTCTAAAATACATAACTTTTTTGTGCCTCTGTAAATTATAGCTTTAGTAAGGAAATTCTTTCTTCTAATACTTTCTTAACAAAAAAGTAAACCTAGTTAATATCTCTACTTGTTTTTAGGATATATTAGGTAAAAGGTTTTATATTTCAAACAAACATTTTTACTTTTTACTTTAATTTTTATTTAGGCCAAACTGGTTTTTCTAAAAGGTCTGTACAAAACTCATAAATTTTCTGCGCTTAAATAAAACGATCTACCGCAATTTATCTTAGTTAAAAAGTTAATATTTTGCTTTAAAAATATAAAACTTTTAATCCCTGTATCTCGCACAGGATCAACTTTTCGACTAAGGTAAATAGCACCAAATCGTTGAATTCTGGTCCAAAGAATGACTAGTAGTATTTTGTACAGACCTTTTAGAAACTGCTGGGTAATTTAGATAAAGCATTAGGGGATGGAAAGAAACCTTTTTGTATAAACTAAAATAATAAATCTAAAATATCTCAAAAACTGTTACTTGTAGCGATATTTACTAGGTATACCTTTCTTTGTATAAACAGTATTCGAGAATAGAATTGTTTTACTGCAGCCATGAAATACCAAGGCTAGAAAAATGTATGACAATTTAAACATAAGCAAAGGGCTGCAGTATAAAACGTTAGCATATTTCGATTCCTTATCAACAAAAAACCCCTGATCTTTGTAACAAAATTCTAATAATAAAAAAATATTAAAAATAGCTTATATAAAATGGATACAAACTCTGTATCCTGCAAACGATACATTTTTTGATTGTAGTTTATTGTGTTAAATCGTTTTACATTGGCTCAAAGAAAAAAAAACGCTAGCATTTTGTACCTTTTAGAGGCACCTTGTATAGTAACTTGATTTGTTGCTTTAGCTGATGTTAAACAAAACACTTATTTAAAGGGTTTTGGTTGGGGTACTGTATCATCATAATCACAATAAAAATACAGATTTTATTCAACAGACGTAGAAAAAAGTAGATTTTTAAAAACCTACATGAAATTGGTTGCATAGACCATGTGAATTGTTTTTCCGAGATAGTTTGGTAAGTTGTGGTTTTAATTATATTATCTACTCTTGCGTCGTCCTTTATAAACATTACGCTATACTAGTTGGAAAACTGCTTGAACGCATTAGTGAAACATTCCGGGACATTAACCAGTGCACCGGACATTTCCCTTCGCTTGTTTCGAAATCACGAGGGACCGCTGTGACATTGCAGGGCATAATTTAATGATAATTGATTCTCAGACATACTGCATAAAGCAAATTTAAGTTGTAAACTGGTATTTTTGAATTTGATACTTTTTTTTATTACTGTTGGTGTAAACAACTTAATAAACTTTTCTGTACTAAATATCGAAAATAACTTACTCACAACAAAAGCCAAAATAATAAAGACATTGTTAACAAATAGTAAATTATGTAAATATTTAATGGAATACAAGAAAAAAATTAGTATTTATTAAATTATATATATACTTTTTAGATAATATTTTTTCTTGGACTATAAAACGTATATTTTTTTTGTAGATTTCTTGGGCTATGTAGTCCTTTTAATAAAACTATATATACAATTTTTGCATAAATGCAATTTCTATTTCAATATTATTTTAATAAAGGCTTGGGATGCCAGCCGAAACGTCAATAGAAATTGCATTTATTCAAAAATTTATATATAATTTTATTAAAAGGACTACATACCCCAAGAAATCTACAAAAAAGAAAAATATATATATCAAATGGTATGGACTCGCCGAACATTTTGGCGACAAAAAAATTACGTAAAAACCTAAATACTAACGTACCGTTGGTGTCTTAGGCAAGGTAAAGAAAGTTTGTTGACACGGTACTTAAATACTTGATGGTTTGGAGGTAAGGGGAGAAGGGTGGCATTACTAAGTAATGTAAAATACACATTTTGTTTATTTTCGTATGTGTCTACAGGGTGTCTCTAAAAGGTGCCAAAAAAATGCTGCCACTAATTCTTGACGCAGGTATACAGTTATTATTTATTAAAATTAAATTAAAACATCTACAAAATGTTCTTCTATAGTTTGTCTACTTAAGTTCTCGTATTAAATATTTTTAAAAGTCAACTCAATTTAGTATTTTAAAATGTTATGGGTAATATTAACGACAAATATAATACTATTTATTATATGTTTCAATATGCACGGGTTTATGTATTTAACTCTTATGTTAACGTATATAAAATTCCATATTTATCTTAAATGATGTATATATAATATAATGTATATAATAAAAGATTACCATTAAGTAAGTATGTAAAAGGTATAGCGCGTAATTAAAAAAAATTGACCAGAAACCTTTTTTCGTTTTTTAATTATTTCACTTTAAATTTTGTTTTAAAGTTTAGTTTTTAACATTTATAAATGTTTATTTCAATTCTCCTTTCCTATAAGCAATAATGGGTCACACTATATATAGGGTGTTATTAAGGTATGAGAACTAAATTTACCAGAGTCCGCAATGTCTTTGTTTTTAAAATACAGAGTATTAAGTTCAAACAGTTAGTTTTTAGTAAATATTTTAAATAAAATATATGCAATGTTGTTTTAGTTAAGCACTGTTGTTTATAAAAAAAGGAGATTTAGCACTAACACTTTTAAATGTATTGGATTTAGTGGCCTCTTAAGCGGGCACTGAAGCAATATTTCTAATAAGAAATATATCTGCCAATGACTTTTTGTGTATGCTTTCTTTACCTTTTTAAATAAAGATAAAGCTTTTTGAGCCTTAACGTAGTTGTCGTGGTACAATATTGTCAAAAAAATATTGATTATGCGCGCCGAAAAGTACAGGAAATTGTAGCTAAGTCTATCACATATTTTTGTGGGCTTTTATTCGGCAACGTCGCTTACGCGCCAGTATAACCTAAGTTATTAACTTCTTCAAACAAATTACTAGCTACTTAGAACATATTCAAAACTTTGTTTGCACATACCACAGTGTCTGCTAAAAATTATTGCATTCCATTCCTTTTCTACCTATTTTTCTTCAAAAACTAAACATGCACCACATTATGACCTTATTTTAATGGTTTTGATAATTGCTAAATCAGTAGAAACAAAACGACATACCTGACCTTTTTCAGACAAAATAGGTAACATAAAGCTAAAGGAAAAGATATTTTAAAGTTTAAAACACCGTGATACACACAAAATTGCTTTTATATTAATTAAATACCAATAAAACATTACATCTTAATAGCTATACGCCAAATTTTTTTCGGTGTGTGCTTTAAAAGCCCGATGTGCTGTCAAAAAACAAAAGAAGAATAGACTTATTGCAAGTTGCCTTGCTAGGAGGGTTCGGTATTATTATATGCGCTTATATCCATAGATGTTGAACGTGTTTTTTTAATTGGCAACTGAAAACTTTACACAATTAAGGGTTCCTACAGCCTTTCCAAGCCTATTGAAATTGGACATCAGTAGGTTGTACCGTTTAGGTACCATCGCCATTTTTCGAGAAAATGTAATTAAGTTAGCAACCTGAAATTTTTGCATCTATGCGACTTATAACCTTCTAAAGCCTATTGAAATTGTGCTGTAGGTATAACGTTGCTATTTTTAAGCACAAACAGGGTCATTTTCGACGGCATTTGACCATAAGGACCCAAACTACTTAATAATCAAATAATACTTAAGTATAGGACATATCTAGAAGAATAAATCTTTTATTAGAATTCTACTAGAAATGGTCGAAAAGGAAAATACTACAAAGTTTTATTTTTTTACGTTCTCCAATGGTTTTATGTATTTTTGGCTTACTTTAATGGTACGGTATTTAAAAATCCAACATCAGAAACCAATTCTACTATAGATGTTCCTGCATACTACAAAATTTTTAGTTTTTCAATTATTACAGAGTGAGTCAGCTGTAAAAGTAAGGAAAATTAAACATTGTCAGATCGCCTTTCTAAAGTTAGCTACTTTAATTTTTGCACAAGCTGTTTCTTGTCTTAAAATAAAAATCGTTATTGTAGTTTGTACTGTTTGAGTTTTCCTGCCATTTGCGCAAGAGATACGTTGAATTTTCAACTGTTTTCAAGTCGCTTTAATGGGCAACGTGCTGTGTCCAACTTTATCTACACAAGGAAATAAATATGTACATGTACAAGGTAGATTTTAAAAGTTTGAACTGTCAGTTGATTTAAAAACGTTGTTTCTTTTTTTTTTTGTAATATCTAAATAATTACGGTATATAGGTTAACAAAAAGGGGTCAGTGACTTATTTTAAATTTGGAACTGTTCCTGTAACCGAACGGTTGTCGACCACAATCGTAATATTTTTGGGGTAGAAAATAATTATAACGTCGCTTATTTCAAATGTATTTTGGTCAAAAAACTCAAAAGAAATACGACCATACTACCAATTGTTAACCGCGTTAAATATAAAATACTGACTTAAACAAAATGCCTTTTCTTTATTATTAATAATAATACTAATATCAATATCAGCGTAGAAATCAGGAGTGGCCCGGTGGGGACATTTTCCCCCTGAAGCAAAATTCCCCCCTCTGGAAAATTTGATGTCGGTAAGCGGAAAAACTTATTTTTGCTCTTACACTTTTGGAGGTAGGTAATTCATTTTTGTAACTTCCTAAACCCCTCCGGGAATATTTAACTCCCCAAAAAAAAAACAATATTTGGAATCAATATGATGTGCAATATTTTTAAAATATGAGTACAAGAATTATTTAAATAAGGTCTAAATAATACTTGATTCTTATAAGGCAACTTGCAATAACTAGCAGCTTGCCAAGCTATTTCTGTCCGACTCGCTAGTAAGTATATTTTCTATAAATTATTGAATTTTAAACCGTTTTTGATTAATAGCTAGATGGCCAAAACAATTTATATTTTTTCATAAACTCAAAGCAAGTCCGTTAAAAGAGTGTCAGTTTTTTGAAAAAATCTGACGGGTACCTTGTTCTTTTAACTAAAAAACGGATACAGAATTACAAAGAGCGTTTACCATTCATGTCAAATATCTCATTTTTAATTAAATTTATCTAAGATTTTAAGTGGTCAGTCGACTTCAAATTTTAAGGGTAATTGTATTTTAATGTGTTTAATACGCAGACAAAAATATAGAATTTTCTGGCGGATCTCCTATACCACGACAACTACCTTAAGTTTTTATTTCCAAGGTTTTTTCGTAAAAAAATAGTTCTTTTTAAAACTACCTTTAATAATTTTCTATTGACAATTTTGTTATAAAAGCAAATATTAAATAAAATACAACTTACATATAAACTAGGGTTACCCTTTGGAAAGTTTTTAAAATTTATAACTGCTAAAAAGTAATTTGAAATATGCCAAACTCGGAATATTGTAAAGTGCTTGTCTAAGTGCTTCTTTAAATTCAGGACCCTCCCCCGAATTTTTGTATTGTTTGGTATTTTTTATAAAAATTTAAGGACTTTAGTAAGACAACATAAACCAAATTTTAGACAAGAACTGACAGATATAAATGGTAAACTGACAGCTGGGCGCAATTTTAAAAAAAACATGAAAAGGGCATCTTGTGGCACATTGTTTTAAAGCTTCTGACGAGTACTACTAACCTTTTGTAAAGTATAAATCCTCACCTACCACAAATGGCGGTACTTAAAAAAAAATTGAATACCTCATTTAAATGGCTATATTTCCGATTCTCATTAACTTAGATACACTAAATGTGAATTTTTTGTAAGCTCTTTTAATAATGTATTTGATGGTAATATTAGTGATAATATACAGGGTAGGACAAAACGTATACATTTTTTAATGACGCACCCTGTATATTATATCACCACTAAATAGATATTTATAGTTAGGTATTCAGGTAATTTTTAAAGAACCACCATTTTGTAATAGGTAAAGGTATTGACTTTATTTTTTTAAATTATAAAGGACTTGTCAGAGTCTTTAAAATTATGTGCCCCAGAACCCCCTTTTTATTTATTTTTTTTTTTTTTTGATGGCACTTAAAACTCAGTTTAACAATTATATTTGTTACTTTTTGCCTAAAATTTGGCTTATGTTGTCTTATTTAAGTCCTCAAATTTTCATGAAAAATAACAAACAATTCAAAAGTTAGGAAGAGAGTCCTGAAAATTAGACAAGCACTGTAGTTAGGTTTAATGTTATTTTTTGTGTAATCCATCATCATATAAACTGCGTTATGATATGAAAGGTAAATATTTATAGAAAATTTTGAAAATGTACAAATAAACTCTGTTTCATATTAAATTATAAGTATCTAAAGCGAGGTAATAAACAAAAAACAAAATTCACACTAAAAAGCTTTGTTTATAACTCGACATCCCTTTTTTAAATAAATTAAGAATTTAAAGACAAAAATAATGTTTGCTAATACTCTTTCCAAGGCGTGATTGCTATTTTATTAGTTTATTTTTTTTATACAAAAATAAACTTTAAAGTACAGGTATGGCCCTATGTTTAAAAAATAAGTAAACTAGAAAATTATATATATTTTTTAGTTTTTAAGTTTTATTTAAAACAAAACGGACACAAGTAAGTAAGTAATTCTTTAAAACTCAAATGGTCATAAACTTGTATGCAAAACGAGTCGTTAACTTGTTACACATACAATGTAAATTTAGTTTGCAATTGCATAAGGGGATCTTTGGCTGCTTTAAATTAAAATTATGCAAATTTTGGGTTAGCATAACATCGCACATTTCAGTGAATATCTACAAATTTTTTAATATTGTTTTCATCGTCCAGTCCACATTTTTTTTATATTGCGTTTTATACATTTATTTATAATAAAAAGCCTTTGTTAGTCATATTATGGGAATAATTGCTTTTATTAACTTGGGTTGTAACTATCAATCTGGCTATGTAACGGAATCTTTGAGCCTAATTTTAACCAACTTCCAGCTATTCGATTTCTTTGAAACTTTGCACACGTATTAAGGAAACATGACAATGCAATAATCTGCAAACAGTATCCCGTTATCTTTTTGGATCGCCAGGAAAAAAATTCCATTATATTATAAAAACAACACCTAGGGTGCCATCTGTTGGCAACATTTCAAACTTTGCTATTAAATGAAGAAGAAATTTTTAGTTTTTACACAATTTGGTTAGTTGCACCATTGGTGTTCAATTTTATGAACAATAAAAATATAGGGTTAGTTGGCACCATTGGTGTTCAATTTTTATGAACAATAACAGTTAATAAATGCCGTTAACACGCTTTTATTAACTTGGGTTGTAACTATCTGGCTATGTAACGGAATCTTGAGCCTAATTTTTAACCAACTTCCAGCTATTTGATTTCTTTGAAACTTTGTACACGTATTAAGGAAACATGACAATGCAATAATTTACAAACAGTATCCCGTTATCCTGATTAGGACCGCCAGAGATATTCCTTTACAGATCCTCTATGCTCTTGACAAAATGGCGAAGGAATTTTTAGTGAATAAACTTGAGCATTTATTTTTAAAAAACTAATTGATATATCGAACTAAAAATGAAAAATAAATAATAGTTTTAAAAACTAAAAAACACGCTTTTATATGCAACCGAACTAAAAATTAGAAAATAATTTTCATTACAAAGGTTTGTCACTTCAGAGTAAAAAGCGTGGGGTGCATTTTATATTTTGTTCATAACTTTTCCTCATATTTGCAAATATAATAATTATAACATTTAATATATTAAGCATCACCCAGCGCTTTTACTCTGAAGTGAACAAACTCTTTGTAATGAAAAAATTATTTTCTAATTTTTAGTTCGGTTGCATATAAAAGCGTGTTTTTTAGTTTTTTAAACTACGGACTTAAATATACATATATAATTTTAAAATACATTTTTGTCATAGTATTTTTGGAAAAAAATACTATTCTTGCTTAAATATTTTAAATTTAATGTTTTGTTAGTTCCTTTTCAAAGTAAACAGTGTATTAAGAAAAATCAAAAATAATTATTAACCCAAATAATTTACAATGCATAATTTAGCTCCTATATCTTTAAAAATCAAAAATACATGGATCTTTTATTGTTTTAAATATTTTTAAATTTTAACCCTTGCAAAGATAAACGTAAAAAAATACATGTAATTAAAAAATCTTAACAAAAAATTCTGACTTTGATAAATTTTAATAATATAGCCCTATTACATAATAATTTGTAAATACCAGTAATTCTACCGGCAAATTTTAAGGAGTAATTCTCCAACGAAAAAAAAAACGAAATAGAAAGAGAAATCTTTATATAAAGATATCGTCGGCAATATCGCGTATCGGAAAAAATGGGAAAAACTGACTATAGCCAATATAATTGCATAAAAAGTTGCTCCTTAATATTACGAATTGGCATAGGTGAGATTTTTTTAAAGTTATAGGAATTTAATAATTACCTTGATTTATTTTGCTTAAAAAAATAGTCGCGTAAAAAAATGCCTTAAAAGCACTCTTGTGAAATTGAAAAAAGTCAGATAAGCCACTTTGTGATATTGACGGCGATATGTCCTAAAACGTCTTACTTTTAGAAGTACAGAATGTTTAAATATATAAATAATAATCGCTTTTTTACCCATTAAAATATTTTTAAGAAGTTTGGCAAACTTCTCTCTTTTTGCAGTCGAAGTTGACTACAAAAATATTGGCGTCTTGTCGCCAATTGCGACTACAACTGTAGTTGTATGTGTAGCGGCAGAAGTTTGGTTGCAGTCGAAAAAACGCCCGTATAAGAAGGAAACGCTTTTTCCATGGTTGTTAAATGACAATTGCAAGTAGCGATAATCAACCACAAACGATCGACTTTTGCGGTCAATTTCGAGTCAAAAAGTCGCCCGTCTAAAAGCTGCCTTAAGCATCAAAGAATATTTTTTAAAGTGCAAAAATTAAATTAATGTTTATTAGTGTTGTCTGTAGGGTATTTACGTAAATATGTTTTGAAAAAAATGATAAGGGTTACAGTTACGAAACCCGCCCAGTACAATACTCAAGAGATGATAATTTTAAGCTTGGTTTCGTGACTGTGGCACAGTGTTTTAAATTGCATGTAAAATATGTCAAAACAAAGTGTCACATGTCAAACGCCACTACCATATATAGAGTGTAGGGGATAGACTGTTTTTCAAACTTCAAAAGGTGATTCCTTACATTATTTTAAGAAAAAAATTGTATTTAACACTATGTTCAAAAAATCAATCGTTTTAAAGAAAAATATTTGAGTGAATTTTTCCAAACAGTTGGCAACCCTGCAACCAAACCGCGATACAGAGCACGAGGACCAAAAATAATTTATCGAATTGTTTACGATCCGATGGTATGACATTTTTTGAAAATTATGCCTTGAGTTATTGAATACTTTTAAGCAATTTTTTGTGGCATTACCTGTATGGCGGTATAAATATTTGTGGTAGAGTCTTAAAAAACTCCCTCTATCGATTTTAAAAGGGTTATTATTATAAAGTCATTTTCATTGCAGGCCGAGACACTATTAAAAAATATAATATACTTTTTCAAGATATAAAACTAGAATTGCCTAATAGGTGGGTAGTTTGGTAAAATATGTATTATTATGCTTAATTTATTTTTACCAGGTATATGAAAAAAGGTATAAACCTCAGTATCCTGTATTCGTGCTTTTTCCTCAATATTGCCAAGTTTATGCATCCTTTATGGGAGACTTACGATGTTACGTTCACCCAAAATCTGCATAATTTTAATTTAGAGCGACGAAATATGCTCTATGCTACGAGTGAAGGATTAAGTTAGGTTGTGTGTGTAACAAGTTAATGGCTGATTTTGCACATAAGTTTAAACATAATTTTATAAAGTGCTATCACAAACGAATAGGTATCTTTATTTTATTACCGTCGTTAAATGTAGAATAAACATTAAACTCCATTAGGCAAATTATATTTAACTAGCGAAAACTTTGGGATGTAGGAGAAATTGTACAAACATTGCAAACATTCTAAGAAATATAGTAATTTAGAAAAGCATTTTTGAGTGTTATAAGCGTCAGCCATATATTTTTATAAAAATTAAAATAAAATAATAAACAATAAAAATAAATAATTTTATATCTAATTATTAATTTTTTTGCTGAGTATGACATAATGGTTAGAACACCATAGAAAAAAAACATTTGTAGATTTATACCGTTAAAAACATAATTATAATTAGACGTGACAAAATTACAATTAAATTTTACTAAAATGCGTAAAAACCATTTGTATTTTTTTCGGACAATTTACGAAGGCAAAAAGCCTAAATACTAACATACTGTGACTGTCTTCAGCAAGGTAAAAGAGGAGTTAACACGGGACTTAAAAACATAAAGATTTGGAGGGAAAGAAAGACCTTCGCGGGTAGTAGGTTCCACAATCTAAAAACTTTAGAAATAAAAAAACGAACAAAGTGAAAAGTTCAGGGCCTATCTAGTTAGACCGTATGAAGATGCATACGTGCAGCACTACTTGTTTCTTTGTTGAGAGCTGCAAGTAAGGGAATTATAGGTACTGGCCAATTTCTTTTAGCAGAAACCGCGGAAGTTTCTTTAAAAAGCGATAGATTCCCTACAGCCCGACGATGGGCAAGAGAAAGAAAGCCTATCTGTAAGCAAATGATCGTTAATAAGGCAAACTGCTCTGCTTTAAATGATATCAGAATGCTTACTGTGGTAGGGGACGCCACTGCCCAGATATAAGAACAATATTCCAGGGGTGTCAGGATGTGGAATACATACGAGGTGTATATATTAGAAGGGGAAAAATACTTTTGGCTCGAAAGAGATATCCAGCTTTTTAAAGCTGCCGTAGCTATAGACATAATGTGTTTATGTCAGGTAAGGTTACTTTCAAATGTGAAGCCCACAAGATTGAAGGTGTCTTTGCTCTGCAGAACTTGGCCGCTCGTAAGTAAAGGATAAGTATATGATGACTTTTTCCGCGACATGAAACATAATTATGTTTTGGATGTAATAAATTGGACAAGATTTTCGGCGTCCCAATCCAATATTAAATGAGGGTCCTATAAAAAGATATCTGCATTAACCTGTGTTTCCTATTCAAGTCAGGCTTAGAGATTGGTTTGGGAACCTGAAAACCTGAGTGGAGGGTACTATCGTCAAAAAAACTATGAATGGAATTTGTTGTGGAAGAGAAAAGGTCGCTGATGTGGAGAGAGAATTATTATTGATTTTACGAAAAAAGTTTTTTTTTTAAAGTTCTGCATGGTCTAAAATCTGCGCAGCAACCATCAGATATCAAATTTTATCAGTCATCGACGAGGTTTGGCCAAAAATTTAATTTTTGCTTAAAAGTTAAGTACCTTTATTTTTACTAATATTAAAAGTTGGTATAAAAAAATGTTTATAATTAAAAATTACTTTTAAATATGCAATGTTGTTGTTTTGTTAACAAAAATAAAAAAATTCAGGATAATAGTAAAAATTTAGGTATGTGCTTTAGTGCAATACATTTCATGATTCTTCGTTCTCTGAGATCTCCGTACTAAACTTTAAAAAAAAACCACCCTGTGTGGAATATGGTGCTCTTGCAAGCTTAAACATGATTTCGTTTTTTAAACACCCCGTATAACTTACCGATATATACTGCCATCCGCTGTTAACTCTGACTAAAAGAGCTTCTTCTTCCATGACATAGGCCAGTGTTCCTACAGGACTGTCCTGCGACATTCGCGTCATGGCTTCTCGATTCCTGAAGGTGACCGCTCCTGGTACAATTGCTGCAGGCTGTTCTGTTACAGGATTTAAAATTGGAGGACTTGCTGTGGCACGACCTGTTAAATTAAGCGTAAATTGTGCAACAGTTACTTAAATAGGTAGAGGGCTAAACATATTTAGATTTACAGGGTGTCTGGAAAGGTAAGGTCATTAATGATAGGTGTTATGATTTAGGATAATATTTCAAAATTTCTTTAATTTTTACTACTTATAACTATTTTAGAAATTGGCTACACTGGCAACATTGCATACGATTATAAATAGAGCCGCTTGTTAAGGCCCACTCTCTTGTTGAAAACTTGTCGCCAGAAGAAGAGCATTGTTAATCGTAAAAAGTTTATAATAAACACTCTAAGACAGATTTTTGGATATCGTAGTTTTATTTAACGTAAAGAGGTGGCTTGAGCGAAGCAATTTGTGTGTAGACAACCGCCCAACAATAGGGGTGATAAAGTAAGCCAAAATAATGTTAGTACTTTATATATCGTGCTTCGTTAGGGAGATATTGATATTAAAAGTTAGAATTTAAAAAAACCGTATTTTAAAAATTAATTATTAATTTAAATCTTTGAAACTGTTGCTACAGAAGCAATAATATTTGAGCAACCAAATAAACTTATACTATCGTTTTTTCCATAAGTTAACGGCTGTTCAGTAAATCGGACTTATACAGGGTGGGCCGATTTTTTTATTTTATTGACACAGGTGACAATCTTGACATTTTGTTTTGACCGACTTCTTTATCTTTTTTCTCCAAAACAGTATTTATTTTTGTAATTAATATCTTAGACCGTTTCTTATAAAATCGCATTTTAAACTCAAACATACCAACATTTTATACTAAACGTTTATTTTCCATATTTTTGTTTAAAACATGTCTCTATATAAAAAAAACTTTTATTACTCTATCTGCGTTTGTAGACATTCAAAATTAATGTTCTCTATATTAATTTTGTATGGAGAAATTTGTTTTGAATTATACAGGGTCGCTTAAAAGCCTTTTAAAATGATATATCATGTTCCTATACCTAAATGCTATGGTTCCGAAGATAAAAGCAAGAGTTTCTTTAAAAATCAAAATTTAGCGTAATAAGTATTCATTAAAGATAACCATGAAATGTCATGACTAAAAATATCAATATAATTATTTGACAGTTGAAGTGTCATGACATCTTTGATAAATATTTATTATGGTAAATTTTGATTTTTAAAGAAACTTGCTTTTTATCTCCGAACCAAAGCATTGTAGGTATAGAAAACATATTATATCATTTAAAAAGGTTTATACTGGGTGTTCCATTTAAAAAATATATATTTTTATCATTTTTATATTTAGAGGTAAACTCACAAATTTTAAGCGACCCTGTATAATTCAAAACAAATTTCTCCATTAAAAATCAATGTAAAGGACATTAAGATATCAATATCAAAAAGCTTTTTATTAGAGACATGTTTTAAAAATATGGAAAATAATTATTTAATTGAAAACTGTTAAAGATAGGTATGGGATAATATTAGGTAAAAATATTCAGAAAATAGTAGCAAATCCAAAAATACCAAAATATACAAGGGTGTTAAATTTAAAATATCAAAGTTGATGACACTTTTTGGTATAAGCGGCAACGCTGCATCGTTAAAAATATTTTAGATCGTTAGATCACAAGCCATTACCAATATTGCCAAAAAATAAAATTTCCCGTTTTCCGTAAACGTCTAAGGTTCCATCGACCGGGAGACACCCTGTATATAAATAGTCTAAATTTCAAATTATTCTTTGGGTTTTAATGGCTTTATTTTTAAAACGGCTAAGGGCGGACATTTTTTTTTCTCATAAACAAGCAAAGCTTGTTTTTTTAACTTCCTGGTAGAAGTTTTATTCTTTACACTTAGAAACTTGGTTCTTAATTAAATAATTTAAAACAGAGAGCAAATTAGATTGTTGTAAGCTTTTAAAATTAGAAAATATTATTAAAAATGTATATTTAAATGTTTAAATATTTTAACAATATGACTTTTATTAAAATGAATAAAATATAATATTACGGACTATAAAAATGGTGTTTAGTGTAAAGAATTGTTAAAAGTTAAGAATATTAAAGTTTGATAATTTACTTAAATGATTTACCTAAATATTTTTAAGGTCTTTTAACACTTTTTATGGTTTTTAAAAAAGATAAAGGTATCTTTTTTAAACTTTACTGTTAAAAAGAACTCACAAGACATTTTTCTAATATTCTAAATATTTGTACGTAACTATAAATGGGCGACAAAAAACCCTTCGGGAGTTACTATAATTTTAATCGTTGTGCTGTTCACTTAAAGACATTGACATATAAAGTTTTATCGTAGTTGTTACCATAGTTACTTTTGAAATTATACTGAAAACTCCGTCGCCATTTTATATTAATGCAGAAAACCCTAGAATATTACAGAAATGACCCGTGAATTATTTTAGTTCAGGATAAAATATAAGCTTTAAAGGATAACTTGAAATCTTTAAAAGTGGTAATAGAAATTGGAAAAACTATGGATAAATCATTCACATACTAACCAGAACTAACTTTATACGATCCTATAAACTAAAACCCATTTTTAAAGTCCCTAACAATACATTAAAATTCGTAATTATGAAATTATAATACAGGATGTCCGAATAGGTGAGGTCATAAATAATAGAGGTGATAGAGTAAGCCAAAATAAGGTAAGTACTTTATACACAAGAAAGTTCTATCTCGCTTCGATAGGGAGATATTGACCTTTAAAATTGGAATTTAAAAACAGATCAATAATAGCTTTAGAACTGTTGCCACATGATAATAAAGTAAATAAATAACTGTTTGCTAATGCTTCTTTTTATAGGTAAACGGCGGTTTAGTGGTTCGGAATTATACAGGGTGAGACGATTTTTTTTAAATTAATGTATGGTTTTTAACACATGTGTCAAATTTAACATTTTGCATTGACCGTTTGATTCCTTCGTTATTTTTGTACAAAAAAGGTTAACCTTATTTGAATCGATATATCGGACCGTATTTTATTAAATCGCATTTTAAATCTAGGAAGTTATTCCAACAAAGTGATATTTTAATTTATTTTGTGCAATCAAAATAAAAAAAAATAATAAAGGGTATGTAAATTTTAGCTAGACCTACACCTATATAAATTTGCTTTATGGACGCATTATTTTATTTTACTTTTTACATATTTAAAGGTTTCTAAAAATATGAAAAATGACTGGTGAAAATTTGGACATTATTAAAATAATATCCATTTTTGTATTTTGTAGCCCGATTTTTATTTATTAAAAGTAATATATTTTATTCACCTAGCTATTTTTTAATATCTATTAGTAGCCAAATAATCTTGTTTTATTAAAAATTAAATCTGTATATTACATAAAAGTATCGTTTTTACATGAAATTAAAAATTTTAAATTAAAAGATAATTAAATTAATCTAAGCCAGCCATGCAAAAAAAAACGTTTTGAAAGGATTGAAGGTATAATTCGGTAAAAAAAATAGAGTTTTTTTATCGTTATTATTAAAGTACACCACATTAGGTTTGTGAAAATAAACCGTGTTTTTACCGTTTAACACTTTGTTACACCTTCAATTTACTGTTTGGTTTCAATGCCTACTACAATGTGTCTCACTACATTTAAAATTTATAAAAGTTATTAAATAATTATTAAGTATTAATTAATAAAAATAGTGTAAAATTTTTAATTTAAAAAAGTACATATGGTAAAAAAATATAGCATGCAAACAAATGCATAAAGTGTCTTCTATTCTTATGGGATCGCTGCGCTCGCCTAAGGGCACGTGCAGTCTAAATTTTGCTCAATGCTTGTTACAGAAATACCAATCCATGATTTTTAATACCAGCTCTTGCTGTATTTAAACTATGCCTTCTATGAGCTTAATAAAGCAATTCTCGACACTGTTAGCACTTGGATGGGTGAACGCAGTGAACACATTGGGCTATGGTTCCAGAATTTGAGTTAAGATTTTAAGTGTGTGTCCCGTATTTACCTATAGAGTGCTATAATATCCGATAGTTGTCCTATAACGGATAGTTATGATTCCTAGAAATCTGTAATCTAATACTGAAAAACCTCTTTGCAGTTCCATAAGGCGCTAAATTTAAGCCACGGAATAATATTTTATTGCTAATAATAAAACATGGAGTGCTGTATAGTCAATTTTTCAAACTGTGAAACTTCGAGTTTTTACACGTACTAATTGATGACGCAGTTTTTAGACATTTAGGCAAATTATTAAATTTTACTTTATAGTTTAAATAGGTTAACTCTTATTTAGTGCATGTCACAAAAAGTAATAGAGAATTATTGCAAGTTGCCTTTTTAAGCTCGGGTATTATTAATACCGGCCTTATTTAAATAGTGCTTGTACTCATAATGTAGAGTTATTGCAAATCATGTTGACAGTACCATTAACCTAAAACAGGGGAAACAAATTTTAGTAGTTTTTCTTTATTGTTTTGTGTTGTAGGGTTTTGTTTTACACAATTACAATAATACATGTAAAAAAGCAAGATTTTAAGGATTTTTACTTCAAAAAACTTTTCGACTTTGTGGTCGGCAGCCGTTCAGTTATACGAACAGTTCCGAAGTTAAAATAAGACGCCTTGCTGCCTGGCCTTATTGCAATGTGCAATGATTCTCTATTATTAAATTTTCTTTGTCTTATAAACTAAACCTTAACCAAAAGCCAATTTGCCTAATATCGGATAGTTACATGGAATATCCAATATTAGTACAAAATATTTTTTATTTAGCTTTATTTAGAATACCATCATCTTTAAGGTATCTAAGCTTATAAACAACTAAATTTTAATATTTTTGTTTTATTTCTGGCTCTATGGCTCATTTTATAGTGTTATCCTTCTATCGAATACCCTATTTGGTATTAGAAATATGTTTTGTTGTCAGATAAAATTGTTAATTTTTCTTAAAAATTTTATAATAATGTTTAAACATTTAGAGCGCTTTATTTTTGTTTAATATATGGTTGTGTCAAGCCTATACTTTGTATTGCTAATAAAACATCAGGGATCTATTGAGAATTTAAATTATTATTAGGCTTAATTAAAAAGTATCCGATGTTGGAGCACTTTATTATTTTAAAAATTAACACTTTCATTTTTATCACTACTAATAGTTGCCAGTGATAATAATTATTTCACCACGTGACTAATGCAAATTGAAATATTTAGAAAGAACTACCTAAGTGTAAAAAGAATGGTATTTCTTTCACTTCTATCACTTTCTTTACTAATCAGATCTCAAAAGAATACACATTTTACATAACATTACTAAGATGTTAATGGGAAATAGTTTAGAAGTAGTAGTTATTGTTGAATGGCTTTGGTGACATTTTTCGCATAGTCTAAAAGTTTCACGAAATGTAATACCTGAGGGTTCGTTACTTTTTTATCTAACGATATACTTTTAAAACAGGGTCAATAGTTTATAAACACACAAAAAATATAGTAAAATCTAACCCCTCAAAAGGTGGAAAGGTGGAAAATATAACAAAATAAAGGAAAAAATAAATTACAGACGATCTAGGGTCGAAAACTAGGTAAGGCTAAGTTTTGGTGCGGCGGGGTAGGGTAAAGAAACGTTTGTTTTTTTTGGTTTTCCGGCAAAACTGCAAGTTCTGGTTAGTAGGTAAAAAAGATGTAAATAGTAAAAAGGTCCACAACCTTTGTTTTTACATCTTTTAACATAATCTTAAAATTTATGCGAAAAACACAAATTACCAAGTTTTTATAATAATTTGTAATTTGCAGCCGTTATCCGGAAAAAAACGAAATTTTGAGAAACAGTTTTTAGTTTATTCTCGGTTTATTTAATAAGATATTCCAAAACAAACGGCACATACGTTTTGTCTTTAAGCCACCATCATCCACTGTGTTTTTTAAAATAGGCGGAATATTTGGTTTTAAACTTTACAAACCTCTATTTAAATTTAAATCTAAGGTATATCACATTTTACATTTATACGACGCGACGGTTTGAATCGAAAAACCATCATTACTCACTATTTCGCTATTACAAATAACGATTTTTTCCAAACTTTCGGGCATATTTTTGTTAGCAGGTAAGTATGCATCTATTTTTTTTATGACAGGCTACGATAAAGTTGATAGAGGCGTTTGATTAAATTAAATGCTTTATTATAATAAATAGAAAGAATAGGTAAATGTAATTTTTGTAATTAATTTTATATTTTACAAAAAAAAGCAATTTGATAAAAATTTGCTTTTGTATGTCATAAGCATACTGTATCTTTTGGATTTAAAATACATATTGTTTTACCTTGTTTTGACCTAATATCAAAAAATAACCCTTAGGTTAAAACCAACTCACATGTCCAAATATCGGTCGAAGAGTTTTTGTTCGTTATTACCTATACTTTTTGATATTGTAAAAAAATATATATTAATATTATAAAACTTTTCAGAAAATGCAAAAATTAAAACCATTAATTAAATCAAATTTTTTTATTGTTATGAACAATTTGAGCTATTTAATAAAATTTACATTTTAAGTAACATTCATAATAAAAACACTTAAAGAGAACACTATTATGATTAACAACAAAATAAGTTAATAGAGTTATTATTTTAATTTTTAAATATTTTATGACATCTAAAATATGTTAAGAAAGTAGTAGAATTTTCTCTAAACTTTGTGCGTATGTAAGAAAAATGTAAATAAAGGTAGAATTTTTTATTACCCACAACTTTGTCATCTAAAACTTATTTCATAGAATTTAAAGTTTTCCAAAAAAAAAAAAAAGAAAAAAAAATGTTTTTTATACCAAACACCACCTCACCAAAACTCAGCCTTTCCCACTTTCCGACCTTAGATCCCCCGAAAAAGTTTCATCCTTCTACAATTTCATTTTTTTTAAAAGGCTTTGGCATGTCCTTTTTTGACGAAAAGTTATAAAGTCTGCACTACTCTTATGCTATATTTAAACACCAGCAACCACAAAAGTTTTTAAATATTGACCTTAAGCGAGTTTAACTAAGTTTTAAACTAAAATACTACATGCAAGGCTTCTGTTATTTATTATTTACAAAGTTAGAGCAAAGCAAAGTTAAGAGATTAAATTAGCGATGAATAAGTGTGTCATTAACGAATTAATTGTAGAAGGATGCAAATAAAAAAATTAGCACTGTTTAGTAGTTACGAATGGAACTGTACCTACCTGTAATGTTTTTTAATTTAAAAAATAGTGTAATTAAATACGAGTACTTTATTCTTGCAAAAGCTTTAAAATCATTTGAATTGTGTAATGAGATTAAATGTTAAAAGTAAAAGTGTTAAAGAAAAAAATATTTTATTTTTTTAGTGCATTTTAATGAAAGTTTGTTTTAAAAACGATTTTTTAGTTTTATATTATTTACTTATGCGTCTGCGCCTGACGACTCATTGCTATAAAACGTCCCATTGTAAAAAATGTATTATTTTATTGACTTAATACATAAATTATGTTTTAAAATAAAATTTTTACCAGAATGTTGCGCATTACGAAAAGTATCTTCTTACCAAAGGGGAAACTTTTTAGGATTATCAACTTAACGAAAAATTCTATAAACATATTGATTTTTTTATTATTACAAAGAAAAATGATTCATATTTATTTTACCATTAATAAACCACTGAGCATGCTGTATCATAAAACCTGACATCTCTAAAACCAACAAACGTTGGCATATCCTTTTCAATAGAATTCTCTTTCTAAGTAAAATATAAGTTGGCACAGGACATTTTTAAACATCCAAGTTAATAAAAATATTGATATTTTTGCTTGGTTCCAGTTTCACATCACCTCGGCTGTTTCTAGAAATAGAATGGCGCCAACCCTAGATGCCTCCATTTTTCTCGAGTTTAATAGAAATATTTTTGACTATTCGCCTTAAAGGGAGCACATGTTTAAAATGGGAAGTATGTTCTCACAATATAGACATGTCATTGGAAACGTTATATCCGGTAGAGCAAATACTTTTAGGTCAATAAAGTATATTTAAATGAAAATATATTTTACAAGTAAATAACCTGTCGTTTTCAAAGCCTTGTAATAAATTTAATAGTCATATCCACAAAACTGAATTTTATGTACAGTGAAGTCATTAAGTCCATACCCTCTTCCCCATAAAACTTAAAACGATAATATTATATTCAAGTCTGCATTTTTTGACCTATCAATGACAGCTTTAAATTTCCCGGTAAGAGCTGGGCGCCATTTTAATTTTTTTAAGAAAAGAGGGTCGTGTAATACACGAGTACTTTGTAACCCCAGAATATAAAGTCAATACCTTTACATACTTTAAAATGGCGGTACTTTATTTCTTACCTAAAAAACCATATTTAGATGGCCGTATTTCCAAAATTATTAAACTTAGATGTAAGTTATTGATGTTTTTTTTTTTAAAGCTTTTATAAAGATTAATATAAGGGTTTAAAAATACTAATACAGTATTTTATATAAAAATATATACTTTTAGTCTTACCCTGTACATTCTTACAAATATCACCAATAAAAGATATTTAAAATTGCTTTAAAAAGTACCACAGTAATTAAATCTTATTTCATTAGACTCGAAAATACAGTAATTCAAATTTGATATTCGGGTGATTCTTAAAGTACAGACATTTTGTGGTTTATGAAGTAACTAACTTTTATTTAAGGGTTATAAAGTACTTGCTAGGAGCTTCAAAATGAGGTATTACTGGACCACCCTTTCTATTAAAAGAATATTTAAAAATGATGCCCAGCTGTCACTCTGACATTTAGAGGTGTCATTAATATGTCAAAAAATGTAGCCCTTGGTCATATCGGGTGATGCATCGCCGGACGGGACATGGAAAATCCCATGTAATTTTTAAGGGGGTCAATTATTAGCTCCCCTAATTATTTTAGCGAAAAATTCTATTAAAGTTTATTGAAAAGCATGCAAATCTACTTCCATGGTAAAAACTTTAGATTTTTCGGTTAACCCGTTTGCTAGCTAGCTAATATATTTTTAAAAATTGTTACATTATTATCGCCTCATATTTATGAACAACAATAAAAATTATTTGATTTTATAAAATTATTGCCTTACCTGTTAATATGACTGCTTCACATTTTAAACTATATAATAAAATGTCAGCCCTTTCTACTTTAAAAAAGAAACGACAAAAGAAAAGGTTGCCACGTCAATGTTTCTATTCCTTATTTAAAGTTTTCTTTATAAGTAAGACGTATACTTCAGCAGGATATAAGGTATAAATTTACACATCACGAGTCTATGAAAATAAGGACATTCTGTTACCGTGCAATTTCACATCGGCCATTTTAAAGAAATAGCGTCATGCATTGATGCCCTCATTTTTCACGAGCGTAATAGAAACATCTTGAATCTTGGCTTTTCGAGAAGCGTAAATATAAAAGAACCTTGATGTATTTGTTATATCAGTCTTTGAAAAATTATACGTTATAAATATATTATTTCTTTGGTAGAAAATGTCATGTTTTTAATAATAGTAGTATCTTGGACTTCCATTGTCTTTGTTTTTGGGCTGATACACGACGTTTCTGATGGTGTCTTTCTTCAACCGTTTTCAACTAAACAACTCTTACAAAACTAGGACTTATATACTAGGTATGTGTTGTTTACCAACGCTTGACAGATTTTTAACACATTTTAAAACAACTAAATTGCCTTTGACCTAGTACAAACTTCACAATGAAGAAATAACAAAATTCGGCTCTACTTTTCCCCGACGTCTTAACTACGGATCTTTAACAAAATAAATACAGCGAAATGTTAATAAAGAAAACAATGTACAAATATAAAAACAAGATATCGACCGGCACAAGAATCAAACATTTATGTCTATGCCGTATGTTAAAGGAACTTAAAAAAAGGTCCGAAAGGAAAAAAAATTAAAATAATAAAACATAAATAATATAGGAACGAGGTAAAACGTGGAGATCAGAAGTTGCCAAACATACTTGGTCAAAAAATCACCACATACAGTGGTCGGAGAACAAAACTATTTACACATTTTTTTAAAGCTGCTATGATTTTAAAAACGAGAACGTATTTAGCAGACCTACTATCGACAAACCAAATATCTGGCAGCCGTTGATAAATCATGAAAAATCGTTCAAGCTTTGGTAAACAGCACATACCTAGTATATAAGTCATAGTTTCGTAAAGTGGTTTAGTTATCACTTAAAACGGTTGGAGATAGAGACCATCCAAAATGTCGAGTATCAGTTAAAAATTAAAAAGTTTAAGAAAGTAGTATTATTGAAATATATTATTGTTAAAAACGTAAAATCCATATGGCCTCAATTAATTAAGGGCAGAAAATTTTTCCCTTTTTTTTGTAAATAGACTTTTATAAAATATACTTAACAAGAGGCACACACTGAATAATTTTTACAGCATGTTTTTAGTTTTTACTGCAAATTAACCTCTAAAAGGGCATTTTGAGCTCTAAAAAATACTACATTTGATATATCTATCTCTTATAGTTTTGAAAATATGGCCATCCAAATCTAAAAAATACTGGATAAAATTCATTTTATCTACCGCACTATAGAAGTAAGTTCTTATAGCTTAAATTTGGAAATACAGGCTAATTAACATATACAGATTAACTTAAAGAATAATAGCTGGGGACCAACAATAGCTGGTAATGGATAAAAAGTTAGTAAAATATTTTTAGTTAGAAAGATATTTAATTATTTCATTTAAAAGAAAAATGTATTTCGAGAAATGATAACTAATAACGGACAACAAGCCAGTGACAAATGCATTTTTGTGTCAAAAATAATTTGGTATAATACAACAAGCATTTCTGTGAAATTTTCGCTGTTTTGACAATTCTTAAGCTTTCTTTACATACTACATTTTAAAATAGGTATGCACTTATGTAATAAATTGTATTATAATAAATTTTCAGCATATTACAAGGTGCTTCTAAACAAATGCATTAGGCCGTGTTACCACGGGCCACTTTTTGAAGTTGATATGGGCCACAAAAAGTGGTTGGTGTGTAGTCTACTGTCGAGAGCTTGTAGTGGTGTGGTAGAAAAATAGCGAAAAATAAAGTTTCTATTTTTTATCTCGAAAACCAAAGTCGCTAGATCAATAATATTTACCAAAAACATTGCTTTTATAAAAATAGTTTTTTTTTTAAATCTTTTTGCATATTTTAAAAATTTAAAGTTGTAATAGTGTGTGTGTGTGTAATAGACTACCTTTTTCGTTCTGGCTAACCAAATTTAAAGAGAGACTTACGCAATCACCTCAATAAAAATAAATTTAGATAGCCTGACTTTTCTAAAAACTTTTTTACCTTAATTTTTTTTACAGACTTACCAATTATAATATATAAAAAAATGTAGATTATAAGGTGTCGAGACGAGTATTTTATTTTATAAAAACATATTTATCTGCTGTCACCCATTAAGGCATTATATCATTGGACATTACTTGCAAGTTTAAGTAAAATACATATTTTTTTTGTTTCTAGGATAAAAAATAGGGACAATTGTTATTTCAATTTTTTCGCGATATCTTCGTCATGGTTGACTTTTATAAACTAAACCATTGTTATATTAAAAAAAATCTCTTTCTAAAATTTTTCGCCTTCGTTTAGAAATACCCTGTATCATAAAAACTACAAAAAAAAACTTGTTAATAAATAGGTTTCAATATTTAAAAGTATTTTGAATCCTAAACATTTATTCTTTATAATAATTTTCGATATTGTCAAAAATACCGGTTCGTCAAATTTTTGAGACAACTCGTGTACCCCAAAATAAAAAAAAACAAAATATGTGCTGGTTGCATTTAAGGATGCAGAACTTTTTATAAATGGTATTGTTTTCCAAAATAAGTAATAAAAAGCTTTCATATGGTAGTATATTTTTATTTTTATTATTCCTCTAGCAAAAGTATAAGACAAAAAGAGTATTAGAAGACCAAATTCTCATAAACCTATTTGTGACTTTCAACACAGATTTATTTTCTGGATGGGTCAAGATAAATAAGCACTAGAAAGGGCCTGAACTTGGGTTAAAAAGGGATATTGCACTAATAAAAATGGAAAAGGACTTACACTTTTATTTACAGACCTTTTTTTTTAACTTTTATATATCCTAATTTAGAAAATAAAAGGTCATAATATTTTTAGGTATTTGCGGCAAAATATACCCAAAATAGTCAAATAACTTGTTAATTATAGTAAAATGATTTAACAGTTTTGCTTAAAAAATCATGATTTCTACAATAACACGACAAATATCTTACTATTTTAACTATAATCTATCTTTTAAAAATTATATGTTTAAAAATACTGTCATCCCCGTATCGCAGTGGAGTGAGTCTCTGCCTTTATCCTGTATAACATTAAATGGACATTGAATGTAGTTATTGAGGTGTTACCCTAATTTTGTGTAACAGGTAATAATTTTGAAACAACATTTCTACAGTTTATTTTACTACTGACTAATTACTGCAACTCCTTCATCAATCCTGACCAATATGTGACCAATTCATATCGTGTCGGATGAGCTTCCAACTTGTATTAAGATATTAAATATTCTTATGTAACAATTAATGAATATAAAATAAGTTTTCCTAATTCTATTTTACTGCTGACCAATTACTGTGACCTAATGACCAATCGTGACTAATTCGTGACCAATTGTTACAGCATGAAACGACCTCCGAATGTTGATGTGTTGATATATTTATGTAGCAATTAGTGACCTTGCAATTTTTAACTCTTTATATTTATTACAGTATCTTTGACCAAATATTAAATACCTGTGACCAATCGTCTAATTGTTACTAGCTTTCAAAATTTTCTTTTGAAACTAAAATTTTTAATTTTGGGCCGCTCACACAATTTTCTCGTCTTCATTTAGTACAGAACTCCTTTAATCTTGCTGACCAAATAATTAGTCATAGTGACCAATGTTGGCCATTTTGTGACCAGTTGCATCCTTTTTGATTGAGCCATGTAAGATTAATTTTAGGCGCTAAAGAAATTTTCGATGACGTTGATATTTTAAATACGCTGTAAAAGTTGGTGTATGGATGACCAAATAATCACACTTAGTGACCATTTATGACCATCTCATGACCAATTCGATGCTGTTTTTAAACCTTAAATTTCACATTTTATTAGGCCGCTAAATGTGTGTTGAAGGTCAATAACTTTCTGTCGAAGCTCAATATAACTTTTTTGTAATAAGTACTAACATTATTTTAGCTCACTCTATCACCCCTATTACTTTATGACCTCAACTTTCCGGACACCCTATATAGACTGTTTACGGACTTCACGGATGGGATTAACTAGAGGACAAATGGACCAAAAATTTTATTTTTCAAAAAAAATATTCTTTATAAAATTGTTTGCTTGTAAAAAATGGGATTTACGGATTTTGTATCCAGAGTTCGCAAAAACTTAAAAACCATGATTTTTCTGCAAGAGTAAATCACCTTTATTTTTTATTTTTTAACAAAATACTCTTTAAAAAATTATTAAAAAAACGTTTAGCTTAAAATTGGTAAATCTTGCAACATTGAAAATAGTTCTATTAAATATTGCATGCAAAAAAATCGAGAATAAAATTTAAAAATGCGAATTTAAGGGTATTTAGGTATAATGGTACATTTTATTAACAACTCTGTACCCGTATTCTGTTATCTCGATAGAAAATAAATTTCCTAAAATTGCCATGTGATTTACATTGCATAGAAATGAAATTTTTCTCTATTGAGTTACAGAATCCGCCTGCTGATATGTTAGAGTTTTATTAAATATATCTTTAAGCAATTTTATTGTTTTAAGAGTAATTAAATAAAAAATAGACTAAACGCAGTTTTTAATATTTTAAAAGCAAAAATTAAATATGAGCATACAGCGTTGTAGGGCCATTGTTTAAATTAAAAACTACATACATTTTGTAAAACACTAAACAGGAAAAAAAGTAGATTTGTATGGTTTCGTTTTGTTTGTATTTGAATAATAATGTACTGGATAACGCGACCCAATTACAGGCTTTATAAACACAAGTTTTGTTTAAGTTACACTAGTTAAAAAAATATATATTTTGTTTTA
>JACEGR010001146.1:0-52500 GCA_014170235.1 Listronotus bonariensis
CAAAGGATGCCGCTTACTTTTGAATCACCCTGTATATTACTATATGGATGGATGGATGGACAATGGAATTAAATGCGGTTTTTTTTAATAGGTAGAGTGATTCAAGAGGAAGATTTATATGTATAATAATATCAAAAAAAAACATATACAGAGTGTTTAAAAAAAATAGTTTACATTTAAAATCCGATATTAACGTTACTATTCTCAACGGATTTTGATGCGTTTTTTTTTAATAGATAGACTGGGATTCAAGAGGAAGGTTTATATGTATAATAATGTCAAAAAGAAATATAGAAGGTTTAAAAATAGTTTCCATTTAAAATTCGATATTGACGGTACTATTCTCAACTTGGATTTTGAAGCGTTTTTAATAGACAGAAGTGATTCAGAGAGAAAGGTTTATATGTATAATAATAATAATTAAACATATAAAGAATGTTTAAAAAATGATTTACATTTTTAAATTGGATATTACTTAACGAATTTTGATGCGGTTTTTTATATAGATAAAGTGATTTAGAAGAAAGGTTTGAATGTAAAATGATTTAAAAAAACATATATATATAGGGTGTTTAAATGGTAGTTAACATTTAAAATTCGATATTGACGTTACTATTGCAATTGAAAAAAAGTGCTTATAGGAATTGTGCACAGATTTCTATGGTTTATAAAATTATAGAGTTGCCACACAGATAGTGGGTCAAAAGATGTTATATAGAAAAACCCTTACAACCTAAATGCATTTTAACTATGTATACTAAACCATCTAAAGAGGTTTACAAAATTTCTTAAATAAAGTGCTCGCCAAAAAAATCGGGACAAGCAATTTTTAGCACCATATTTAACTTGTAGTAACTTTGGAAATAAAAAATATTTTAAGCTGCGGATTTCGGTATGTTAATGCCCATTTCGTCTAGATGACATGGCGCAAAATGATTTTGAAAATAATCAAATGTTCATGGTATACAGGGTGGTCAATGGACAGATGAGAGGTGTGTGATTCCGGTAATAATTTTTTTCGTATTTAATTATAGGTCATTAGTAAAGTAATATCAATATCTCCAGATGTTTTTGCCAGTTTTTTGATTACAGCCCTTTAGACCCAAAGACACTACTAAACAAAAATGTGTCAAAACTTTGCTTCAATATCTTTAAAACGCTGGAACTTAAAAACGGCTTTACCGATTTCGACCAGGTTTTTACACATTCTGAAAGCTTATTTTCTAGTTCTTTTTTATTACCTAACCACCTTAATTGGTAAATGGCCATTTCTATACAGGGGTCAAACAAAAAGTAAAGATAAAGTGTGCACAAAATATGGCTATTGTTCGTTTTAAGCAATGACAATTGGGCTGTACGTTGTTGTTTGGCTTGAAATTTGGTCAATATGCAGCTTCAGTCAATACCTCTGGACGGTTTTTACTTTTCGATTAGTGCCTTTTGGCCACAGATACGTTACCAGGCAGATCCATTTTCCTAAAATGTGTCTTTTGTGGATTTTTTGATGTGATCTGGAAATTTTAAATTAATTACTACTAAATGATTTTTTTCGTACAGGGTAATCAAACAAAACCGACTCTTTCATTATACAGGGTGTTTCAGATTTTAATCAGGGAAAATTTAATAGACGATAGAACATGAAAAAATAAAAAAAAGGCTATATAAACATGTATGTTTTAAAGCTTCGTTCTCGAGATACAGGGTGTTAAAATTTTGGAAAAAAATAGTTTTTATTCATAGCTCAAAAATTCCGTGGCCGATTTTCCTTATAACTTGACAGGTTTGTTTCTCATGATAAGAGGTATCATTTGATGTAATGAGATTTACCGTAATTATTGCAGTGGCGTCCCAGAGGGCAATCTAGTTAGTAAAGATTAAAATATAATGGTACGCCACTGCTTTTTATAATTTTGTATTTTTTTAGATTAAAGAGTTAAAAATACAACTTTTTGTTTATGTTTATTTTTCGTATCTTGCTTTGTTTTCGAGAAAAAAATAAAAACTAATACTTTATTGCTTGGCCCTATAGAAAAAATAAAGAAAAATACAACTTTTTGTTTTTAAATGTTCTTTCGTATTTTGCTTCGTTTTCGAGAACACAAAATAATAAAAAAAAAACCTGTTCTTTAGTGGCCTTCTAAAACATACATTTAATGTTTTCATTTTTTAAAAATAATAATTGTTGCTTTACACATACAAATGGATGAAAGTAAATTTAATTTGCATGCATCTGATGGACGAATCTTAGTTTGGAGAGAGAGGAATGAAAGGTACCGTGAGGAGAATATGGAAGCAAGGGTTGCGTTTGGTGGGGTGGTGTTACTGTATGGGATGGTATCATGAGTAATGGAAGAACGGAAATGGTTATTTTGATAGGTGAGACTATGAATGCGAATAGGTACAGGGATTTGTGTGTGAATGAACCTGTTAAGTTTAAGGAAAATCAGCCAAGGGATTTTTGAGCTATGAATAAAAAACTTTTTTTCCAAAACTTTAACACCCTGTATCTCGAGAACGAAGCTCCAAAACATACATGTTTATATAGACTTTTTTTATTTTTCCATGTTCTATCGTCTATTAAATTTTTCCAATTAAAATCTAAAATACCCTGTATAATGAAAGAGTCAGTTTTGTTTGATTACCCTCTACAAAAAAAATCATTAGGTAGTAATTAATTTAAAATTTCCAGATCACATCAAAAATCCACGAAAGACACATTTTAGGACAATGGATCTGCCTGGTAGCGCCCAATTGTCATAGCTTAAAACGAACAATAGCCATATTTTGTGCAATTTTATCTTTACTTTTTGTTTGACCCCTGTATTTTATAGAAATGGCCATTTACCAATTAAGTGGTTAGGTAATAAAAGAACTAGAAAATAAGCTTTCAGAATGTTAAAACCTGGTCGAAATCGGTAAAGCCGTTTTTAAGTTACAGCGTTTAAAGATTTTGGAAGCAAAGTTTTGACACATTTTTGTTTAGTAGTGTCTCTGGGTCTAAAGGACTGTAATCAAAAAACTGGCAAAAACGTCTGGAGATATTGATATTACTTTACTAATGACCTATAATTAAATGCAAAAAAAAATTGTTATCGGAATCCATACACTTCTAAACTTTTTGTAATTTTGCATCTGTTCATTGACCACCCTGTACACCATGAACATTTGATTATTTTCAAAAATCATTTTGCGCCATGTCATCTAGACGAAATGGGCTTTAGCAAACCGAAATCCGCAGCTAAAAATATTTTTATTTCAAAAGTTACTACAAGTTAAATATGGTGCTAAAAATTGCTTGTCCCGATTTTTTGGCGAGCACTTTATAAAGATTGGCAATATAATTATTAGTATTTTAAAAAAATAGTATACAGGGAGTACCAATTTTTTTATAAAGTTTCTTATCACTATTCCACGGATTTTAATGCACTTTTTTTAATAGATAGAATAATTCAAGACGAAGGTTTATATGTATATAATAATATTCAAAATCTTTACGGTATAGGAAAGGAGAATTGTTTTACTGCAAATTTAACGCGTGCGAAGCCGCAGGCAAAAGCTAGTTCTTTATAAACTGATATAAATTATGACAAAATAAAGTTTTTATGTTACACAGTTTTATTTTAAAAAGCTAAAAAATAAATCGGTAAGTCTAGCTACCAGATCGCATCAATCTTTTCACCAATCTGGGGTATTGATCAGACAAATAACAAAACCGTTGGACGTAGTGTATACAGAGTAAATATTTTAATAGAAATGTCAAGTGCTTAACGATTATTAATTGTCTGATCAGTACTCCAGATTGATGAGAAGATTGGTGCGATCTGGTAGGACACCCTGTATTTGTACCAAAAACACTTTTATAACTTATATTCAGTCCAGTCTGTTGCATAATACAGGGTGTCCGGAAAGGTGAGGTCAAAAATGATAGGAGTGATAGAGTGAACCAAAATAATGTTAGTACTTTGTACTAATGTTAGAACGGTTGCTACAACTACAATGATATTTGAGCATTTAAATTTACTTATACCAATGCTTTTTCTATGGGCAAATGATTGCGCAGTAAGTCATAATTATACAGGATGAGACGATTTTTTTGTTTATTGTATTAATTTTTACAGAGGTGAAAAATTTGACATTTTTCTTTCACCGTTTAATTCCTTTATCATTTCAGGTATACCTTATTTAAATCGATATCTTGGAGCATTCTTTATAAAATCGCATTTTAAAAACCAGACATACCCCTATTTCGTATGTAAAAAAATCCATTTTTTGAGGGAATTATTAAAATGTGATAAAAATAATTAAAAATAGTGTTTGAAAGCTTTTTAAACTTTATAACACAAATAAAGACTGCTTTTTATAATTTAACCATATTTTAATAATTAAAAAAAGATTTCTTTTATTACATACAAATTGGGAGTATGGATTTAAAATTCGATTTTATTAAAAACGGTCCAAGATATCGATTTAAATAAGGTATACCTTTTTTGTACAAAAATGATAAAAGAATTTTACGGTCAAACCAAAATGCCAAATTTTTCACCTCTGCAAAAAATACACACAATAAACGAAAAATGTTCGACTCACTCTGTATAATTATGACTTACTTTTTTAATTTTTAAATTTTAAATTAAAAATTAAATTTGGTTCATTCTGTATTATTTAAAAATATATATTTTAATAACTAGCATAGGTGCGTATTTAAACATATAGGAGTTGCCAATATACAAGGTGTGTCAAAAATTTTGGGTTTATTTTTTGAACTTGACCCTAATTTTTTAGGCAACCATATAGCGATACCTTTGTATAAATACTTATCTTTAATATAAACCACTTTTTATCTGGTGAATAGATGGGTGAAGGTCGCCTTCTATTCGGAGCTCGTACTATAACAGGGCTTTAAAAATAAAATGGATAATTCGATTTTTTCGGCTTTTTCCGAATATCTCCGGAAGTAACTGGATTTTTTAAATTTCTCTTCGCCCAATTATTTAGCATTAAGCCTGAATTATAGTTTCAGTAACGTAAGACTTAAGACTTAACGTTTAGCCGTAAGAAAAATAAACACGTGACAAGTAACCTGATAATTTATAGTGCCAAAAACTTAAGCAGTAGGAATTAAGACGTAAGCAGTAAGAAATGGTTTATTTTCATTTCTTAAGTTTTAAGTTTTACGGCTTGGTTGTCATCGGTATTTTACATTATATTTTATTTTCGTCGTCGTTGATGTCTTTTGTGAACAGCGGAGAGCCCATCTAAATAAATTGTATTTTATAAAATACATTTATAAAAATGGCAACAACAATATTCATAGCCTAAAAAACCGTAAGGAAATTGTTTAAATTAAGGAACTATAAATTTATCTGTTATTAATGCTTACATTTTACGTCTTAACGCTTAAATCTTAAGTTTTACGGCTTACGTTACTGAAACTATAAATCAGGCCTTAGAATGCGCAACTTTGCCTTAATTTAACCAACTCTCTATATCTTATAAATACCGATATAGCAATGTTAATCGAATTTGTAACACCCTGTATTTCTGTGAAAGAAAAAAAAGATCCCTTGTCCAAAAATCAAAGTCTCTTTTGAGTTAAAAGGAACAATAACAGAAAAATAGCTAAATTTTAAAAAGACATTTTTTTATCTTTGGACAATCCACGAAGGCTGAAAGCCTAAATACTAACGTACCGTGGGTGTCTTAAGCAGGGTAAGAGGAAGTTTGTTAACACGGGACTTAAAAACTTGAAGATTTGGGGGAAGGAAAGACCTCCGCTAGCAGTAGATTCCACAGTATATAAACTCTAGGGATAAAAGAACGAACGAAATGGGAAGTTCGGGACCTGTTCAATTGAACTGTATAGTGATGCATACGCGCGGACCACGAGTTTCTCTGTTGGGAGCTGCCAGAGGAGGAACTATACTGGTTAATTCGTCGGAGCAGAAGCCGTAAAAGTATCTATAGAAGAGCGATAGATCTCCCACAGCTCGACGATGGGCAAGAGAAGGAAGTCTTTGAGTAAGTAAATGATCATTAATAAGACGAACAACCCTTCTTTGAATGGCATCAGGAATGCTGAAGGTTGTAGGGGATGCCATTCCCCAGATATAAGAACAATATTCCAGAGAGGGTCGAATTTGGGACACATACAAAGTGTATAAATTGGAAGGAGAAAAATACTTTTGGCTCGGAAAAGAAATCCAAAAATGCTATTGATGAAAATAATAATTATAATAATTACTCATAATAAATGTTTAAGTTTATTGGAATTACCTGTAGCAATTAAAATTTATTGTCACTTTCAACTATTAAGATACTAAATATTTTAATTTTAAATTTATGAAAATTGATCATAACGCTTTTAGTGTATTCAGGTTTTTCTAGGCGTTTCTTAAAATTTATTGACCTATCTTTGAATATAAAATACTATTTAAATTGGACTTTGATATTTTATTTAATCGGATTTATTGTGCGATAGCATTAGAAAGATTTATTAAAATTATAATTTTTAATCGGTAGCGTGTTTATGAAAATCATATATTTTGTAAGGATTTTTAAAAATTCGGTTTTAAGAAAATTTAAATATTTAGGATTTTGAAACAAAGTAATTCTTTTAAGAAGCGTAACATACGTGTTTCGAAAAGGTGCGGAAGAAATGCTAAGGTAAAGATGGGTCCAAATGTAATTCATTCTGAAAGCGATGCCGCCAAGTACACAAAAAATGATAAAGTAAAGAAACCCTTTTGTAAACAATGATTTATTGCAGCAAAAATATTTAACCCGACGAGTTTCTAGTACCACGCCACGTGCCACCGGTTTTATAGTAGGCAGAGGCAAAATAAGAGAGTTTTCTGTATGTAGGTGATACGTGTTTTAGCAATGTATTTTTTTATTATTTATTTAAAAATATGTAATCAGGCTTTGTCCGAGGCTATGTGCATTCGAAAAGGTTTGTTTACTTTATCATTTTTTGTGTACTTGGCGGCATCGCTTTCAGAATGAATTAAATATGGGCCCATCTATACCTGAGCCGACCTAATCTGGTTTACAGATGGCTCCAAAACGGACCAAGGAGTCGGAGCAGGTATATATGAAGACAAACTGAGAACGAAAATAAACATCGGTCTCGGACAACATCTTTGGTGTTCCAGGCGGAAATTGTAGCCATAGAACAATGTGATAGGGAAATCACCAGAAGGAGTTACATGAGTAAAGCCCTAGTAATCTATTCGGACAGCCAGGCAGCCATCAGGGCCATCAGTTCCGGCAAGATCAGCTCCAAGCTGGTGCAGGACTGCGTTGCCGCCCTGGAAGAGGTGGGTGCGTCCAACAAACTAACTCTTGCCTGGGTACCATGACATGAGGGCCACCAGGGCAATGATGAAGCTAATAAACTGGCAAAGGAGGGTGCAGGCAGGACAATTGTAGGCCCCGAGCCCTACTGTGGTATTCCATCATGCCAAGTAAGGTCTTCTATTAGATCATGGATCATGAGGGAATCCCAAGACTGGTGGATAAGAATACCAGGACAACGCCAGGCGAAAAAATTCATAAAGGCATACTCGCCGGAATTTACGAAAGACCTTCTGAATCACAACCGGAAGGCAGTAAGAATTATAGTGGGTTAATTAATAGGTCACTGCAGACTGAATAAACACCTGGAAACAATAGGCCGGGCAGAAGAAAACCTATGCAGGTTCTTCCAGGAAGAAGAAGAAACCGCAGAACACATATGGTGCTATTGCGAAGCCCTTTGTCGTCTGCGGTTTGCAAGGCTGGGTGAGGAAAACCTAAAGCAGCAACATTTACCAAGGAGCCAGTTTCAAGATTGTGGAGTCTCATTAAAGAGACCGGCTTGGATAGCGTGCTCTAACATATGGATGGAGGATACATAATAAACCTGAGCTGGTTGCAGTGTCAGAGGATAACAATCCACCTCCAAGCTAATCTAATCTAATCTACCTGAGGCATATAAGGCCCGGTGTGTTAATAACTCCCACATTTTAAAGCTCGCGACAGAACATATGGGTTCAGGTTTAAGGTTGGGCCTCACATAACCGCACGCGCGGCCAAGAGCCCGCGGACGCGCATTTTCCTGGTAAAATGTTGGGGTATTCGGTGCAAAAAGTTTTGTATTTAATAAAATTGCAGTAATATGAGTCATTTATACGACTTTTTAAATTATACGTAATTGTAAAATAGACATTCACTCATAAAGTAACATAGCTTTGAGGTTTTGCCACACGCCGAAATACATTTTTTAATACTTATTAAATCAATTTTTCTTGTATTGTGTGTTTACAACAATTAACCTTAAATCACTCTCACTCTTAACTCTTTATTTTTATACGTAATGAACTGAAATAAAATATTACGCCCGGTAAACTCAAAGCTTAGTTTGGGGAACATCTGCCCTTTTTTTTATCTTTTTGACATCTCACGAAGGTCTATGCCTAAATACCAGAGTACCGTGGGTGTCGGGTTATTAGATGTTTAACCCATCGTTCCCCCTGGTCCGTCAACGTTGTCCAAGCATTGAAACATGCAGTTGCATTTCACAGCACCTTTTAGACAACGCGGTAGTGCCACCACGGTCATGAGTATTTTTAAATAACTACTACCTAAATATGTCTCCCCGCTGGGAATCGAACCGGCGACCTCTGGCTTCGAAGATCAAAGCTCTGTCCACTAGGCCACGGGGAAGACGGGAGTACACCCTATCCGATCCACGTATGATTTCACTGTTTGGGCATGACTAAAACCGTACGATGTATCACCGTCGAAATTAAAAGTTTAAACAAAACGCATCAAGACACGGTCGTGCTACGGTGCGGGTCTTGTGGGGCATCGGTGCGGTGATGTGTGGCCAGACTTTAACCTATTATCTATTATTTTTATGCTATTTATTATTAGTATAATGCAAGTAGTCGGGCTGATTCCTTAAAAACTACATATTTATTTTTTGAAGCTTAAGTAAGTTAATAGAAATAGGTAAAAATATAAAAGTTGAATTTTAATAAAATATCTATTTTATGTTTTATTTGTTTTCTGGAAGATTAAATTTAAACAAAATATTATTTGGCTTTTCTCCAGAATAAAATTAAAAAGTTTATTTAACATTTTAAGAAAATTAAAACTTTTATACATTATGAAGAACTATTCTGCTCTTACACAATATAATAAAAGTTATTATTACTTTAAAAGAAATAAAATAATAAAATATTCAATATTAAGTTACTTACAATACAAAGGTTTCAATCTGTAAACAATGGTTCATTGGCACTCGGTTGAAATCATTTTAATGCAATAAAATAAAATCTTAACAAGACGCCAGACGAGAACTGGGCCAATGGTTGCGTCTCAAAAATGTGTTAAATAGTTTACCAAAAATGTGGTAAACAGTTTACCTAAAAACTTACTTACAAACTTGTTAGAAAACTGAAAAAAATATTTATTTTATAAATAAAATAAACCTTTTGTGAACAATGATTTATTGCAGCAAAAAATATTCAACCCGACGACTACGCCACGCGTTACTGATTTTATGGCAGGGTAGAGACGAAATAAGAGGATGTATTTTAAGTACGTGATACGTGTTTTCGCAATACTTTTATTTATTTATCTAAAAAAAAATTTGTATACTTGGCGGCATCGCTTTTAACATGAAATAAATATGGTTCTAACTATACCTACCAATACCTAATATTGTGACCTTCTTGCGGCACGTGTTTTTAAAGTCAGATTAGGTTAAATTTTTATGGTTTTAATCTTTTATTACAACGGAACATTTTTACAGGGTGGCCCGGTAAAAATATTTAAAAAATCTCCTCTAAAGAGATGGGCCACCCTACTGTATATACTTACAATTTAAATTTAAATAGAAGGAAGAAGAAACTTAAAAAAAAATCTATGATCCTTAGCAATTTACGGGCGGCAATTTTTTATAATAGGGTATTTAATACAAAGAAGAACCGTAAAAAGTTTTTATATTATAAAACAAGTTTAATGATTAGTATACGATTAGAAAAGCAATATTTATTTCCTTGCTTAAGCTATCTGCATAATTTTTTTACAAAAATAGTGTGAGTATATTCTATAAGAGGTTTTCCCATCATAATCATTTAACAACATCAGTTCAGATCGATCTAATAATTATTAAACTATAACCAACCTTTTATTTAACTACAAATGTTATTTATTTCTTCCTACACAACACCATTAAATGCAAATCATTAGTTTTACTACAATGTCAATTAGAGATTTTAAATACTACTTGCCTCTAAGATTTTATAATACAGGGTAGTTACAATAACTCTGCCGACAAACTTTAAAGGGTGATTTTTTACTGGGGTTAAAAAAAATTGTACTTTCATTTTTGCGTCAAAGCACCTTAACTATAGAGGTAAGAAAAATGTGTGTATATATATCTTTAGAAAATTAAATTGCCTACAAAAAGTCTTAGTGAAAATTTTCCCCAGACTGACAGTTTTCAAATAGCCAAGCTTTAATCATTAATATTTTTTTAGATTTACCTTTTTATTTTAGAATTTTGTAAATAACAAAAAATAAATATATAGAAAAAAGCAACATGGATTGTTAAAGGGAATTTAATACTCTACAAAAAGGTCTCTTAATTTTTTTACATAAAATCGTTCTTTTAAAAGTTATTCACAATTGCTTTTCTTCCCAGGATCCTTTCGAAATCTGTAACCAACTGACCGAGTCAATTCTATTGGGCGTTGAAACCTATGTACCTCACACCAAGAAAACCATCAAACCCTCTAATCACAAACCTTGGTTCACTAAAACATGTGACAAAGCTAGAATTTTAAAAGTTTAGGCTCACAAGAAGTTTCTACAGGATCCTAGTTCAGAAAACCAGAAACCACTACCACCAAACAATCTCAGACGCCAAGGACTCCTTTGATAACCGTATAAAAACAAAGTACTTTCTTGCTCAAATGGTAGCAAATCCTACTGGTCCTTTGCCAAAAACATCAGTAAAAATTTCTGTATCAGTTCTTTTCCACCATTAACTTTGTAAGATGAAATTATTTCTACATCTAAAGTGAAGGCCGAACTCTTTGCTAAACAATTTGCTGCCAATTCAACCCTTCATCCACCTGTCAATCATCCAATTCCAACTGTTCCCCTAGTTCCTTACAAAATGCCCAATATTATTTTTAAGGTAAAACACATTAAGCGTATCCTTTCTTCTCTTAACACCAAGAAATCGTCTGGGCTAGATGGAATACCAGCAATCGTTTTAAAAAAATGTGCTTCTGAACTTGCACCTATTTTAACCAGGCTCTTTCGAATTTCTTATGACACGGGTATATTTCCAGACAGCTGGAGAGCTGCACGTGTCCAGCCTATTCCCAAGAAAGGATCTAAATCTCTTTCATCCAACTATTGACCCATTTCACTCCTTTCAATGCTTTGTAAAGTAATGGAGAATCTCGTTCAATTTAATGCATCCAAAACACAATCGTGTTCCTTGTTGCGAAAAAAATCATCAAACACTCATCCTTTGCTTATGAGTAGCCAGGTTTTGCAGAGCGGGGACACATTTAACCTTGTGGGCATCACATTTGAAAATAACCTTAACTGGCATAAACACATTGTATCCATAGCCACCGCGGCTTCAAAAAGCTTGGATTTCTTTTCCGAGCCAAAAAGTATTTTTCTCCTTCCAATTTATACACTTTGTATGTGTCCCAATTTCGACCCTCTCTTTGAATCAAGTTTTTACTTATTGAAACAAACTGATATATTACATCATCCAAAATCATAATGATGTCTTAGAGTGGATGCAGAAAATTTTCAATAAGATGTTTTTTGTAAGCAATTTAATTTTCTAAAGATATATGTGCACATATTTTTTCTACTTTTATAGTTAGGGAGCTTTGATGCAAAAATTAAAGTACAAATAAAAATATAAATTAAAGAAGAAGGTCCTTTAAATAATAATATTAAGGGCACAAATTTTTACGATATTTTCTTTTTTCACCCCAAAAATATTTTCCACAACATTCCCCACCAATTTCGGTAACTCTGTATACATGGGATTGGTTTTAATTTTCAAATGATAATCCTATTAAAATAATTTGAAACACAATACGAGACAGTTTTATATTTAAGGTTAATCTAATAATCATCACCAGCACTACCGTACTGAATATAATAAAGGCTTAAAATCCGTGTCAAATTACTTTTGTAAATGCAGGGGAATATATAATACTAACGGACAGAAAGTAAAGTCATCTGTTTTCATTTTGAATATGGATAAAAAGTATATTGTAACACGCAGAAAAAAAAAAAGAAATTTTACTCTAATTTCTAAAAATTTGTTTGTTTGCTTATTTTCTTTGACAATCTAGCATAGGGTTTTTAAGTGTACTTTTTTAAATAAAATATTTACACGTTAACAGTTTTCATGTGAAATTTGCTGCTTGATAAATTTCAGCAAGCACAAAAAAGGGGCTTGACATTAAAATTCTTAAAACTATAATTTTAAATGTTTTAAATTATACTTCTTTGTGGGCCTAGATTAGATTAGATTGGCCTGAAGGTGGATTGTTTATCCTCTATCACTGCAATGTGCTCAGGTTCATTGTGTGTCCTCGTCCATAGGTTAGAGCACGCTATCCATGCCGGTATTTTTAATCAGACCTCACAAGCTTGAAACTAGCTTCTCGATAACTCTTGCCGCTTTAGGTTTTTCCCACTGATCTCGATGGATTGCCAATGTTATAACCTGCGCGAAACAAAAGTTACATTTCATGGGCGAAAAAGGGTAAACGCACCCGGCGCCAAACAAACTATCCGCATTATAGAAAAGAATTTGTTGACGGCGTCCTGGTTTTCTGTTCGAAGTACGGTAGCTAATGAGCGTTACGGTCAGACCGCGGACGAAGAGTACGGGGTGCCGGTGTTTGTATTTTGCCACGATATTTAAGTGCGCATGTTCGTCCACCCACTGCGCGAGGACGTAAAAATCCGAAAAATACTTCTTGCCACTGCGGATCTAAATGTAGGTTTTCTATGGTTTTTCCTCACCAAGCCTTGCAAATCGCAGACGACAAAGGGCTTCACAATGGCACCATATGTGCATTAGGTTTTTTCTTCTTCCTGGCATAATCTGCATAGGTTTTCTTCTGTCAGGCCTATTGTTTCCAGGTGATTATTCAGTCTGCAATGACCTGTTAGTTGACCCACTATTATTCTTACCGCCTTTCGCTTGTAATTTTTGCTCGCTTATATCTTGGACTACTGTGGTTTTAATAGAAATCTTTTCATGTGAGGGACGTAGATAATTAATCTATCAACTTACATCTCGCAAAAGTGTTTCCACAACTACCTTATATTGGCATTAACTGAACCGGCTTGGTAGAATGAACCTCACTATGAAAAATAATAAAATAAAATCCAATATGGCCGCTGTCACAAAATGGCGAATTACATATTTTCCACAACAACCTTATCGTTGGTTAGTTTTGATTAGTTATAGTGAGGCATTAAATGACCTCAAGAATAAAAACTATCAACTAGCACCCAAACAGCAAAAACTTGCCACTGGGCAATCCCCCATATAAGTAACGCACGGGTGTCCTGATGCTTTATGTCCGCTCCACAGCTTAACCATTGCTTGGTACTGTATCCCAGCTCTGCATCAAGGTCAAGAAATAGTGGCTACGCATGCTTTACTTATATGGGGATTGCTCAATGGAAAGTTTTTGCTGTTTGGGCAACACATTCTAAAACTTAAATTATGTTATGTTTTTTTGTTAAAAGGTTTTATTGGACTAAAAGCTAAAAATAAATCAGTAAGTCCTAGTTACTAGATCGCACCAATTTTTTCATCAATCTGGGGTATTATTAAGACAAATAATAAAATCGTTTTGCACTTGAAATTTCTATCATAATATTTACTCTAGATACGCTACGCCCAACGGTTTTATTATTTGTTTGATCAATATCCCAGATTATTGGGAAAATTGGTTCGATCTGGTAGATAGGACTTACCCAATTATTTTTTTAGCTTTTATTACAATAAAACCGTTTACCATAAAAAAATACATAATTTATTACTTACACCAGGTTCCCCTACTAACAGTGCGCGTGCTATAATTTTATGAAACTACAGTCCGTGCAAAGAGAATGATAACTGTTTTAAATAATTAAAATTGCCATAAGTGTAGGCTCTTGTAAAAACCTAACTGGAGTTTTAATTACATTTCTATTATTCTATTATGTTTCGTACTGTTTTTTAAATTGTGAATTAAGTCCCATTTAAAGTTGTTTTAAGATGAAATTTTTTAGTTTCATAAATAAGAAGACAGTAAGAGTGCAGCATAATTTTAAGTATCAGCCAGTCAATTATACATACAGGGTGTCCAACCATAGATAACCTACATTTAGATCCGCAGTGGCATGAAGGATTTTTCGGATTTTACGACCTCGCGCAGTGGGTGGACGAACATGCGGACTTAAAACCCGTGGCAAAATACAAACACCGGCACCCTGTACCTTTCGTCCGCAAGTTCTTTCCTATAATGCGGATAGTTTGTTTGGCGCCGGGTGCGTTTACCCTCAACTGGCTTGCGCACAAACCGATTTTTTCACCCATGAAATGTAACTTTTGTTTCGCGCAGGTTATAACATTGGCAATCCCTCGAGATCAGTGTGTCCCACCGGGAACTGCAGCAATCGATTTCTCGAAAAGTAGGTTTTAAAAAATTTGAATATTATGCTACATAATAAAATTAGTGGGGGGTCATACTGACTAAAATATTTATTTATATGTTTTTAAATCTATTAAGCGAGCTATAAGTGCCTGGCCAAATTGACCAAATTTGAAAAATACTTTGTATCTGGAAAACAAATTAGGTTAGCCATGATTTACTTTTACCACTGAATTTGTTTTAAAAATCAAAATCAAGATTGCGCAATCAGATTTGTTCAATCTCCTTTAGTTTTTGTTGTAACCTGCAAGTTCAACGAAAAAGCGCCACCCTGTACCTATTATTAGTGTTTTCCATTATTATTTTTGTAAATATGTATTATTTGAAAACTGCCTTCAATAATATTATTTGTAAATTTTACTTTTACGAATTTTTTATTACATTTTTTAAACATCACTTGTATCTTTAATTTAATGATTCATTATACTTGCCACCGCGACAAATATTTTAATTTTCTGTTAATTTCACATAACAGTTAAAAGTGTTTAAAAATCATAAAGTTAATTAAAATTAAGGTTTCTTATTTATTTTAATTACACATCCAAAGTTTGATTACGCATTTTTAATTTTACATCTCCTTAAAAGAATTAAAAAGTAAATTAATGAAATAAGCTTTTTAAACAAAATGATGCACATGACTGCAAATACGTAACAACCTACCCCAGTCCAAAAGTACATGATTTCGGAGATACAGTGCTATCAATTGATTGTGGTTAGTTTTATTTACTAATTTCGTTATTAATTATTGTATTATAACAATTTTTTGGCTACGGCAAGTTTGTGAAGTAGTAAATTAAAATGTGCTCTTATTGTTATTGTAAAATTTAGAAGGCGGAGTGCAGTATCGTGCAATAATTTTAAAATAAAAAAGTCTTTTAAGCCACCCTGTATTTAACTTTTAGATAAAAACTCTAATTTTTTTAACATTTTTTCTCTAAAAAAGTATACGTGGTAAAAGGTAATTTAGTCAGCTGATTTGGGATATCTGAATTAAAAAAATTACTTCCTATTTTTGTCATTACATCATTCATTTTATAAAGTTATTTAACTTATTTAAGTATTTTTTATTTCCGATAAAAACTGGCCAAAAGTCAAATCTCTCTCTCTCTATTTTTTCTTGGTTTTGGTCCCTTCAGGTCCAATCCACTACTCTCCCCTTCCGGACTATGCTTCCAGGGCTTCGTCGGCGGAAAATCTGGATAATCGAGCTCGTAGCTCCCAGAAATTCCAAAAGAAAACAAACAATTCAACAATCGATGCAATGCATAAATTGTCGGCTGTCAAACCAAGATCTGCTACTGGTGTTACGTATAACCTTCACTTTCACTACTGACAGTTCCCATGGCACGCCCATCTATTTCCCGCCATTTGAGAAACACCTCGTGTTCACCACCAAACAGGAAACCATCAGTTTATAGGAATCTTCGCTCACAGCGCTTAGATCCAGAAGAAAGATGCCGTCAATTTAGCGTGAATCTTTACTTGATCCCCGAAGGTAAAAACGTTCGTACGACACCTCTAGCCGCCACTCCGGGAAGAACTTTGTAGTCCTCTACGCACGTCCGCACTGTCCGGAGGTCAAACAAAGAGTCCAAGTCAAATCTAACCGACTTTAAGATCTCACATTTTTAATTAACAACAATTGTTATAGGTATTCAATAAAACAAAAATATAGAGTTTCATACTTGTTTATAATATTATTTTGTTCCTATATATACAGGGTGTCCCACCGGGAACTTTCGCGATCGATTTCTTGAAAAGTACGCTTTGAAAAATATTGAAATTTTGGTAACATTATAAAATCAGTGAAGGACATATAATAAAATATTTTGACAGCTCTATCACTTCCAGTTATACCGGAAGTTAATGTCAGCTTCCTTATTTTAAATTGAACCCTCTATTTATTATTTATCTTTTAGATTCCGCGTAAAGTTTTAAACATAATTTATGTATAATGTTTTATACCTAAGTCCAACCGTACTTGACTTATTTTTAAATTTTATAGTCAACAACGACGTTTCAAGTCATTACACAACCATCAACGTTTTCTAAACAACAGCCTTTATTATGAGTTAGGGTTGGATTCCCTTGTAGAGAATTCTTAGTAGACTGTATTAATATTTTCCCAATTAATAAATACAGAATTTTCAAAAATAATCGTTAAAAGACAAAACCTTAAAAGGCATTTTTTTAAATAAAAACCACTTTTTTAAAACCTAATCTTATAAAGCACTAAAAATAAAGATAAGTTCTGTACAAGGATGTCTAGTAACGATCTATTAACGATTTATTATTTATCTACAACATGCATTTTTAAGTACAGGTAGGTACGATGTGGTTGGCTATGAAAAGCATTTCGTTGTCAAGGCCAGCTAGAAGCCAAACTAAGCCCGTACTTATAAGCATTGTCAAAATAAATAAATATTAAATTGTTAATATTTCAAAGATTATAAATTTTTTGAATAGCATTCTTAAACAAACTTATCCCTATTTTTAATGCTTAATGGGATAAGCTAATCAAAGATAGGGGTTTTCCTTTAAAAAATTGAGCTTTAAGGTGTTTTGTTCTTTTTAACGATTATTTTTGATCACTCTGTTTTTATTAATTGTTATATTAACTATATAATATTATTACGGTCTACTAAAATAGTTATTTCGCTACAAGAAACCCAAATCAACTCATATTAAAAGCTTTTGTTTGGAAGAAATTGATGGTTATGTAATGGCTATGCAAACGTCATTTTTAACATAAAATTTAAAAAAGTCAATAACGGTTGGACTTAGGTATAGACAGTGGCGGCGCCAGGGGTGGGCGCCGTGTGGCGAGCGCCCAACCTAAATTGTCCTTGCCCAACCGTTCGCCCAACCGGCTTATGAACCAAAAGCAAAGAAACGCGACGGGGCCCAAGAAAAAAAACATCTCAAATAATGGTCGCAATAATAAAAATTAATATTATGTGGCTCTATATCATTAGGAAACGAGAATTAGGATTTTAGTCTAAAATTTTAATAAATTAAAATATCATATCTTAAATATTAAAAAAAATCGAATTTTCTCCCGGTACCTATATCACTAAGAGTGAATTTAAAATAAGTCATTTTTGGGTTTTTACAGCCTAATAAGCAAACAATTTTTCCGAAATCCGTTTGTTTTATCCCAAAAATGCAAAAAATCAAATATTCGAATTTTTCTCTAGTCGATAAGTTGGTGTAGCTTAACTTTTAAAAATGAATCGTACACATAAAGTTTTGGTTAGGCTTTACACCCATTAATACCCCCTTTAACTTTGGGTTTCTACCAATTATAAGACAAATCATAAATATAACTTATAAAGTGACGGAGATATACAATTTTTCATGAGATTTAATGCGAAAAAGGAGCCACAGTTTAAAATAAACGTTTTTGGCTCACCTAGCAGGTGGTTTTTGGGAGGCTTAAGCTCTAGTTTCTACCACCAACTGTTGACGCTAAAATATGACTATCTATTGTCACTTACATACAGGGCCGTACACAGAAAGTGATTTGGGAGGAGACCACCAAAAAAAAAGGACTCCAGGTGAGTAAACAAAGCGGCTTAGGCGCCACCTCCAGCAAACAACCCATCTTAAAGAGGTTTGTTTTGGACTTCTGGGGGAACCCCCTGTGTACGGCTCTGCTTACATACCTTAGTCTAAATCTCAAACAATCTGGTTTTAATTTTTTTTCTTAATAATTTTCTTAATAAAAGGTGTATTGGTAAAAAAATTTATAGGCTTTTAATTTTATTATAAAATTTAAAGGGCGCCATCTGCGGTATTTTACACAAGTTTAATACGAAATAACTTTTTTAAGCCATTCTGTATTTACCCTTTAGATAAAATTCTAACTCTTTATTCTTTACCTAAAAAAGGTTTACGTATAACAAATTTATTTCAGCAGCCGTTTTCAGATATCTAGATTCAAAAATTACTTACTGTATGGCCAGATCTAAACTATACAGGCTGTTTCAGAATAAGATGCCAATCTTTAAAAGTGTGAATTCTTAGGTCATTTTTAAGAATAAAAGTTTAAATATGTTTTTAATAGTTTACCTTTAAAATACAGAATGGTAAAGTTAAAAAAAAACACCTTTTTACCACTCTGTATCACAAAAGATAAGACATTTATGACATAGGTTTATTAGAACGTTTTTTTTTTAATATAACCTAATGATTCGTTTGAAAAATCAGCATCTTCTTCTTAAACACCCTATATAGCCTAGACTTCAATACAGAAAGTGAATTTTTAAATTCAAATATTTCAAAAACAGCTTCCTTAAGTCAACTTTTACCATGTATACCGTTTTTAGGTAAAATATTATTATTTTTTAAAATCTTAAACTAAAAAACAGAGTTGCACAAAAAATCATCCACTCTTTTAGACAAAGATAAGTTGGGTGAGTTCTAAAAAGTGCGGAAAAATGCTAAAGTTTTAAAGCTAAAATATGACGATCTAGATTTTAGCTTCAGAAATTTGTGGTAGTATATGTCGAAAAGGTTAATATATTATAAATTCTTATTTATTTTGGGGACTAATCGGCCGTCTTACGGAGGCTAAGAGCTCTTTCCTCTCCCTCCACCCCAGGTCCCCGATTACACTTGCAAATACTGCTGCCCACCCTCCAAATCTTTCCGCCGGGTATCGCCCAATCTAAAAGAATAAGCTGGCGCCGCCACTGGGTATAGAACATTATTTATAAATTATGTTTGGAATTTTATGCAGAAACTAGAAAATAAAAAATATATAGGGTGTTTCATTTAAAATAAGGAAGTTGACATTAACATTTTTAACAAAATATTTTAGTTGTCCCCCACTGACTTCATATTGCTATGAAATATTCAAATTTTCCAAAGCCTACTTTTCAAGAAATCAATCGCAGCAGTTCCCAATGGGACAGCCTGTACATATTTGAATTTTGTTTAGAAGTTGGCACTCTTTTAGATCATTCATTTTGAGCCGAAGTCCACAGCCAGACATAATTTTAATATTAAAGTTGGCTCAACTTTTCACATTTATGATTTTGATGGGATTAAAATAACATTATTCTTTATTGGTATTATAAAATTAATGTTTAAATCTATATAAATTCCAAAAAAACATGTTAACATCAATAAGTAGGTATATTAACTAAAAATTATTAAAAATGTCAAATTCTATAATACAGTTATAATGAAAGGACAAAAACAAGCTGGTAAATCACATTAATCTCCACTAATTTCAAAATATATTTAAATTAATGCTAATGAACATTTTCTTTTCTATATGCACAACCCATTTTGTTAAAATACTAGGCCTTTCAACAACAGAGATATGTTAATTATCTAATTAATGGAATAATTAACAATCGAATCTTTAAACCAGAATTCAATAGCAAGACGCAACATCCATGGTTAAATCTTTTTAATGTGGTCATATTATAGTAAATTTTGCCTTAGAATGTCTAATGACAGTTTAATACAGTTAAAGATCTTTAAATATTTCTAAAGAAACTTTATTCCAATTATTTTAGTAGTACTGACACAAAATGAGCATTATTAATTTTGTTTTACAGGTAACAATTGATGTAAGAATTGGGGTAATGCGAGACAAACTTCCATCTCAATAAATATATCTGTCTGGTAAATTATTTTGTGGCAGTGGTGTAGCGTGGGAGGGCGCCGCCCACCAGGATCGCACTTAGGGGCTAAGGTCAAATCGTACAAAAAAGCCATGTTTTTCGGGATTTTTTTCTGACGACACAGTTAAAATTTATTTACTCAACCAATGGTACATTAAAGTATGACATTCGAAGAATGTTTCATCAAATTTCACACAAAAAATATTCAAAAATACGGCAATGGCAGCAATTGTTCGGACGTGTCTCGAAAAAAAGTTGAATTGCGGTGCCCCTCATAACTTGGTGCTGGATCATCTGAAATCAAAAATCAAAGTTCATTCGTTAGATAATAGCTTTTCCCAGGTAACGCTGTCGAGTTTTTTTCCAATTTTTTTCATTTTTCGAACATTTGAAGTGAAAACACAATTTTGTGGGAAAAAATCGGCTAATTTGTTATTGCAAAATCAAAATTATGAAAAAAACTCGACAGCGTTACCTCGTAAATGATGTACAGAAATAGTGTTTAAAATTTCAAAAGTATCGGTGCAGTAGTTTTGGAGTTATCAGGGCACCGACTTTGAAAACGTGAGTTGTGGGAAAAACGCTTAAAAGTTTTAATCACAAAAATCCAGTTAAAACGTTTATAAGCGAATTTTATCGACATACCTCACACTGAGTCATCAATGCCAGGTCCATAGAGGATGTTGCTATCATCGATGATGTCTAATGCATCTTTTTGCTCCTGTCTACGAAGAATCCTGCCTTCTTTGGTTTGTCGTTCAGCTTCCTGTTCTGCTCGGCTTATGCGTATGGAGTCATTCATGAGCGCTTGATCCACAACTGATTTCCATGTCTTGCATGAAGGTAAGTAAAGCAAACGAACCTTCATTGAAGACACTGGCTGCCACATAAGCTGCAATTTCAACGACGACAGAGGTTCCACTCAAGTGCTTCAGTGAGATTTTCCAAATAAGTTGGTTCAAACTCTCATTGTTGTTCTGCGTGAAGCCTCCGACACATCGTTCCAGGAGGGCATCTTTGCTCAGATCTTCGTAGATAGGCTTGATTGCATCCAAAACATCCTTGGGAAGAGCACAATACGTGTGTTTGAACGAATCCAATGCATTAGCAGCTGCAGCTTTTTGCCATTCGCACCAGGAGTCCGCGCCGCTCGGGTGTTTCGTGCTGTAGAATCCGGCAGGTATAAAAATACTCATAACTTCGTCAATTTTGCTCCAATTGACTTCAAATTTTAACACAATATTCTTCAGATATTACGGATTGAATTTCGAAAATAAAAAAAATGCAAAAAATTTAAATACCTTACCCCCCTTAGGGGTCTCCTTGACCTCTTTAAATGTGATGCGTCAACCTTAAAATCCCCGTTTGTTTTTAAATTAAATAAAAATCTAAAAATATTAGCCCACTCGTCACGAACTTTAAACTTACTGCACTTGAGAGTATTACGCGATCCAAGTAAGCGTGACTGCGCCATGGAAACATCAAATTTTCTTTCCTTCTTACGTAGCTAAAGTAACATTTTGGATTAGCATAAACATACAGATCTAGTGACTGCTTTCACCTTTTAACCCATGTATGTGTAACTAGTTATTGCTTTTGTCAAAATGTTCGTCAAATCCATATGCTTTTAAGTATTCTTCCTGCTTGCATTTGTGCAGTTCCAAATTCATAATTTATCAAAAAATACCATTATTTGATCATGTAAAAATTTGGTAATCGATTTTTACACCCAATATACTGCAATAAAAACAGTAGCGTAGCTAGGCGGTCGCCTCACGGCCTCGCACCTGTGGGGTCTCGCGACAAAGTGAAGGGGTAAAGGTATGAAAGGGAAATAGGCTTATCTGGGACCGATCATTAAAAAGCAATAAAAACCGACCTAAGGTCGACCTATGGATTTACATAAGAGTAAACTTCAATGGGGCAAGTTCTTCATAAACTCTTTCCAACCAGTTGTTTTATTTTTTTGTAAAATATTTTAAAAAGTATAAAAATTGTAGGTTCATTGATAATATTATTTATTTGTTGCGTAAAATACAAGAATATACGTATTGCAATATATGTATGTGTGTATTCGTCTTGGCTTTAATTAAGGAATTAAAAAAAAGGGCGTTGCTTACCAGAACTCACCATTCGTAATTACGTATTAGTCTTGGGTTTAATTAAGTACCTACCCTTATTACCGTTTTTTGATTCTAAGAAATATCTCTAATAGTTCACCTACATTTTGGCAACAGTGCGTCTTAAATTTAATGTATTCTAAACTATAGATATCTTACATTAAGTTACACAGAGCCTAGTTGTCTTTTGCGGATTTTACGACCTCGCGCAGTAAACAAACTCGAGGCCCACCAGAAGGTTTTTGGTACATGCGCATTAAAAAAGGAGACAAAAGGAATGGGCCAGAAAACAGTGTCGTGGTTTCTCAATATCAGAGCAGGAGAATGTCCGTCCAACAACTTCCAAGAATGGCATTTAAAAATTGGCCGTTAACGCGCGATAACGGCGTGATAAAAAGCACTAAAAAAGGTGTAATTAAAGTATTATGGTGACTAAATTAATAATATAAAATTCAGCTAGAGAATAATTGGACATTTACATATCATTACACATTTAGAGTTCAGAACATATTACAAAGAGGTTTAAAAACAAAATTTAAAATGTTACTACAATAAATAACATAAACGCTTTTGTCAATATTATTATTAGAATATTTAAAAAAATACTTATTACGTTCTAATTATTGAAAACTGTCAGAGTAGCAAATCAGGTGATAACATTTCATTAATTCAGTTACATTGTTAAAACTTATGTAATACATTTAGGTGATATACTTAATTATTTAACTTTCTTTTAATCAGCCTCGGATTTTTATTTTTGTAACGAGGGGCAAACCTTGCCGTATGCCGCCCACCCGGTTTTTTCTTGAGAAAAAAATTTAAAGAGCAAAAATAATGTTTTCCTTTTTTAATACCTATGTATAAAATGAAAAATCAAAAGACGACCAAAAAAACGGTCTTTATCTCTTACAATCGCCACTTTCTATACAATCCATGTTTCAATTCGCTGCCTCTTAAAGGTGTCACCCGTGGCAGACACCACAGTTTGCCCCCACCCCCTCCATCCGTGACTGTTTTTAATACCTTTTTTTCTTAAATACGGCATTAATTGACATATAGCGTATAAGACGTTTTTGATGGAACTGTATTTTTAAAATTTATTTAAATACGATATTGACTCATCGTCCTTCAAACGGAAAAGCGGCGATAAATTTACATGATTTTGTCCGATACTTTGTTTGGCGGCGGAGCGTTTCCCTTCGATTTGCTTGAGCACAAACTCATTTTTTCGCCCATGAATTGTAACTTTTGGTTCGCGCAGGTAACAAGCATTGGCTATCCATCGAGATCAGTGTTCTAAACCCACCGGGTAGAAAAATGGGGTTTAAAAAATTCGACCGCTAATGCGCCGATTTTAGTATCGGTCGCAGATAAGCCGGTCGCTGTTGAGGACGACACCATGAAAGGTGACATAAGGAAATAAGAAATAAATAAAATGACTCGTTATTGTGAAAGGTGCCTCGCATAACTGTATTTTATATGAAATAGTGTGGCAAAGACAGATAGGGATTGGTTTAAAAGGGGTGAGGACATTTTCTTTTTTTTTTGCTCATCAAAATTCGTTTAGAGGATATTGGGGACGAAAAGGGGCCTTGCGGAAAACTTCGTCTAGTCTACGCCTAAAGGGCCTCGAAGAAAAAGGTGAGGACCTTTTTTGTTGCTTCTCAAATTTGTTTTTCTACGATGGTTTTTATGTTTTTTTGCTATTTAAATTTGTTTTTCCATGATCGTTGTCGATAAAGGGGACCTTGAGGATACGACTTTGCCTACACCTCATTTTGGTCAGGCAACGCCACTGATAACAAACGTAAGCTATAGTTGTATAGTGAGAACATTTTAAAAGCGCAAATTCGGTACCCCCGGACTATTTTATAGAAAGGCGCCGCTATCCTTTACAGCGACGCACCGATACACTATGGGATAGAAATCCATTATTTTGGCCAAAAAGCAACTTTGAAATTTTAATGGCTCATGCTGCATGTATTTCAAAGTAGATTATAAAAGGTTTTGACGACTTCTATTGGGGTAATAAAAACTTGAAAATGTATTTTAAGTAAACATTAAATATACAACATTTAATTTACTTAGTTTATTATTAGCCTTGTTTACTAAAAACAGTAAAAGAGTTTAAATAATAAGAGCTATTGTTGTGTTTCCGATGCAGTCTCGCGAAGTCTCGCTACTTTTGTCAAAGATTTTTTTACCTTTTTCTGTATCAGTTTTTGTACTTACAATTGCCTTGCTACTTTTTGCTACTTCTGAGTGTAAGGACAGATACAAGATTTTTTATAATTTACAAGGTTTACCATTTTAAAAATTAATATGTTTTGTCCTACACTGTATATGTTAAAAGATAAAAGCATTTTGATGAAAGATATGGATTCTACAGAATTTAACCAAGAAAACAGTGTTTTTATTTATTTTATACGTTAAAAAATAAAGAAAGTTTTGAAGATGTAACTCTATTACGCTTCTAAGAATAATTTAAAATTATTATTCAGATTTGGATAGTCATATTTCCGAAACCAATTGAGATAGACACATCAAATGTAGTATTTTTTAAAGCTATTTAAAAGATTTTTTTGGTGGTGATATATTATTCAGGATATTCCATTTAAAAAAATCATACCTATTTGTCGTACCCTGTATATCATATAAGATAATAATCATCGGATTACTGATTAGAATACTACCGAATTAAAGCTCATGTTTTAGTCTATTTTGTACCTTAAAAAAATAATAATGTTAAGTGGGGTGTAAACTTATAATAACATATAATAAGTTTTAGGTTCCCAAAAACCATTTGTAATATTGCATAATATTTTTTTCTATATTTTTCCAGTAAAAAGCATCTCATTTTAAGTTAAATTGGTAAGTTCAAAATTTTTACCCAAAAATGTAATTTCTATCCCATAGTGCGATAGCCAGCTGCATCAACCGGCATATCATAAAACGAAATATAGCAAAGGGGGCCGCGAAGACAAGCATACCGATTTATTTGCTTTAAACTTATTTGTGATTTTGTTTCTTATCAAAGAGCACCGAATTTACATTTTTAAACTGTTCCTTCTATAGAAATTAAACGTCTATTATTCTGTTATACAGTAAGGACCTTGAAGTCCGTTTCTCCCTTCTAAAGTTTAAACCGTTCGGTATATTCTAATTAATTTAAAAACGTTGGTCCCTAGCAAAATACAGGTATTTTACTGTTGAGTAGGGTTGCCATCTGTTTTGATATATCGGGACTATTACCGTTATTAGGTCTTATGTCCCGTTCATAGCAAAAAGTCCCGATATACGATATGGAACGAACCGACCCGACGAAAGGAATCGACTGACCCCCTCCGCTAACTTACCAGAAATCAAGATGTCCCGATATTGACTATAGAATTTATGGTAACCCTCTTGAAGCAAAATTACATTTTTGGCCAAACTCTTGTAGATGACCGATACAATTTGATATCTGATGGTTGTCTTTTAGGTTTTGGACCAATTTCCTAGAACACTGCATTACAAATTTCTTCAGGAATGTACTAAACGGTTCAAATTTCAAAAAGAGAGGGGGAACTTTAGGTCCTCACTGTATGTAAAATTTTAATAATCTATAAAATAAATTTTAAATTGTATATTTTAGTGGCGTAAAAGACAAACAACATATCCATTTTTAATCGAAATTGCAAACTTACTCCTTAATTATTCATTTTTTAAACAGAAGTGTCAGTTTTAATTACTAAAAACGAGATAATATAGCCATAACTGTATTAAAGCAAATCGAATTTTATATAAAATACATTACATTAATTCAAATTATCGTTTTGAATTAAATTCGCAAAAACTCGCCTCTATAAATCGCAAGATTTGGGGTTAATGATAAATACCGATTGACAAATTTTAATAAGTTATTTCAGTTACAAATGAATATTTTATGGAAATGTATACATTTATTTTTAATAATTCAAAAATAAATATTTTAGAGCACGATAATGATCATTTAAATAAAATAATAATTATGAAGCTATATTTTACAATTAAATTTTTATTTTTTATTTACGAAGACTTAAATATTTGAAGGTTTATAAGAAAAGGACCTCTGCCTCTTTATAGTAAATAGATACTCTAGGTATAAAGGATTAAACGAGATAGAAAGATTAAGGCAGTTCTAGCTAAACGGCAAAACTTCACAAAAGAAGTAAAATCATTTTTAAAAATATATGGACAATCCACGAGGGCTAAAAGCCTAAATACTAACGTACCATGGGTGTTTTAAGCGGGGTAAGAGGAAGTTTGTTGACACGGGACTTAAACACTTGAAGATTTTAAAGGAAAAGACCTCCGCGGGCAGCAGGTTGTACATTCTAGAAACTCTGCCTGTCCAGTTGAACCGTATGGGGATGCATACGCGTGGCACAACGAGTTTCTCTGTTGGGACCCGTGAGTTGAGGAATTATACTGGTCAATTCTTCCAGAGCAGAAGCCATAAAAGTACCTATAAAAGCGATAAATCCCTCACAGTCCGACGATGGGCAAGAGAGGGAAGCCTTTTGTAAGTGAAGGATCATTAATGAGACGAATATCTCTTCTTTGAATGAAATCAAAAATGCTTAGGGTTGTGGAGGACGCCAAGCGCCAGATATAGGAACAATATTCCAAGGGAGGTCGGATTGGGGATACATATAAAGTGTATAAATTAGAAGGGGAAAATACTTTATGGCTCGAAAGAGAAATCCAAGCTTTTTGAAGTTGCTGTGGCTTTAGATATATATATATTATGCCAGTTGTTACTTTTAAATGTGACGTCAACAAGATTAAAGGTGTCTTTTCTTTGCAAAACTTGGCCGCTCATAAGTAAAGAATAAGTATTTGATGACTCTTTTTGCAACAAGGAACGTGATTGTGTTTTGGATGCATTAAAATGGACGATATTTTTGGCACTCCAATCCAATATTAAATTAAGATCATGTGAAAGAGATATTTGCATCGCTCTGCGTTTGTTTTCCAAATCAGGTTAAGAGATGGGTTTAGGAACCTGAAAACTGGAGTGAAAGGTACTATCGTCGGCGAAACTATGAATGGAATTAGTTGTGGATGAGAGAAGGTCGTTGATGTGAAGAAAAACAATGTTCGTGCCAGGCACCCCAGCATTTACTTGGTAAAAGCTTGAAGAACGGCCATTCACAATAACTGATATACGTCGATCAGATAGATAACTAAAAAGCCAAGTACAGATTTTAGTTTAAAAACCATAAGAGGGAAGTTTATTAAGAAGTGCGGCATGCCAGACCTAGTAAAAAGCTTTGGATATATCAAGATCAACGATCTGGAAGTCACCTAGAAACTCAAAAGACTTACTCCAGCAGTGTGATAAGAAGGAAAGAAAATCTGCTGTAGATGTTTTGTGGCGAAATCCATACTACCTGTCGTGCAAAATTTCTAAATACTTAAGGATTTGTGAATCAATTAATTTTTTCATTACTTTACAAAGAACTGAGAGAATTAAAATAGGTCTATAGTAAGATGGAAGAGATGAAGGTCCTTTCTTGGGAATAGATTGAACATATGCAGCTTCACTTGCTTACCAGCTCTTCGCAAAGATACCTGTATCGTGAGAAATTCGAAAGTGCCGAGTTAGGATGGGTGCAAGTTCTGGAGCACATTTTTTTAAAACGACTGCTGATATGCCGTCCAGCCCAGACGATGTCTTGGTGTTAAGAGAAGAAAGGATACGCTTAAAGTGTTTCAGTTTAAAAATAATATCAAACATTTTATGAGGAACTGGGGTAACAGCGGGAATTGGATGATTTACGGGAGGGTCAAGGGTTGAATTGGCAGCAAATAGTTCTGCCTTTTCTTTAGCGGTAGAAATAATTTGATCTTCCAAAGTCAGTGGTGGAAAAGAACTGGTATAAAAATTCCTATTTATGTTTTTCGCAAAGGACCAGAAAGATTGACTGCCATTTAAGCAAGAAAGACCTTTGTTTTTAATACGATTGTCGAAGGAGTCTTTGGCTTCAGAAATTGTTTGATTGTAGTAGTTTCTTGCTTCAATGTTGGCTTGTCGGTTTTCTATACTAGGTTCGTGCAGAACACAATTATCATATATTATACAGAGTGCCCAGTAACTCTTACGATAAACTTTAAGGGGTGATTTAACAATAAAAATAAGAACAACACTTTATACAGGGTGTCTGTAAACAATCTGTACAAGATGCTAACACAAATCCTTGACCCAAATTACAACGATCTAACGTCGAAAAGTTGATCGTTTACAAGATACAAGGTGTTAAAGATTTTATTTTATTTTAGTTATTTTTAAATATTTTATTCATTATTAGAAACTTTTCCATTGTTTAGAATAGGGAGTTAAAATATTCTAATGTTTTTGTCGTAAAATGTAGAGGGAGCCACCTGCATTTCTTTGCTTATGTTCAAAGTGTCATAACTTCTTTTCCCTCGGTATATTATAATTTTAATAAAGAATTTTCACTTTTTCATATTTTTTGCGCAAAAAAGTTATACTTAAATAATATCACTACTAGCAACCTTTTTGAGATATTTCAGTTTAAAGTTTTAAAGTTTCCCATTGCACTTCTTCACGTTTTATTTATCCCACCTGGTAGTATCCAAAAGGTCTGTACAAAATGATACCACAAATTCTTTGGGCTAAAATACAACGAACTTATGCAAATTACCTTAGTCGATCGGTTGTTACTTTGTAAGATACAGTGTGTCAAATTTTCCATTTATTTTTAAACTTGGACACCCACATCTCGCAAACTATCAACTTTTCAACTAAAGCAAATTGGATTAAATTGTTGTATTTTGGCACAAGGAAATTGTATTACTAATTAGTACAGATCTTTTAGAGAAACCTGGGTGGCCTAAATAACGCGGAAGAGAATGCGTAGGACATTTTTATGTGAAATTAAACGTTTAATCTAAAATATCTCGGAAACGGTTGCTCGTAGCGATATTTATCAAGTATGCGAGAATTATAATATACCGAGGCAAAAAAGTAATGACTTTTTAACAAAATAAATGTATGCGGGTGGCTCCTATTACATTAAACACCAATGAAGAGCATCTGATTCCTTACTTTAAAAAATTCCCGTTTACCAAATTTTGTAAAAAATATCAACAATAAATAAATTATTTTAAAAAAAACTAAAATAAAATAGCAACTTTGACACAATGTAACTGAATTAATGAAATGTTATAACCTGATTTGCTAAAAATATCTGGAATATACAATTAGAAATTTTATACGCTTTTTTGCAAAGTACTATATATTGGTGGATGCTAAAGCAAAATTTACCCCCAATTTAAAATAAAAAAATATTTTGCATGTCTAAGCCACCATCACTTTTTCATTCTTGAATAAATTGCTAAAAAACTTGAGACTGAAAAAAAACATTGTTGCCTATGACTCGCATGCCCCTGTCTATTAAACTAAGAATAAAACATATCCAAAGTTGTTCAAGATCAGAAAAAAATTGTGACTTTTCTGATCACGCATTCATATGTTTACTAGTCCAAAATACATCACAGAATCTGGGTCAGATCCTTCCTTGTATTTTATCAAGTGACATTAAACTCACGATATTAAATTATTATTCCTGTCAACGTGACCCAAGTAATCCGTTTACCTTTTCTCCAAAGTTAATTTAGCAAATCTTTGTCCTTATTCACTGTTGACGTATTGTGTCCATATTTCTTTTTTTATATCACTACCTTATTTATATTCGTAAAGAAATGTAAAATAGTCAAAATCATTATATAAATATATAACGAATATTTTTCTTTACACATTAAGATACTGAGATTTTAAGAGTTTTAAATTATTTAATGATTTAAAAAGATTTAAGTCCGGTACTGGACATGACTTTTTAATGCGCATGTACGAAGAACCTTCCGGTGTGTTGTTTACTGTGCGAGGTCGTAAATATCCTTAAACGGCAACCAGGCCCTGTGTATCTAAATGTGAGATATCTATGATACAAATATAAACAAAATATTATACCAGGGTGTCCCTAATCGGTGGCTCGCCCCTGTAACTTTTTTGATTTCTAAGATATTCAAATAAAATTTGGTACGTAGATATGTCACATAAAAAGCATTATTTCATATATATTTAGCTGTTCTTTATCACTTCCGGTTTAGCCGGAAAAGATCCTAATTTTTTATTTTAAATGGGATACCCAGTTATATAATTACTTATTTGAATAGAAAATAACTGTTCGGGTACAAATGACACTACATTTTCAACTTTTTGACACCTAACCTCCAATTATTTTTTAAAAATTCTCAATCTAGAGTGCCATGAATGCTATAAAACGAAAAATTTTGGATTAAGTAGTCACGGAAAAATAGATGCGACGATATTTTTTGTTTTTTATAGCCTCTACAGAATCGTCTAAAGTTTGCAAAGTCATATTTAACATAATAACTAAGTTAGTTTTTTCAAATGGACATTTTTTACTAACAATTTGTTACCACAAAATTAATATTTTAGTTAGCAGTATATCACAAAAATCTTTATTAACTTTTTTTTCTAAGAGCAACACCTAGCCCGTATTACTGTAAAGAACTTGGGAGGGGGCTTACAAAAATAAAAAAAAATAATGATGCTTATTAACTGCTTATTTTTTTTTCTACTTTAATTAACCATTGAGACTGTAACAAAAAGAAGCAGGTTGATGTGTTAGGTGATGCTATTAGGGAAAATAATTAGTAATATAGATTTGTCTGCTATACTTTTAACTAAAATATTGATTTTGTTGTATCAAATCGTCAGTAAAAAAAATACTCTTTTGACTATTACAGTAAGCAACCCTCGATTAATTAAAAAAAAACCTGACTAACGACCATTAATACCATTTTGCAAAATTTAGACGACTCTGTAGAGGCTATAAAAACAAAAAATTGTTGCATCTATTTTTCCGTGACCACTTGATCCAAAATTTGGCACTTAAACTACAGAGTGTTTAAAATTTTAAAAAATTGTGTTTTTTATAATAATTTTTATACCAATTTAAATATTAAAAAAAAAATTGGGGGCGCCTCCTTTGCACCAAAAGACATTTTTTGGCATACGAGAAAAAAATATCAGTATCGCTCATGAGGGGTTTAAGGTAAATATTTTAAAAAATGGTACGCCACGGCATTTTTCTAAAATATCAATATTTTTTAAAATGCCTATTAAGTTTGACACAATTTTTCTTTGACTTTTTTCATTTCATGCACGGTTTTCGCGAAATAAATCAAAACCATTTTTCATCACGGTCATTTCGTATGAATAATATCAAATTCTATAGTGAAAAATTACCCAGAAATGTTTTTTATTTATTTACGCAAAAACCGTGCATCAAATGAAAAAAGTCCGAAATCAAATTTGTGTCAAACCAAATGACAATTAAAAAAATAGTTCTAATTTAAAAAATGCAGTGGCGTACTTTTTTTTTCTTACAAAATATTTACCTTTAACCCCTCATAAATAACACTGATAATTTTTTTTCTTGTATGCCAAAAATGTCTTTTGATGCAAGGGGCGTCCCCCATTTTTTTAGTATCTAAATCGATACAAAAGTTATAAAAAGAAAACCCTTTTTTAATTTTTAACACCCTGTCGGTAAAAACTAAGAAGTACATATTTCATAAAAAGTTTTTTTAAAATATTTTTTATTGTAGAATTAGCCCTTACAGTTTGTCGGATAAGTTTTAAAACACCCTGTATTAATAAAACCATTTCCATAAAAATAGTTGAAACTAACTTGATATCAATTACAATTTAATATATTCACGCAGCAACCAGCAATCTATAACCTTTCACACTTTCATAACGCTTGATTCTTAAATTACAAATTTGTATGTATATTCAAATTAATAGATAGTGGATTGCAATATACAGGAGGGAATGATAAATGCTTAACATCTACTTAAGTACCTGCTGCTGATAGCAAAAGAAATACGCACCTAAATGATTAATAGTATTCCCGCTGATAATTTATTCAATATTTACTTGAACCCTCCTTACAGACCCGACCTGAGGTCAAGCGATTTTTTCTCTTACCAACGGTGCGGGTCAGAAACAGCCATTAGGTTATGTAAATTATAAATTAACAATTTTCCAATGTTAATAGATTTACAACATTGGGATTTTAGATTATCTTAACGTGATTGGCGCTAGTGGAAAGTTATCAAGCAAACCACTGGACAGATTTAAATCCTTTTGTTATAAATAACTTTTTATTAAAATTTATTGGTTTAAGTACTTTAAGTATTGTTGAAATTATTTAGGTAAATATAGGATGTCCCACCGGGAACTGCAGCGATCGATTTTTGAAAAGAATGCTTTGGAAATTTTGAAAATTTGGCAACAATATAATGTCAGTTCCGAAGTTATTGTCAACTTTCTTATTTTAAATGAAACACCCTATACAGAATATGTGCGCAATTTCTCCGATTCATATAGAACACATAAAAATAATGTGACAAGTACATATAAATTATTTTCTTAAAGTCCCTCTTTACAGAGATATGTGCCACAGAAAATAGGTTTTTTTTAAATAACTTATACATCACTTGGTATAATGAAATAATTTTTTAATATGATAAATACCAGTTAGGACTCCTTAAAATGGTATCCTTGTAAAACATTTGCCTCCCTTAGTTCGCCAGGGGCGGACTAAACCTTACACTATAGTACTAATTATTTTTAAACCCTGTATAATAAAGGAATAAAAATATTATTTGTAAATAGCTTAAACTCTTAGCTAAAAAAAGTACTCCTGTCCGATATCGATAAATTGAAGCGTTTTCGAGAAAAACAACGGTACGGAACTTAAGACGGTTATTTCTTATGTCTTTTTATATAAAAAAGTTCCTATGATAATATGTCAGGACCACAGATAATCTACATTTAGATCCGCAGTAGCAAGAAGCATTTTTCGGATTTTTACGACCTCGCGCATTAAACAAATGATGAACATGCGCACCTAAAAGCCGTGGCAAAATACAAACGCCGGCACCCCGTACCCTTCGTCCGCGGTCTGACCGTAACGCCTATTATAGCGGTGGGCTTAACAGTAATTTTTGATATCAGTGATCGCTGCTACTGCTATCTAAAAGTAGCTGCTACTAAAAACTGTGATATTATCATACACAAATGTATATAAAAAAAGACAGACATTAAACGAAGTATATCAAATATCTTAATTTTTTTATAAACATTTATAGCTTTGATCATATTTTTAGGCAACCCATTCGCGATAGACTTATTAACAAATCAAATTGATAAAAAAATAGTTTTCATTCGGTAAGCAAGCCAATTCGCATCCCGTTTTACTAACGTAAACATGCATAATCACCATAAACATAAACGAAAGAGGTTAGAATAACTGAATCGCAGTCACAATCACCGTCCAGCGATCGCAGTCGCCGTTTAATGTTGTGGTTACGGGCAGCGCCACCTCTGCGAATTGCGAATATTAAAAGTGATTTTTTCACTGCCATCGCCAGGTGCAAGTAGCAGCTACCAAAATGATTTGTTAGTAACCGGTGATTGGTAGCAGCGACTGCGATCGCAGTTACACCTCTAGCTCATTAGCTACCGTACTTCGAACAGAAAACCAGGACGCGCCGTCGACAAATTCTTTCGGATAATGCGGATAGTTTGTTTGGCGCCAGGTGCATTTACCCTCAACTTGCTTGCGCATAAACCGGTTTTTTTGCCCATGAAATGTAACTTTTATTTCGCGCAGGTTATAACATTGGCAATCCAACGAGATCAGTGGTCTCAGGGCTTCATTTCTGATATACAGAGCATTGAAATTTTAAGTAAAGTCGGTTATTTTTTAAAAATCTTAAAAACGCTTTCACCGATTTCAATAAAATTTGGTACACCCATTTAATTTATTAGGGCGCTTATTGAGCTGTACCTAAAATAAGATTTTTAGGTCCAGTGGCGTTTCAGTGGGCGCCACAGTCAATAATCTTGAGAAAAAATTGTGACTGTGGTGCCCACTGAGACTCCGCTGGACCCAATAATCTTAATCTGGGTAGAGTTTTACAAGCGCCGTATTATTACTTAAAATAAGTGAAATAAATTTCATCCAAATTGGTTAAAAGGTTAGTAAGGAATTTAAAAAATATGGACTTAGTTTAAAAACTTTAACAACCTGTATCTCAAAAAGGAATCAAATCTGGAGATATATTTATAGGAACTTTTAAGTTTCGTACAGTAGTAAGGAAACATTACTGAATAGTGTGCGGTTTTAAAACTTCTCTCACTGGTGGGGGTCTTGTAAAACCTCGTTTTAAATGCCCTTTAATTCTCTACTTAACGCCACTTCGTCCTTAAAACAAGGTGCTACATGACCTGTTTTTATATGAAAAAAAAAATTGTGCCCTCTTGGTACCAGGCCACGATACGCTACTGCATGTTTATAAGAAAAACTTTAAATACAAATCATTTCTCGGCATGATTGAATCGCTATCTAATTCTACACTGTTTTGGTATACGGTAGTCATGTTGAAGGTCTGGCCACCCATAACCCCACCGAGGCCGCACAAGGCCCGCACCGAAGCACAACTGTGTCTCGGTACATTTTGTTTAAATTTTTAATTTCGACGGTGATGGTACGTCGCGTCGTACGATCTGAAACATGCTCAACCAATGAAATCATACGTGGATGAAATATCGCCGATGTTCCCCGAACTTACCATCGAGATTGGCGAGCGTGATCTTTTATTTCAGTTCATTACGTATGAAAAGGTAATGACAGAGCCGTTCTTAGGGTGTCTCGCGCCGTGTTGCAAAGACATTTTTGCTGTTCCTCCAAAAAATGTGTATTGAGGTATAACAAATTTTGAAGAGCAACAAAAAAATTGAAACACTAATGTATTGTTAAAAATTAAATAGTACTTTAAAACACTGGTAAAAAAATTTACGTTAAAAAAATGTTTTTTGATGCATAAAGAGAGTGTTTCAAATTTCTCCAAAAAATGTGTACTTCTTAGTAATAAATTAAAAAATAAAGATATATTTTTTTAAATCTTAGCACACTATAGTTCCAAAAGTAGAACGATCATAATATGTTCATATAAAGTGTTTTTTCCTATTTTTCATTGTAGAATAACCTCTTAAAGTTTGTCGGTAGAGTAACTGGACACCCTGTATAAGTCGTACCAAACACTCTCAACATGTTATCCGAATTTAATCATACGGCAAAGTCGTAGTTTTTCAGCACACGTCGTTGGGCTTCGCATGGGCGCCCATGCGTGCCGTTTGGCGCTCTTCTGTACGACGCGGCGCGATCACAGATGACTCCGTTTCGCTCCAGTGAGCCCCTAATGACCCTATCGATAACGATATTTTAGTTGGGGTTAATTGAATAATATCATATTGTGCTAAACGAGGATCATAGCTATCGCTACCTGATGTCGCGTGGCGCCAAATGGCTCATTGCTTCTAGGTAGAGAACAGAGTTGCAGCTTTCTGTATTGCTGTCGCCGTTGTCATTTACATAAATTGTTGGGTTATCCATTATTTTGTACACAGTACTTTTTTAGTTTCCCCTTACATTAATTTTTTTAGTGAGTCAATTTTAAAAATTAAAATTTTAGGAAATTAAACTGATGCGCAAATACGACCATACCAAATTTGAAACTTTTAATTATTAACTTTGTGAAAAATCGTTGGTTTTCGAGATATTGACTTGAAATTCGCCAAAATCGTACCCTTAGATCGGATTTTTGATTTTCACTCCTAAAGAAATTAATATTTTTAATTTAAATTTCAGTTTTGTAGCACTAAATAGCCATTTCATTAATTAAAGACCAACAATTAACTAAAAGTTACCTCCAAAAAATCTTCGGTGAGGCCACGGATGAACTTAACTATACCCGAAACTTTTTTATAATTGATATTTTGAAAAAAGTCATTCTTTATAAAAACTTTAAAATTGAAATAGCAAAAGCGTTTATTAAAAAATCGCTATATAATATACAGGGTGTTTTGAAAGTGTGAAAATATAATACATAGGGTAGGGCGGGGTTAGTTGAGCATAGAGGTAAGTTGGGCAATAAAAATATCTCAAAAACTATCGACCGCACGCGAAAGCCTCAAATAGCGTAAAGAAGGGGTTGCGCGAGGGGAACTCATTGTGCGACCACTAGTGGTGACGCGGCGATCGAGAAAAGTATCCGTGCGCATTGTTTATTTTGTGATTAACAAGTTAAATAATTGCAAGCCGGAAAATTTTATCTGTGTTAGTTAAATGTATTCCGTTCTCAATCAGGTAAGTGTTAATCTTAAGTAAATTCATTGCAGTTTTATTATGTGTAAATATTTTGGATATAATTCTAACCGGTTTTTTAATAAATTCACTTTTTCTTTAAAATTTCAGGTTGGGGTTAGTTGAGCTACAGTTGCCCAACTAACCCCACGGTTTTAAGTATAAAATGTTTTTATTTTTTTTATTTTTTAGTATACGGACTTATAACAGTAAGATTACTAGAGTCTTCTCAAGATTTAAAAGAAGCTGCAACCCGAACTTTGTACAAGCAACAAAGAAAACGAGCTGACCTATCTAACTTATAAGTTTTCTCTGGAAATAGTTCGACCATACCCAAAAATGTATTTTTTTTGTAAACGAATCTAACATTCAAGCCATGATTTGACTATACTTTTTAAGTGCTTCACTAGCCCCATACCCTTGCTCAACTTACCTCACTTATGGGGTACGTTGGGCATACTTGACTATCTACAATAAAATAGATGTAGCTCCTAAATTCGACTTATTAGAAAGAAATTACTATGGACATTATTGCTAAGGGATAAATTGCTAATCTATCAGTTTGCATTATGAGCCCCTAAGACTTATTTTTGAGGAGCTATAACTGATGAAGTGAAAAATTGCTCAACTAGCCCCGCCCTACCCTACAGTCGATTTTTAACTGAGGTCATTTTACGTTTTTATTGGATGCTTATGAGTTGTTTTACCAGCCGTTTTAATATTATCGTTGACTTACCGGACAACCTGTATATCCGGATATGCTTTGTTTCTGAGATACAGGGCGTTATTTTATAAAAATCTTAAATACAAAACTAGATACGAAAAAATAGTGCGACACTAAAAATTGTATTTTTAATTGCTTTATAAGGAAAAATATAAAAACTACATATAAAGCCAGTGCCGTACTTCTTTCTCTCAATAATATTGGCTGTGGTGCTCATTGAGGCGCCACTAGACTCAATAAAGTCAATCTAGTTAGAGTTTTACAAATGCTTTATAACATTAACCAAATCTGTTTAAGGGTATTTAAGATATTTATAAAATACCGACTTTTACTGACAAATTATGCTAGTTGGTCTCTGATCGTTATTCGCTGCGACCCTTCATATGTTTATGGGAACTTTTTTTTATAAAATGACATAAAAAATCACTTTTTAAAGTTTTGAACCGTAGTTAGAGAATACCCTGTATATTAATTTGGAAAAAAGTATTTTTTAAGCCACCCTGTACATTTCACATAACCATATTTTTGTGAAAAAGTATTTTCTCATCAAGCAGGACTTTTTATGAAGAGGCACTTTTTGTCGTAAAGTTAATAATTAAAAAGTTTCATATTTGGTATGAACTTCCGAAGACACGCTGTATAGTCGTACGAACCAAATAAGGGAAATCATAAAAGTTATCAAGTCCTCGTTGACTCCACAATTTTATTACACCACTTTTTAGGGCATTTTTGCGCTGCCCCCAGGAAATTAGACATTGACGCCTAATATTTCTTTCTGAAATTAAATACAAATTTTTAAAAACCAAAAATTTGGGTAATTTTTAACAACCTTCAAAAATGAGGAGGTTCTCAATTCGTCGCGTTTTTTTTTTTGTGTGTATGTAACGCAATTAGTCCGGTAATTGTGGACCGATTTTAAAAATTCTTTTTTATTTGAAAGAGTACACTTCCGCGGTGGTCTAATAAAAAAACTCATCAGTCAGGATCGTAAGAGAGAAAGGCACTATTGGATGGTCTTCTTGTTAAGTACACTCCTGGAAAGAATGGGGCCGCTTGGTCCTGGTCCCGGGTATACGAGCTGACCTTGTTTAGCCCTATTGATCCCTATAAACTGGCCGGTCGCCTGAAACAAAATTAAAAACTTCCAAAAACCCAAAAAATTCTAATCAAAAAACGACGTTTCGGTGGCAAGTCTGCCACCGTTGTCAAGTTAAAAATTAAGGTAAAAATAAAAATAAAATATGAACTAATATTTAAATTAAAAATGATTAAATTTTAGATTATTTTTGTATCGCAAAGTGAAAATAGTTTGACATATGTGTTATGAGTGACATAAGTAACTGGTGTATTTATTATTTGTACGACCAGAAAGGTAATGAGTTAGTTAATTTTTAGTTTGCCTGAAGATACTTACCGAGCAAAGGCAACCAAGTGATATTTATTTATTAATTAGAATTTTTTGGGTTTTTTGGGGGTTTTTCTTTTATTTTGTTTCAGGCGACCGGTCAGTTCATAGGGGTCAAAAGGGCTGAACAGGGTCAGCTCGTATACTCCGGGACCAGGACCGAAGCGTCCCATTGTTTCAAGGCGTGTACCCAACAAGAAGACCATCCAATAAATGAATCCGCCAAACCAATATAGAGCATATCTCCAAAAAGGCACTGGACCTATTTTTTTTCTCTGCCGTACCTTGTTTGTACGACAAAGCTGTCTAGTTAGGTGTAAGCTAAGATAATAAAGAATGAAGTCATCGACAACCTTGGGGTAAAATTAACTCTTTTCATCGAACTAAAAGACAAGCGGATTGCTGCCGCCATGTGTATCAATTTGTTGCAGCCCCACATGTATCAATTTTAATTTTTGACAGATGTAATATATTCTATAAGCGGTTAGCTGAAGCTCCGTGTGTATCAATTTATTGCAGCTCCGTGTGAATCGATTTTTAAGCTTTTGACAAACAATATAAAAACCGAAGACAGAGAATAGGTAGGGGTTATAGTTAGTTTTAGTTGGTTATTTTTTTCAATCCACATTTAAACCTCCATTGCTGTCAAAAGCATATAAATCGATATACACGGGGCTGCAGCTAACCACTAAAAGAGGTACTAGTAGTGATTTTAGTAAATATTGGCCGATTTAATAGTAATAAATTAAATAAAGTATAAAGAAAAAAATAAATATAAAAAAAATTGAACCGACTTCAAATGAATTAGTAAAACTCACTAAAAAGTTATAAATAATAAAAAAAGGAAGTCGGGTAATAATATATGTACTCAACTACTTAATGTTAATAACTAAATAAACAAAAGATTTTATACTTTAATCAGGGCCGTATTTACTGTTTGAGGCGCCCTAGAATTCCCGGAGCACCTATTTTCCACTAAAAAATTTGTAGAGCAAAAAAGAAAAGTCCTTTCCTTCGTAGCGCCTATTTTTAGTGCCAAGCGCCTTACTTCACCATCCAAAAAAAAAAAAGGTCATAGCCTCCTTTTCGCGCCTATTTTATTCCAAAGCATCTCATTTACAGAGAAATTAGTCACCAAAACCCCACTCAACCTAAACTTTTTTAAAAACTCCCATGTCTAGCGCCTCTTACTTTCCTGTCGTCTGGCACCAATTTTTTATGGCGCCCTAGACTGTAGCCTAGTCATCCTAATGGATAATACGGCACTGACTTTAATGCCATAATATGCTATTATCTGAGTCCCTTTTTTCATTATTTTTAACTTTTTAGTGAGTTTACTAATTTTTTTAATTTCGGTTCAATTTTTGTTTAAATATTTATTGTAAATATTTTTCGCCACTTTGTATGGTAATATGGTACATAATGTACCTCAAAGTATATCGCTTTGGCTTTTGACGGGCAATACCCCAATAACCTTTAATGATTTACGACCTATTGTTATTGGGCAAACCGTCATATTGACAGGGGTGGGCCAGGTATAAATATCTCTTGAGTTTTGACCATTTATAAATATTTCTGCTAATATTTTAGTTCTGTTCTTTTAAAAAATATTCCAAACAACAGTGTTATTGTCATGGATAACGCAAGCTACCACAGCCGTCTGCTACATAAAGCACTAGCTTCATCCAGTTTCCAAACTGAAATCCAGGAATATTTGTTAGAAAATGATATTTATTTTGAATTCAGTTACAAAAAAGCGCAACTTTTGGAAGTTATAAATTTATATGCAATTAAAAAACAATATGTATGTGACAATTTGGCTAAACAGGCTGGGCATACTGTCTTACGTCTTCCTTCATATCACTGTATGTTTAACCCCATAGAACATTTGGGGAACCAAGTAAAATCAAAGATCAGAGCAGAAAATGTTACACCTACTTTAAGTCCCAGTGTTATAAATTTGATAAAAAATGTAATTACTAATATACCAGTTGAGAGCTGGAAAAATTCAGTACAGCACATTGTAAAAATTGAGGACTTTACATTTCTGTACAAAACAACATAAATCGTATTGTAATAAATCTCAACGATAACTCTGATAGTGAAACCGAATTAGATTTAGATATTTAAATAAAAATGTAATTACGTATAGGTAATATAGTTATAAATTTTTTAAAATTATTAAAACTTTGCATATATTTAATTTCTTAATGTAATTTTAAGATTAAACCTACTTAAATAAACAATAAATTATAAATCTTTATATTAGAGTCCGTCTCTAATGTTCTGCCCTTTAATACCTACTGATCTGCTGGTTTATTGCTGTCGGCAGGTATATTGGAGTACTGCCGTCAAAAGCCAAAGCGATATACTTTGAGATACACTATACCCTTTTTATAAGCTTATTGACCGTGTTGCGCCAAATTGTGCTTCTTAATCTAAATTGCAAATATGAACTTTTTAAGCAGATAAGCTTTTATGATAATAGGATTTATTGCACAAATCTGAATAGGAAATAGGAAGTGTTTAAATATCTATTAGCAGATAAGCATCTATAATATCAGGATTCATTACACAAAAGCCTGAAACTATTGTACTTTAAGCTTCTGCAGTAAACAATCAATTAGATATTTGAGGAAATAAAATAATCATAAATGTTTGAAAGAGATAAGTGGAAAGTGTCAAATTTATTAATTTATGGACGATAAAATTGCAATGGCTCCAACGCATAAATATTTTATTCTGCAAAATCTAATAATTTATTAGTGAGTGTTTACGGTAAGTGGTTTAGGATATCTACATTTAAATATACTGAAGAATCATTAAGTACCTCGCCCAAGCTGTAATTTTGTGTTATATAGGTATAAAATGATTATATACCTAATAAATATAATTATTGCAATAAACTGTTTATTACTATACCTAAGCTTAATTATTTAATGGCACACAAAATAAAAGTACTTTTAAATTATTAAATCTAATTCTATTCTACTTCTATTCGTCTGCACAACAGGCACTCTGGCTATACCTGCCACTTTTTTACTCTCAGCTCCGTAAAGCCGGCTACTTACTACGCGGTACTTGCCAAGTACTTGGTAAGTAGCAAGTAGTGTATACGACGACTCGTTTAGAGTTGGCAAGTTACTGGCACTTTCCGAGCTGTAGCGGAATACAATCACAAGTCAAAGGAGCCAAGTACTTGACTTGGCAATTTATTTACCAGCGCTACATTACGCGTTACTTGGCAAGTCAAACTGAAGAGTCGCGGGGAATAACTATCAAAGTCCGATTGGCATATTTTGTCAGTATTTGCGTTTTAATAGTTTAAGTCGAAAACTAGTTAAACTGTGGTTGTATCTTTAAACGTTTTTTTTCAAGGACTTTGAAATTTTTTGGTTTGGTGTAATTAGAAATAGTGGCATTATATTGGGTACTAGCTATTTAATGGGGCCATATGCAAAAGAGTGGCGCAGGTAGCAACCCCACTTTATATACAAAAAATACCTACCTATCTTTACAATTGTTAAAAGATGTAACCCACCACATTTTACGTTTGCAATTCTTTTTCTATTTTTTAATAAAATATAACCACAACTGATTGTTATAGAAGCAGCTAAAACTGTTGTTTCACTTTCGTTCATCTTCAAAAACTACTTGTTGTACTTGTACTTTCCAAAAACTCGCAATTCTATAAGTAGACGTGTAATGTAGATAGCTTATTTGGAACTCGACAAATACTTGCCAAGTATATTACGAGTCAAGTACCGCGTAACCTGTAGCCGGCTTTAGACAGTAGGTACGACCTTACCATTTCCCAAAGTTTTTAACCGACTTCAATAAAAGGAGAATATAATGTTCGACACTTATTTTTTTTATGTAGGTACACTGATTACTCCGTCAATTGTGAACCGATTTTAATCATTCTTTTACTCGAAAGAGTGCACTTCCGCGGTGGTCCCATAAGAAAACCCAGTCAGGATCCCGAAAGACAAAGGTACTAGAACTATTTTTCAGGCACCACTACCCAAGCAGCAAGCTGACGTCCCCTTTTTGTAATTTTTGGTCATATTTGGTCAGCAAAGACGTCATAAGATGGCGACAAAATAACGTTAAAATGACACAGACAAAAAACGTCTCGTTAATGACGTCTTTTAGATGACGAAAAATTGACGCGTACACTTTTTTCTTCAAAAGCTAAAATGATGATTTTATTTAGTGAAATGATATTTGTTATTATGAAGTAAACATACCTGTAGTCTATAGGCTTTCCATAAAAACGGTGTTGGATGGATGTGTTTTGTCACATGATGACAACTAAAATTATTAGTACTTAACTAAAAAGTATTCGACTTCAAAAACACGTCGTCAAAATAACGTCATAACTTTAGTCCGATGACGTGACCAAAAATGACTCAAAAATGACGCCATAATGACGTCAGCTTGCTGCTTGGGTAGATATATGCAACCTATGCTGGATGTTTGAACAATCAATGTTCAAATATTTTTAGTTGTCATGTCGTTGTCATATAGCTAGCGGTTATTATTTTTATTTTTTTGTGTAATTGCGTGTATTTTATTTTCGTGGGTCAGGTTTTTTTGTTTATACCTAACTTATACCTATTAGGGGTAGCATTGCCGTTTTGAGCGAAACGTTTACGTCAGGAAAAAGGGTACAAGTTCAGTTTTTTTATTGGATGGTCACGATTAAATGTTAATAATAAAAAACTAAAAACAGTAAAATAAATAATAAAAAACCGACTTCAATAAGATAAATAAAAATTACTAAAAATTTTAAAAATATTTTTTTTTCAAAAATGACCCATATAACATTTTTGTTGGCTATGTACATTTAATTTACTGGCATTGCCAACACTTTTTAATGGCAAGGCATAGGCAAAAAGGTATCAAAAAGACGCGAAAGTGGGCAATTGGCCGTTATTGGGCCCCGTGTTGCATCCATCATTAATAAGTTATGATGAAAAAATGCGTTTATAAGAGCATTTATCATTAAACAAGTATTGCAAGTTTTATAAGTTGAATGTCCCAAAAATTAAATAAGATATTCAGAATTTTATAATCGAAAAAATGAGAAAAAAAGGCAGGACAACTTTATCATTGAAAAAATTACATAATATAAATTTTTATACAGTTACAATAAACCATAAAAAATTAAAGGTTTGTAATAAAATTAAAAAAAAAGTAAATCAAAAGAAAACCCTTTAAAATAGTAAGTATTCAAGGGACACTTACACTCAATTTTCAGATCCAAAACATAGGGAGAATATTTTAAAGGAGTTAAATGTAAAAAAAACTATTAAATATATATAATATTTTTTATAAACACGTCTTTAAAACTTTTAATAAGGCAACTTCCTACCTAATTTTATATTATTTTTTAAGTAACTACAAACTTAAAAGGTTTTAAACAAAATGTTTACAGCTTCTAACAGTCTACTTGAATAACTCGCCTTCTCGACTAGCCATCACCAATTAATCACATACAACAGACACTAATTGGGTAATGAATACACTTACACTTAATTATCTGTATTATAAAACTCTTTTCTTCAAAAAAGAAACTAAAAAGCTAGAAAACCACGTAGAAAACAATTGCACAAAGCGATCAAACAAAAGCATTTTTTTAATCTATCAAAATCGTCAAATCTTGTTTTTCGGCTAAGCGGGAAATTTTAATTTGTCACCTTCGGTCGAAATTAACCTAGCTAATTTTACCATTATTTTATTTTTATTCGCTCAAAAATACATAATAAACATTTTGCAGGGGCGGTCATATTAACTTTCCGAGGAGGGGGCCATTTCATCATTAAATGCCCATATTAGCAATTAAGTGTGTTTAGGTGAAAAAAAATTCTGTTACAAAGGATGTAGCATGAAAGGGGGGCATGGCCCCCATGGCCTCCCCTTATGACCACCCCTGACATTTTGTTTGACCTAATTTTTATTTGCATGTTTTTTAACAATAAAATGTTGTGGAAAGGCCATTTCCTTTAAATTATGTAAAAAAACATAAAATAATGTTGTTTAGCTGCCATTATAAATAAAACAGATCAAAAAATTGCTTTAATGTTAGTTAAATACCAATGTTAATAATATGGTTTGAAAAGTATAAGTATGCGTTAAAGGTTTGCCTTCAAAATTCAATATTTATTTGCCTGCAACAAAAGGCATGCTTTATTTAATCAGGATTGGTATGCCGTCATTTTTGTATGCTTGCCGGCAATTCGCCGGCATGTAAAATTTATTGGCAAATGAGTGTTTATTTAGGGTTGACTTTTTAATGCGTATTAGATGTTGACATAATATTGCCACCAACTGCCAATGTTTTACCATCAATGCCAATATAAAAATGTATATTGCCGGCAAATAGTGTTTGCTAGGGAAATAGGGTAACATAGTATGTATATCAAAGTATAAAATATTTTGTGTATTTAATTATTATTATTAAGTAGTTTAGCGACATGTTATTACCTACTTGACTTTATTAAAAAAAAAACATTATTTTTAAATTTTTAGTGAGTTTTATTAATCTTTTTGAAGTTGGTCTTTTTATATTTATTTATGTAGTATAAGTAGAGCAACCCTTCTACACTGCTTACAGTCTGGATAATCCAGTTAGGATAAGGAGTATCCAAATTATTTTAAAGATCACGAATTTCAGGCTCTTAACCATATCGAAGCTTGAAAATAATAAATAATTAAATTTTAACTATAGAAACGCACATCTAGTTGCTAAAAGTTCGTTAGTTTCTCAAGTCTTCGGTAGTATAGTGGTCAGTATCCCCGCCTGTCACGCGGGAGACCCGGGTTCGATTCCCGGCCGGAGAGGACTTTTTTACTTTTTTTTGAATAAAATTACAAAAATTATATATTTTTTTATTTTTAGTACCAAATAACCGATATACATACATTATATGACATAAAAACAAACATTTTATTTTAATATGTATGTATCCTTAATCCGACTTGAAAATATCGTCTTTTAATATACTTGTGATTTTTGAATCCACTAAAAAAAAAAAAAAAAAAACGTTTGCCCTAATAATAAAATTCTAACAAGAAATCTCACCTCTTGCCCATTGACGAGCTCAAAGAAGATTTTTCCTATTCCTTAAAGTATTTTCCATTTCAAATATAAACTGCGAATACGATTAAATATTAATAAAAAATAAAATCTTTTAAGAGGGTTTTTAAAGGACCGAAATATTGATATATGTAACCCGAAGCGTAAGTAAAATATTGGACCAAATTCTCTCACGTCTCCGATAGCCGTGATCGTCTAGTGGTTAGGACCCTACGTTGTGGCCGTAGTAACCCAGGTTCGAATCCTGGTCACGGCAATGTGCAAACATTGTCACGGTGGAGACTTTTTTTTATTATTATTTTTTTAAATTCTTAAATAAATTTATTTTAAATAAATTTTTACCATTCATTTATTTTATTTATTTTTTTAACATACAGAATTGAGTAGAGTACCATGCTCTGCAAATCCGCATAATATGCAGAAAACAATACTGTAATATTATTATACAGGGTAATTAAAAAATAGAGTTTAATTTACAAAAATATACAGGGTTGGAGTAAAATGTAAGAACTTATATCTGAGCTAATTTTATAAAAAAGTTTTTATAAACATATTTCTGAAATTGCATAGTTTTTAAGATAATGGGCGTTCAACTTTTTTAAATCGTTGTTTTTTATATACAGGGTGTTTCCTAATTGCGGTAAGAAAATTTCTTGGCGTATTCCTGAGCCATTTTTATTAAAAAATATATATATATATATATAAACTTGGGTCACAAATTTTTCGTTCCCAAGATACAGGGTGCTAAACTTTTCCAAATACCTAAATTTTTTTAGTAAAATTTGTTAGACTAGATATAAACAATACTTAATTAAGTATTTTGTTGTTGTTGTTATACATAATTGCTAATAGGAAGTTATAACACTTAATTTTTAAAAGAAAAAAATGTCCGAATGTTTCCCATATAACATTTTTTGCCGGCGTTGTACATTTAATTTACTGGCATTGCCAACACTCTTTAATGGCAAGGCATTGGCAAAAAGGTATCAAAAAGACGCGAGAGTGGGCAATTGGCCGTTATTAGGCCACGTGTTGCAGATAATGTGATGGCATCCGTCATTAATAATTTATGATGAAAAAATGCGTTAAGGATAATGGCATTTATCATTAAATAAGTATTGCAAGTTTTATAAGTTAAATGTCCCAAAAAGTTAAATAACATATTTAGAATTTTGTAATCGAAAAAATGAGAAAAAAGGCAGGAAAACTTTATCAATAAAAAATTACATAATATAAATTTTTATACCGTAACAATAAACCAAAAAAAAAAAAAAAGTATGTAATAAAACTAAAAAAAAGATAGTAAATCAAAAGAAAACACTTTAAAATAGTAAGTATTTAAGGGACACTTACACTCAATTTTCAGATCCAAAACATAGGGAGAAATATTTTAAAGGAGTTAAATGTCAAAAAAAAAACTATTAAATATATATAATTTTTTTATTAACACTTCTTTAAAACTTTTAATAAGGCAACTCCCTGATTTCATATATTTTTTTAGGTAACTACAAATTTAGAAGGTATTAAACGAAATGTTTACAGCGCCTTCTTGACTAGCCATCACCAATTAATTACACAACACACACTAATTAGGTAATGAATACACTTAATTATGTCTACTAAAAACTCTTTTTTTAAGAAACTAAAAAGCTAGAAAACCACGTAGAAAACAATTGCACAAAGCAGCCAAACAAAAGCAAGGTTGCCTCATCTATCAAATTGTCAAATATTCTATTTTGGCTAAGCGGGAAAATTGAATTTATCACCTTCGGTCGAAATCGTCGAAATTAACCTAGCTAATTTCACCATCATTTTATTTTTATTCTCTCAAAAATACATAATTAAAATTTTGTTTGACTTAATTTTTATTTGCATGATTTGTATCAATAAAATGTTAGGAAAAGGCCATTTCCTTTAAGTTATGTAAAAAACATAAAATAATGTTGTTTTGCTGCCATTATAAATAAAACAGAATAAAAAATTGCTCTAATGTTATTAATATGTGTTTGAAAAGTATGAATATGCGTTGAAGGTTTGCCTTCAAAAATCCAATATTTATTTGCCTGCAACAAAAAATCATGCTTTATTTAATCAGGATTGGTATGCCGCCATTTTTGTATGCTTGCCGGCAATTCGCCTGCATATAAAATTTATTGGCAATTAAGTATTTATTTAGGGTTAACTTTTTAATGCGTATTAGATGTTGGCATAATATTGCCACCAATTGCCAATGCTTTATCATCAATGCCAATATGAAAATGTATATTGCCGGCAAATAGTGTTTGCTGGGTTTCTTGTAGTTTCTTGTATGGTCCGCAGTTTAGCTAATTAATACAGAATATATTTGCTTACTCTTCTTCCACAAGTTAAATGACCCAAAAACAAAAATATGGTTTTTGTATGTATTTTGGAAAATCCATATCGAATCTTAAACTGTTTACTTTTAAGGTTGTTGCACGATATATTTTCATATTAAATAAAAATAGTACATAATATAAAAAATATTTTTTTCTAAAATAAAAACCTTTTAGATTATTAACCATAAAAAACAATAGACACTTTTTTCTTATACTAATTGTAGTTAACCTTTGAACCTAAGAAAAAAATCAAATGTCAAGCAAAGTTGGGTCGAATACTGAAAATCGTTATTTGAATACGAATACGAATACCGGAAAAAAATGTATTCGAATACCGAATATTTGAACACTTGGAAGAAAAAAGTATTCGAATATTCGGTATTTGCGAACACCTGGAATCGGTATTTGAATACTGGAAAAAAAGATTCGAATACCAGAATAGAAAAAATAAACAACCGATAATTAAAAATTTTAAAAGCAAAAAAATTGGAATTCGAATACTGCTTACACATTCCGGTATTTGAATACTCGGAACGCCGGTATTCGAATACTCAAAAAAGTATTCGTCGCATACTTCAAAAGTATTCGAATACAGGATCCCGAATACTAACTAAAAAGTATTCTGTCGAATACCGAATTTTATTCTTAATTGTGCGTTTATCACTATAAAATAATACTTTGCATGCATTTATTTTAAATGTCATATACACTTAGCTGCATACTCTTCAACAAGATCTTTTCTTGTTTTTAGGCGTCCAATGTGGAAATTTTGTGTTTCTTATACTCAACGTTATACATATTTTCTTAATTAGCACCCGACATGAAGTATTTTTTCTTATAATGACGCCCAACGTAGCGTAGGGTATTTTTGGCCCTCAACTTGGACATAATTGTTGTATTGGCGCCCAACGTGAAACACTTTTGTTTTATTGGCACTCAACATACTATATTACGTTTTATTGGACCTCAACCTGAAACACTTGCATTTAATTGGTTTACTGCGTGTGGCATTTTGGTTTTGTTGGAACGCCCTTTATTTTATTGACGCCCAAGGACCGGCATAGTTGTTTAATTGGAGCCCAACATGGGGCATTTTGCTTTATTGGCCCCAACGTAGGACATTTATGTTTTATTTGAGTCCAACGTGGGGCACCTTTTCTATTGGCTCCCAACGGGGTTGTCTTTGTTTTATTGGTGCCCAGCAACGGTTGTAGTCCCTGTTGGGTGATCCTGGACAAAGTAAACCAAATTTCGCTCAGGGATGGGTAGTATTCGAATACTCGGTATTCTAAATACTATTCAGAATATATTTGTGCGGTATTCAACAACTATTCGAATAGATTTATGTGTTTGGTATTCGACGGAATACTTTTTGGTCAGTATTCGGTATTCTTTGTTCTGAATATCGTTTTTGAATATTCTGGTATTCGAATACCGGTATTCGAATATCGATATTCGAATACTGATATTTGAATACTAATATTCGAGTACTGGTATTCGAATACCGCTATTCGAATACTGATATTCCAATATCACCTATATTCTGGTATTCAAATCCTGAATTTAAATACTGTTTGCCTAATTTATGAATATTACGTTACTATTATCGGGTTAAGAGCGGGTTAAAACATATTCGCGGTGCTTTTGCCGACGACGGGGTTAAATTTATTATAAGTCATATATATCATCATTTGCAAACTAACAGTTTAGGAAGTTAATTTTACAAATTTAAAAAACAAATGTAATTTAATTTGTTTTTAAATCTTGATCTGCTGTTTCTATGGTCCTAATAGGAAAGTAATTTTGAACAGATATACATTTATTTTCGCAAACAAAAATATATCTAAATTAATTATTTTAACTTCTTTGGAGTTTTGCTATTAAAAAAGAAGTAACTTAGCACAACATATGAAAAGTGACATTGCAAACTATGTTTTCTATGTATTAAACATTTTTGCAACTAAGTGTACAGGGTGTCCCATTTTGGTTGTCCCTTATGGGAAACTTGGAAACCATAAGAGATATTGAAAATCCGATACCCCATCCTCGAGCTCTTTTTGGAGAAAACATTTATGGTAAAAACAGAACATCGCTATCGCGAAGCGTTTCAGAGATACAGGGTGATTCTCGATTTTTTCACTTTTTGAAAAGGTCCTGTAGCTTTGTTGTTATTACAGATACGAGAAAACTAATTGCACATTATAAAGACACTTTTTTCCGTAGAATCCAGTGGCGTAGCCAAAAAATGTTTTTGAGCTGTCATTTTTGACATATGACACAAACATGTTTTTTTTATTAGGGACACCCTAAAAATGATTAGGTAATTAAATTGCTTGTTTTTTTTTCTGATTAAAATAATGTATCATAGTAGGTGGTTTAATAAATTTTTACTTCAAATATTGGAAAAATTATGATTTTAAAGACGCATTGCGGCTTCTATCTGTTTTTTAAATTGTTTTATATTTTTGTTTTAAAAAGAATCTGTCATCCCTTAGCTCAGGAGACATTTTCCTAGAAAAAAACAAAAAATTAGTTTACAACAACAATAATAAACAAGTTATATTAATTAAACTTAAAAATTTATCAAGTTTTTTTAACTTTTGATTTTTTATTATTTTTTTATTTTTTATGAATTTTCCATGTTAACTTTACCAATAGAGCAAAAAAAAAAACAAAAAAAAAAATTTAAAGTTCAAAAAATAAAAATCGAAAAATTTTTTGACACACCCTGTATAACTTTGATTTTTATTATTTTATTCAACATTATCATACTAATACCGTACCAAAATTTTCAAACTCATAAATAAGGACGCTATGAATTTTTAAATTTAAACATAAAAATAATTATTCTTAATTTTTTGGGACACACTGTATCTATATATATATATATATATATATATATATATATATATATATATATATATATATATATATATATATATATATAATAATAGTCTTCCTTATCATATATATTATCCACCATAATTTCATCCTTATATATTTATAAATAAAATTGTAGGAAATTTTTAAATTTTAAATTAAAAAAAAATATTTTAATTTTTGAGACACCGTGTATCATTTTATTATGCGTATTAATATTCTTCTACATCATATATATTATTTACCAAAATTTCATACTTATATATTTATAAATAGAGTGGTAGGAAATTTTTAAATTTTAAAATAAAAAAATGCGTCTTTAAAATCATAATTTTTCCAATATTTGACGTAAAAATTTATTAAACCACCTACTATGATATATTATTTTAATAAGAAAAAACAAGCAATTTAATTACCTAATCATTTATAGGGTGTCCCTAATAAAAAACAACATGTTCGGGTCATCTGTCAAAAATGACAGCTCAAAAAATTTTTTTGACTACGCCACTGGATTCTACGGAAAAAAGTGTCTTTATAATGTGCAATTAGTTTTCTCGTATCTGTAATAACAACAAAGCTACAGGGCCTTTTCAAAAAGTGAAAAAATCGAGAATCACCCTGTATTCTGAAACGCTTCGCGATAGCGATGATCTGTTTTTACCATAAATGTTTTCTCCAAAAAGAGATCGAGGATGGGGTATCAGATTTTTAATATCTCTTATGGTTTCCAAGTTTCCCATAAGGGACAACCAAAATGGGACACCCTGTACAGTGTACACTGTCCACATATTATTCTTAAATTGTTTTTTATAACAAATTCACTAAAGAAAATCAACTTTCAGGTTTTTTAATTTGTAAAACAAACTTTTTTATTTTTTTTACAACAAAAATGTTTCTTTTTTCCAATAAAGGTTTAGACCTCGGGTTAGACTATTATGTATTTATCTCCATTTTACACAAAAAGGATGTGTATAATAAATTTTATTATGTCAGTTTAAATCATGACTATCTCGTAGATCGTAAATGGTATGTACATGTACCCCTATTCCAAAAGTGACGTCAATAGTCTAAAAAATAGAAAAGTTATTTTTGGAAAATTTGGGAGACGTCTTGTATGCTTGAAATGATTGGTTTTTAAGCAAAAACAAAGTACGCCACTGCATTTTTGTTATGGAAAAACGTAGACAAATAAGAATGAGTTGCTTTCTCAAGAGAAAGGAGTTTTTTTGCTCTTCAGTATT
>JACEGR010001146.1:57500-186933 GCA_014170235.1 Listronotus bonariensis
TAGTATTTTTATACATTTAAATTATATTTATAATTATTAAGTTATTAAATGGAGTTTACCTATAGTTTATTCTTTTAAAAAATTTTAAAAAAAACAACCCAAAAAATGTTTTGCATTGTTTAAAAATTCTGTTGCCATAATCAATTACTATGTATTTTTCAATTACAAATAAACCAGTTCACCCTCGAGTTTACAAGGATGCCGGCTTCGGTCGCCTTTTAAAATAAACAGGTTAAAAAAACTTTACGACTTCTACGGTCGACCTGCGTGTCTGTGGCCGGTACAAATGGACATTTTGATTTTCTCAGGTCGCCTGAACGGGTTAAAAAAACTGCACAGTTTTGCCCACACACGCTCAGGTCTACCTGAATAAAGCTTAATGTGCAGGTCTACCGTGGGCAGACCGTGGGTAGCACCACGGTAGACCGTGGTTACACCTGCACGTCTGTGCCCTCCCTAAGAGGGAGTTTGTTGACACGGGACTTAAATACTTGAAGATTTGGGGGGAAGGAAAGACCTCCGCGGGCAGCAGGTTCCACAATCTAGAAACTCTAAGGATAAAAGAACGAACAAAGTGAGAAGTTCGGGGCCTGTCCAGTTGGACCGTATAGGGATGCATACGCGCGGAACCACGAGTTTCTCTGTTGGGAACCGTGAGTGGAGGAACTATACTGGACAATTCTTCAGAGCAGAAGCCATGGAAGTACCTATAAAAAGCGATAAATCCCCCACAGCCCGACGATGGGCAAGAGAGGAAGCCTTTCTGTAAGTGAAGGATCATTAATGAGACGAATAGCTCTTCTTTAAATAGAATCAAGAATGCTTAGGGTTGTGGGGGACGCCATGCCCCAGATATGGGAACAATATTCCAAGGGAGGTCGGATTTGGGACACATATATAATGTGTATAAATTAGAAGCGGAAAAATACTTTTTGGCTCGAAAGAGAAATCCAAGCTTTTTGAAGCTGCCGTGGCTATAGATACAATGTGTTTATGCCAGCTAAGGTTACTTTCAAATGTGACGCCCACAAGATTAAAGGTGTCTTTGCTCTGTAAAACTTGGCCGCTCATAAGTAGAGGATGAGTATTTGATGACTCTTTTCGCGACAAGGAACATGATTGTGTTTTGGATGCATTAAAATGGACGAGATTTTTGTCGCCCCAATCCAATATTAAATTAAGATCCTGCGAAAGAGATATCTGCATCGCTCTGCGTTTGTTTTCCAAGTCAGGTTTAGTGATGGGTTTAGGAACCTGAAAACTGAAGTGAAGGGTACTATCGTCGGCGAAACTATGAATGGAATTAGTTGTGGACGAGAGAAGGTCGTTGATGTGAAGAAGAAACAATGTTGGTGCCAGAACTGAGCCCTGAGGGACTCCAGCATTTACTTGGTGAAAGCTTGAAGAATGGCCGTCCACAATAACTGATATACGTCGATCAGATAGATAACTAGAGAGCCAAGTACAGAGTTTAGTTGAAAGACCATAGGAGGGAAGTTTATTAAGAAGTGCGGCATGCCATACCTGGTCAAAAGCTTTGGATATATCAAGAGCAACATGATTTTTATTTATAGTGTACACAACTTTAAATACACAAAAAAATTTAGAGGAAATAAAGATAAATGTCCAGTGTGACTCTAAAAGGTCCGGAAATATTTTTTATCACAAATTACAGAGGCTACAGTTTGAAGATCTATCCTCACTTACCTTTGTTACCAAATTTTTAAAATTATCCAAAGCCTACTATTTGAGAAATCGATCGCAGCAGTTCCCAGTGGGACACCCTGAATTTTTAAGAAACCAAGTATGGCCCAATTTAAATTAAAAACAAAACACTGTGAAGGACCAGCCAATATTTGTTTCAATTTCTGCTTTAAATGATATACTAAAAAATTTAAAATTTAAAACGTCGTTACCCGACAACAATAATAAAAAAAATGTTATGTTTTTACGTTTCTGTGGTATTTTTAAAGTTTGAACTTCTAAAAAAAAATAACATTTTTTGCTTCTTTGGTCATTCAAGCAGCAAGCTGACGTCTTAAGATAACCACAAAATGACGTTAAATTGACCTCTCTAAGTCACAGACAAAAGACGCCCCGTTAAGGACGTCATAATAACGTCTTTAAGGTGACGAAAATTGACGCATATACTCTTTTTAGAAGCTAAAATGATACGATATATTATTTGCAAATTGAAATAGGAAAAAACTCCTTACTGCTTGCAATTTCCTTGCACTGCAAGGTCGCATCTCTGGGGACACTATCCAACCTGGAGATACAGATTTTTACATAGGCCGAAGATATTTCCTTCAAAGCTAACTGAGATCACCAACCGCAGACCGGTCTCGAAATATTTTGGTCCCATCGGTACGGTGTAGGCAATAAAAGCGAAGATTTTGAATAAGCGTGGTAGTTTATTGTCAATTGCGCCATCTATCGGTACATTTTTCCTATTTCAATTTTGTCAAAATTATTAGTCTTATTTTTCTGTCATATGATATTTCGGTTGGATTTTAATACGAATCATATAATGTCACAAAATTTTTCTGGCGGGTTTTCTAAACATAACGTCATTAGATTTTTATGAGCTAGTATGACAATAAAATAACGTCAAAAGACGCCACGTCAAAGACGTCAAAAACACGTTATTAAAATGACGGTAAAATGACGTCATAATTTTGGTCTGATGACGTCCTATGACCAAAAATGAGCAAAATGACTTAAAAATGACGTCATAATGATGTCAGCTTGCTGCTTGGGTAGTGTGTTAAGCCGGTTACGGTTATAGTACAAGATCCGGCTATATAAGTGAACCCCTATATCCAGCTATATAAAAGTTGATCGTTTGCGAGATACAGGGTGTTAAATTTTTAATTTTATTTCACCTATTTTTAAATATTTTATTAATTATTGGATTTTTCTTTCCAAATTTGGTATAAGAAGTCTTTTTTAAGTACACACGGTTGGCTATCTTTTCTTGGGCATACTACCTCGAGGGGTAATTAGGTAACTTAAGGATATCTATTTAGTGTTTTTAATTATGAATGATACAGAGTGTCAAAAATTTATTCTGGTTTTAAGAACCTTGACCTTTTTGACGATTGTGTTGATGAAGGGGTTCGATGACCCTGATTAAGAAGATTTTGAAACAAATTTCTAAAACTAAAACATTCTGTTATTTAGGATTTTTCATAAGTATACATTAAAGTTATATGGGTAGTTCGTTCGTCGCTCCACAGGTCTTCACATTAGTTTGGTAGAATTATGTTATCAGGTACTGACTTTTACCTTATTACATGATAACTACATATATCTACCTATAATTAAAACAATCGAGATATATGAAATGATTTATTTTTCTATTAAGAACTCTAACCATCATTTCAACTATCAAAAACTCGACAAATTAGACTTTCTTCTACATTCTTGTGGAAAGTATAACAAAACATGAACTTCTAACTCAAATTATAATTTTTTATACGTGAATTAGACCTAATAAAACAATAAAACCATTTTTTTCGTAGCGTGAAAATTGAAGAAAATGACGTTGGGGCTGAGAGGTCGCGACCATACTTTGCGAGGGCCATACTTACTTATTTCGCTGCGCACGACACAACTATCCCCCTTCTACGACGAGGGCGCAACTAAACTCGAAGGTACTGAGGCGCACAAATGCGGGGCGCGCGGGGAAAGATGTGAAATCACGTTTCTCTTCATTCGCTCGGCCTCTCAGGCCGCACGTCACCAGTTAAAGGTTAAGGAAGGAGATACCTGTAAATGCTTAAGATTTTATTGTTTTTTATAATTTCTTTTTAATGAAGAAGTCGTTACATATTTTTAAAATTTGATATGTTGTCTTCTAAAATATTTAAATAATATAGGACTTTTTTCATTTTAGTTATTCAAAATGGCGGCTGTACGTTAAATTCTTTGACGACAACGACGGAGAGAGACTTCTTAATCGACGGGCTTTCTAGTATTGGTTTTGGTGATTTAAAACTCAAAAACTATTTTTTGTTTGTTTATTAATGTCATAGTTTGTCGGTGAACCCAAAAATATATTTCAAAAATGTTTGCGGAATACAATGCTTTAAAAAAATATAAAATTTCTTTATTGCTAAATTTTTTAATCGTTTTTGCTTTCAAAAAATTATTTATTCAAAAATTGTTTCCCATTTTGTAGGTTCACATAAAAGTACCGTCGTTAAAGTCTGCAAAATTTTAGGAAGATCGGTCAGTAACTTTTTGAGTTGGAATAAAAAATGGGGTAAAGAGGTGTCTAGCTGCACATCATTTTAAGGCTCCTGACGAGTACTTTATAGCCCTAGAATATAAAGTTAGTATCGTTAAACACTAAAAAACGGTGGTACTTTAAAAGTTACCTAAGTCTCTGAGTTAACTGGCCATATTTTTGAAAGTAATAATTATAAACAAACTCATAAAAGAACGATCGCCGAAGAAGATATTAAATGCGGATACAAGAATATATCAGAAACTTAAAGTGAGCTGTTACAAAATGGTGGTAAATTCCAAGTAGCTATACTGATTCTTCAGACATCCGAAGATTAAGACCTTAAAAACGAAAGATGTAAACTGAATAACACATTACACCATTAGGCACTCGCAAAACCAGCGATCCGTACCACTCTATAAAAATCCCATAACTTTAATAAGGTACTATCGATGTTCCCCTGTTTATTAGTCTCAGTAGGCTTTTAATTAAAGAACTTTACAGTTCATAAAGTCATATGCCTAAGAGATGTTTCTCTTATCTTCGAACGATTCGGTTTGCCTATTGGAGTAATGCGAGCTGAATTGGTTTTGGGCACTAGTAAACTGCTCTTGATTTTTTACTTATTTTAACTTTTTAAATATAGGGTTTTTCAATAAGAGTGTTAAAATTTCAAAGAGATATTTCTTTGTTTTTAATCCATATATTTTTAATTTCTAGGTGTTACTATATTTAGCATAGTGTGCAGTTTTATAATGCAGTGTCTAAATCCTCTGGAAGGGTTGGAAGTAATACAGAAATATTACTACAATAGTAGCTCAGTTGTGGCCACTCAAAGATTATTCACTCGAAAATTAGGGTTGCCATCATCGGTACTCTGCGCAGATCATCCGCCGCACTGTGGAAAATTTTGTGGATGAGTTTTGACGTAAAGTTAACTAACATTTAACTTTTTTCACAGTGCGGTAAATATCCTATGCAGAGTACCTATGATGGCAACCTAATTTTCGAGTTGAATGGCCACAACTAAATCACTTTGGTAATAATATTTTGTTACTTTAAACCGATCGAGAGGAGTTAAACGTTGCATCACACTATTATATTAGATAAGACTAGATTAGGAGGTGGATTGCATATCCTCCAACACTGCAACCTGCTCAGGTTTATTGTGTGACCTGTTAGTTGACCCACTATTATTCTTACTGCCTTCTGGTTGTAATTCAGCAGGTCTTTTGTAAATTCTGGCGAGTAAGCCTTAAATAATATTTTTGCTTGATGCTGTCCTGGTGTTCTCATCTACCAGTTTTGTGATTCTCTCATACTCCATAATCTAATAGATGACCTTACTTGGCATGATGGAATACCACAGTAGGGCTCGGGACCTACCATTGTCCTGTCAGCCCCCTCCTTTGCCAATAGATCAGCTTCCTCGTTGCCTTCATATCTTGGTATGCAGGCAATGGTTACTAATACTATCACTCTTATTGAAAGACCCTATATAGGCCTGTATAATATTTATATATATATATATATATATATATTTATATATATATATATATAAATATTATACAGGCCTATATAGGGTCTTTCAATAAGAGTGATAGTATTAGCTAACCATTGCCTGCATACCAAGATATATAATATATATATATATATATATATATATATATATATATATATATATATATATATATATATATATATATATATATATATTTAATTATTAGGGGTGTGCGAATAATTCGAACTTACGAATTATTCTTATCGAATCAAATATCAATATTTGATTCGAAACTCGAATCGAATAATTCGTAAATTTGACTTATTCGAAAGGTCCCGAAAGATTCGAAAAACATCGAATATTCGCGAAATTTCAAATAATTCAATTATTTCTTTTTTTTTTGAATTGTTAATAGGTTAAAATAATTTTAACTCAGTTAAAATTATTTTAACCTTTATGTTGTGTCCACTGTTTTTGTGTCTATAAAGAAATGGTCCCTTGTGAATTTTTCAAATATATTTTTAACACGGAAAATCAATTCTAATTGCCCTGAAAAAGGAAATAAATTTTCCGAAACGTCGGTTAAGTAGAAACGTATTTTCTTTAAATCTTGAGCCTCCACCCGTCAACTTAAACTATAAATTCTATTAAGGCTGTCATTCATTGTAACAGTAATTTTGAAGTCATAAAATCTTGATCTTCTTCTTCACCTTGTTATAGATCTGACGATCTGCTAGTTCCGTGGTTGGAGAATTTCTTGAGAGAACTGCCAACTATTCCTCCATCTCTTTGGTGGTCTCCTGATAAATGCTTGACAACTGGTTTTCCCTCTAAAGCAGTTCTTGGTTGTCTATTAACATCCATCCTTTTTAGGTGGTTGTACCACTCTCCACGTCTTTGTCTACGCCATCTCACTCCATCTTATACGTCGCATTCTTCACTGCAACTGATTAACTAATCTAACAGTTATCACTTGAAAACGGTTAGAGATAGACACCATTTGAAACGTCGTGTGTCAGTTTAAAATAAATAATTAATAGTTTAAAAAAACTAAAAAAACACGCTTTTATATGCAACCGAACTAAAAATTAAAAAATAATTTTTCATTAAAAAAATATTTTCACTTCATAGTAAAAAGCGTGGGGTGCTTAATATATTAAATGTTATAATTATTATATTTGCCAATATCTATGATGGAAAAGTTATGAAAAAATAGTAAAATGCACCCCACGCTTTTTACTATGAAGTGAAAATATTTTTTTTAATGAAAAATTATTTTTTAATTTTTAGTTCGGTTGCATATAAAAGCGTGTTTTTTAGTTTTTTTAAACTATTAATTATTTTTCATTTTTAGTTCGTTATATTGCACAAAATTCTTAATATAACAGTAAATTAGAACATACTAATTAATTAAGCAGCAAAAAGAAAATAACCAGCCCCCTATGAAATGACAATGGTAGCAAATTTTAAAATTTGCAAAAGATTGCAACTCACTAAAAAATGTCTTCTTCATTAAGTAGCAAAGTTTCAAATTTTGCCAACAGATGGCACTCCAGGAAATGTTTGGACCGTTGTCAACACTTTGCAATCCACTAAAAAATTTCTTCCTCATTTAATAGCAAAGTTTGAAATTTTTCCAACAGATGGCATCCTAGGTGTTGTTTTTATAATATAATGGAATTTTTTTTCCTGGCGATTAAAAAAAAGATAAAGGGATACTGTTTGCAGATTATTGCATTGTCATGGGTCCTTAATACGTGTGCAAAGTTTCAAAGAAATCGAATAGCTGGAAGTTGGTTAAAATTAGGTTCAAAGATTCCGTTACATAGGCAGCCAGATGGATAGATTGATAGATAGATAGATAGTTACAACCCAAGTTAATAAAAGCATGTTAAAAAGACAACGGAAGTTCAAAAAGCAGTTTTATTGATTAACCTATGGTAATTTATATGGCAGCTCTAACAGCTTTAAACTATTTTTTATGACATATGGCTGTTATCTTTGACACTCTGTATTTGTTCCAAAAAAACTCTTATAACCTATATTCAGTCGATTTTGTTGCATAATATATTAAAATACAGTTTTATGACTTATTGTAAATAATACTTCTTACAATTGTCTGTCTTCCTGATTTCCTAATTGCTCGTATATTTAAATACGTCAGGCAGTTCGCCTTCAATATATTATATTCAAATACAATTTCAAAACACTGAGCACCTAATAAGTAAAATTCACTTCGGGGCATCGCTAAACAGCATAGGTAGATATAATTACAGGTTAACATGCTCTCAAAATTCCTCGATGCATTCCCAAGATACTAACATCAAATTCATATGTAAATATGGCAGACTGGCTGCTGCCCGATGGCTTTTCATTTTTGAAAATGCAGATTTAACGGTTTGTTTTTTATTTTTGGTTTTAAATTTATTTGTTTATATTAACGAAAAAGAATAGGTATTCATATATAAATAAGTATAATAAACAAAAATCTCCACACTTATAAGAGGCTTTTTAAAAATAAGATGGTGATCTACAGGGTGTTCAAAAATATGTGGGCAATCTTTCGGATTCACATAGAACACCTGAAAATAATGTGACAATTTCCTACAATTTTTTTTTTTCTAAAGCCCCTCCTTACAGAGATATGTGCCTTAAAAGGCGACACTGAAAATATGTTTTTCTTGAATAACTTTTATAGTACTTTGGTATAATGAAATATATATATATTTTTTTAATGTGAGAAAGACAAGTAAGAAAACTTTACAATGGTTTCTTTGTAAAAAATTACATTTGTTAGTTCGCCAGGGGTAGACTAACTCTTGCATAATAGTAATAATTATTTTTACACCCTGCATAATAAATAAATGATAAACGTATTTTTGGATAGCTTAAACCCTTAGCTAAACAAAAGGTACTTCCTTTCGTTTAAAAAAGAATTGACAATCGTGTTTTTGAGTTAGATAGGTAAATATCTTCTTTTTTTTAATAAAAATTAAAGATCCCGGGTATTGCATGGGTATTGTATTACCCTTTAAAAATATTTAAAAGAGCTTTAAAAAAGTTCAGAAAAAAATATTAAAACAAAAGATTGATGATACGCTCTTACACTCTTGATACTATTTAAAATTCACCTCACGCACGAAATATTACATGCGTTCAACCTTCTGTTTACAATCGCTTAAAAGTAACGAATTAATTCTAAGTCGAATCGGAAAAACCAACTCACAAAATTCATTTTGAATAGCAAAATAATTATTTACCAAGTTATCTGATCTTTTTTTCATCTTGAAATAAATTAATAATCATAAACAAAAATGAAGAATCCTGGTTAACCATCTATAATGTTGAGTGCCGATGTTACATATTCATAGCACCGTAACAGAATAACTTCAAAATTAGCTATGCCTAATATTACGACCAGTGGTGGCACCACTGATTTATTTATTACACCAAAATACGACATGCAAAAAAAATAGTACCCGTTGATGTGATATACAGGGTGGGCCTTAGCTGAATGAGTAATTTTAATATTCAATAAAACACAAATTACAAAACTTACACATATTGAATTGATATTATTTTAAAACTACAAAGAAATTTTTTGCTTTTAAAAATATGTGGTCCAAGTGACGTCCTTCACGTTTCTGACATTCTTGAATCCGGAGTTGCATATTTTTAACAACTTGGCGACAAGTTGCCCGCGGAATTGCGTTTATTTTCTGCACAATGTTTTGTTTAAGCTGGTCTAATGTGGTTGGATTATCTTCATAGACCCTTGATTTTAGCAAAGACAATTGTAGGTTCACTATAGACACCCAGAACAATGCTAAATTTTTTGGTCATCAGTTTGGACGCTGGCTTGGCTGATTTTATGAAGCGGCAAATTATACGTACTGTTTACGTGTGTACTCGATGGATACCCGCTTTATAAATTCCACGAAGCGGGCGTCCAAGCTGATGACCAAAAACTTAGCATTGTTCTGGGTGTCTAGAGTGAAACTACAATTGTCGCTTATTTTAGGTAATTTTACAAAAAATAATAATTTGAAGTAAGATCCGGGCTCCGACTAATAATTTCACTTGCTGTTATTGCAATCCACACAATATGCTTAGAGAATAAAGAGGACGTTGATGTTTCTGTCAGGGATTGTCCACTGACCAAAATCGCCAATAAACGCCATTCTGCGAGCAACTTGTCCCCAAAAAATCGATTATTTTTAGTTTAAAATAATTGCATTAAAATATGTGTAAGTTTTCTTATGTTTTATTGCATATTAAGACTACTCATACAATCTGTATTATGGTTTTTAAAGTTTTTTGGAATTTCACACAAAACCTTGATTAAAATTTAATTGAAGGGCTTGGGGGAAGAGGGTAACAAGCCACTTTCTCATTTCTGAGTTATTTCAACTTTAATATTTTAATTAAATCCTGAAATCGTAATAATTATGCTTTCCACAACTGCTTTTGTAGTAGTAAATTTATACAAAAACGTATCAAAATGTGAAAACAAAATCAAAAAATTGTATAAGATAACAAAAAACCATTTAACTCGTGTATTTCCGAGATTTCGTAAATTGTGGTTTGTTACTTTCTTTCTCCAAGCCCTTCAATTGTCAGCTCACAATTTATTTTTAAACTTAAAAAATTCTAAAGCACCATGACATTGTAATCTGCATTTGACATGCAACTATCTATAAAACCTATACAAAACATACTTCTGATCAAAATTTACTCAAAAAACAAGTAAAACAGTTTTCAAAACATAACAGTATTTTACATTATTTATTATCCTACAAATTCCCACAAAATCAAACAAATAAAAGGTCCCAAACAGCACAAACTTTCCACTGGGCAATCCCCTATATAAGTAAAGCACGGGTCTCGCGATGCTCCAGAGCTTAACCATTGTTTGGTAGTGTAGCCCAGCTCTGCAACAAGGTTATGGATGGTGGAGGGGAGGATAACCATCTTTTATGGCGGACAAGTTGAAAAAGTGGCCATCGGAATGTAGCAAATTGGGATGGCGCCACCGTAGCCAGTGGAGGGATTTTGGTATTTCTTTCCTTTTTTATTTTGTATCTATTTGTTCTTTTTCATTTTGTATCTTACTCTAATAATTCATTAAGTTGTTCCTTTCGACGGACACTTTCTAAAACATTCAAATGGTTATTCTCCCTCCACCATCCATAAACAAGGTCAAGAAATAGTGTGGACACATGTTTTACTTATATGGGGGATTGCTCAATGGAAAGTTTGTGCTGTTTGGGGTGACTTTAAGTTAGTACTTTTTTTTACCGCTGTTTAGAATGAAATAAAAAATATTTTTTAATATAAAATGATGCTTTGTTTTCGAGATATAGGATGTTAAAAGTTAAAAAAGCCTTGGTTAGGTTTACCATCCGTCGCGATATATCGGGACTGTCACCGTTATTAGGCCGTATGTCTAGGGATGTCAAATTTTAAAAGAACATCGATATATTGATATCGATATATATCGTTTTGGCTAATATCAATTATTCGATATATCGATTCGATATTTAAAAAGAATAATTATCGATAAATTATCTAAGATTTTTTTTTCTTAACAGGTAGTGGGTAAATAAATGCAGCATAACAGCAAAAATTACCTTCATACTTTAGTCTTTTTTATTAAACTGTACAACCATTTTGACATTTTTAAAAATTTAAGTGAAAAAATCTCTTTTGAATTATGAATTATGACTTATTTACCATTATTTATATCGAATATATTCGATATCGATGTATCGATATATCAAGAAGTTAAATATCGATAAAGATTATCAATATTTGATTTTCGATATATCGATATTTAAAAATAATCGATATATCGTTGCTATCCCTACGTATGTCCCGAGATCTCGATTGCACGTGTGTGGGGAGGGTAGCGGCTAAACTTTAACATATCAACAACTAATACATTTTTTTGAATGTTATACAAGGTGACACAAAAATTTCAAAATATTGTTTTGTTAATTATTTATAGGCAACCCACCTTTTTTAAATATTATATTTAATATTAAAAAAATTTATCCGGTAAACAGATGGGTAAAAGTCGCTTTTTATTCGGATCTTAGACCACAATTAACAAATGGGAAAAATTGTTTTTAATTATACCTCCGCCACTGGAAACGACTATTTGTCATTCGAACCAGCTTCTTTACGGTTATTGCTCTAAGAACATCTTATTTGGGGACGTGATATATGGCGTTCTATACATAATTTTAATTATATTTATTTGTAATGTAGTTTTAACAATAAATTCTGACGTTCGGACTGGTTGAAGCGTCTTTTAAATGGGAGAACAGATAAACACTAATAGAAAAACCGGTGATAAAAAATGTAAAATAGCTCTCGTAAATAAGCCAAAGAAACTTATTATGGCTATTAGGTATTCATTGGGCAATAGTAATGGCTTTATTAAGCTAGTTTTACAGTTGGATTGGGATATCTTCCATGAAATTTTTCTTGGGTCAATTTATCGATTTGCATACACGCACTTTTTGGTTTTTTTTTTTAAATACTAGATTTTTTTTGTTTACGTTAATACGCCTAGAGCATTTTTTTACAACAACCATGCAATTTTGGTTATTATTTTAGTAATTTTTAAAATAATAACCTCTTAAAAGATAGGAAACACCGACAACGACCGCTGCATGTTTTGTGATCAATCGAGCGAAACCTCGGAGCATATACTATGCCAATGTACGGAATTAACAGGCCAAAGGCTAAAATATCTGGAAAGAGTTTTTGACTCCAGAAGATATAAAAAGGCTCGCCCTCCGAAATATTTCCATCTTTGCGAAAAGTTTGAGAATCGAGGGAATTAACCAATGTAGGGTATCCACAAAAGATATTTTAGGTCAAAGTGGGAGAAGGGCTAGCTTAAGCCGAACGACCCCTTTTATTACAATACAATACAATACAATACAATACAAAAATATTAAAATTAAAAATAACGCTAAATTACAATTAAATTAACCTAAGGCACTTAATCTTGAGTTAACCCGATCTATTAAAACCCGTTCAAAAGAGGATCTACCAATCTCTCCGTATTCATAAATTGAATGAATTCTTAACTTGAGTTGAATCCTGCTGACCCAGGTAAAAGCCAGGGTTGGTCGGGTTAAACAGAAGTGTTAAAATCAGCTGTTTTTAAGGTTTTTAATAATTTATGTCCTGTTTATTACAAGAGAAAAAAGTAAAATAAAAACAATAATTTGATATTTATTGATTATTTACAACTTATATATTTTTTTTTCGCTCTTCCGGGGTCATCCCACCCAGGCCCGACGACCGCCCCCCTAGGTGGTGCACTGCAGCCTGAAGGCTTATTGTACCCTTGTAACCTTTAAGGGTTTTCTAAATATTATTGAAACTTATATATTTTAGACACTCTTCTAAATAAAACGTTAGTGGCGCATATCCAAAATATATCGTTTTTTAAAAAATATCAGTAAACAAACTTACGGGACCAGGGAGTGAAAAGGAGTGCTGGGTGGGGTAAAATTTATAAAACGAGTTAATGAAACTGAACATCACATTTAAAATTAAGTAAAAATTACATTTTTTCCTCATATTTTTGAGAAAAATATAAAAAATATGAAAATTGTAAATGCATAACCTAAAGTCCTAAAAGTAAGAAAAACGACTACTAAACGTCAGTTATACCATGCAAAATATGAAAAGCATTTGGCAGCGTCGGAAGGGGCTGATTATATTTATGTGTGGATAAAAGAAAGTAAATTCCTAAAGTGTGTATTAGCCTCAGGTTTAATTAAGGAATTAAAAAAAAAAGATTTAACTAGTTGTTTGAGTACACGAAGACAGAGCGAAAGGAATTAGGAATTTGATCTATAGAAGTTTTTTCTCTGGCGCATTAGGTCGAACGGTCAAGCGGTAAGGCTGTCTCTATAAAGTGCGTGCTCAAAGGTAGGAGGGAGACTTTTAATTTGATCTACTTACCTGACAACACTGTGCCACTGAGCGGGCAGTCAGTGAAAGTTGTTTTTGTGGTTATGTCTATTTTTGGTAATGTTTTTATTTTTTCGGAAATTTTATTATTACTCTTTTTAATATTAGAAGAAAGCTTATACTGTGTAGTAACTTAACGTTAATAGGATGGTTTTCGCTAATTTTGGTTCTACCGTTTAAGGTAAAAAAACTTTTACTTTCACTACAATAAAATGTCACTTGCAAAACCAATAGCAGTTTTTAGAATGACACGAGTGTTGTAAAGTACTTTGCAACACTAGTGCTGTAAAGCGCTTTAGAACACTAGTGTGATGTAACGCATTTTCTATGCATGAAAACAGTGGTCGTAGGAAAAATATTATTTCATTACACTTTCAAAAAAAAGTAAATAGGAACTTGTCATAATATTTTCATAGGTTCTTTATGAATCCGAGAGCCTGCCTACATATTCCCGAACATCCTTTATAGTTAACTATAAATCGTGTGGGTTCCATTATCTCTTTTAGGGGTACCAGACGAGAAAGTGCATCCACCGGTACTTTCTAAGCAAAAAAAAGCCCTCAGAGAAACAATGTTCCCACTATACATAACAAATAGCTGCACCGTTCGGGTATATTAATCAACTACGAAACAAGAAAGTACTAAGTGCACTTGTACTTCTAACAGTTAAGGTGGTTTTTCTTGTAAATGTCCCACTGAGAGTGCCATCGGGTACTGCAAAAATGACTGAGAGGTCACAGTTTTATCTTGCATCGGTTGGCATTTGGTTTTTATCTCGAAGGACGGAGCGTATTTTATGTTTTGCTACTAGACTGGTTTTATAGTGCGTATTTTTGCATGAAAAAGTAAATTCTCCCAAACTAGAAAATTTAAATAATAGAAAAAATATTTTTAAAACAAGCTTTTATTTAAATGCATTAAAAAAAAAATATATTTACCTTTTTTTAACTTTCACTATCAACATAAAACCCCACTACACATCATTAAAATTAATCAGATCAAGTTATTAAATTTGCTTGTTTATTAACAAGGGTGAATATCGCGAAAAGCTTTTACGAGGGCGGTCCGATAAGTACTTAGCCTTACCGTCGGATGGCGCTACTATCGCAAGAGAAATTTACTATCGTCATAAAGTAACATACCTACGGATAAGAGAAACCATGACATGCTAAAATTTTCGTACCGCTTTTGCAGCAGGCTCAGCGCTGCCTGGCGACAGGCTTGTCATTTTTGCCAGTTTACACTTTAAATGCGTCGGTCGAAGCCTCGCCTCGTGTAACATCAGCGGTGGGGAGACACGTAAGCTTACTGAAATGACTAACTGGCGGTATTTCAACGAGAAACGAATAAAATTATATTGGGAGTTTTCGCATGACCTGTCCTTAAGTCGGCTATTCCATGATAACTCTTATAATTTCCTTACTCTATGCTATCGTATAGAACATTAGAGACATTTTGCACCTCTTAAAATAACAGACGTTTTTTGGCCTCCTTATGATTATCGTTATTAAACATAACGATTACGGCAGCAGTTTTAGACAGAGATTTTGCAGCCTCTTTTAAGAAATATATCTTGCGTCTGCGCTTTCGACACATAACCTTATTTTTGCCTGTGGTTCACCCATTTTAAAGTTAACGAAAAATCAGTATAAACTTTTATTCTTCATAATATATTAATTCATATTTAAATATATGCAAACACTTCTGTTGATTTCGTTTTTTAAAGTAGATGCAAACAATACAGTATAAGCAAAACACTAAAAGTAATGCCACCGAAACGTCGATTTTTAATTATCTTTTTACTTGTTTAAAATTTTTTTTTTTTGTTTTTTTTTTTTTTTTTTTAGTACTTTTAATTTAATTTTGGCGTGTACCCAAAGAAGTACCATCCACTAAAAGTAAGGTTAGGTTTGGTAGTAGAATAAGAAGCAAGTGTGCCAGATTGTAACATCTAAATTAATTACTGCTTTAGAATATCCGTAAAAGTGCAAGTCCGTTTTAATTTCTTAAGACTATTTGATTTTTATAACAGCTATAGATTTTTCGCTAATTAGAGCCTAGGTATAAATGATATTTTAATTAATACGGCATTAAAATTTTAATCTTTTAAATAATTGATATTAAAATTTCTACAATCCGGCAACCACGCAGTTTAACAATAACGATAACGATAACGATAAGCTCTTCGGTATTCATCCGTAATTAAAGGAGTCCGGTATGGTTAATAACGATAACGGATCATGTTTGGGTTACTGCACAGTCTCAGAATAACGTTAACCACAACGGAATTGCAAAATAAGAGGTGCAAAATGTCTCTATTATCGTAGACGGCTATTGTAAAAATTTTAGCCGAATTTGACTTGTTATTTTGTTTTGACAGCATGTGGACGCAGACGTGTGCCGCGGATTTTAGAAAAATGAAAAAGAATAATATCGGTCGGTGATTCGATTCTTGTTTTTGGAAGGGAAATCGCGTAGTGAAATCAAAGAACGCTTAGATGCTGTGTACGGTGACTCTTCTCCTTCGATGGCGACCGTCAAAAATTGGTTTAACGAGTTTCAACGTGGCCGCACGTCGGTTTTTGATGAGCCACGCCCAGGTGCTCCGAAAACGGCTACCACGGAGGATTATGGGATGAAAATCCACGATTTCGTATTGGCAGACCCTCGACTGAAGGTGCGCGAGATTATTGATACAGTAGCCACCTTAAAAGACCGCGTGGGTCATATCCTGCATAAAATTTAGGGCATGAGAAAGCTGTCGGCGCGATGGGTGCCGCGTTTGCTCACCACGGATTTGGCCCCGTGCGACTTCTTTTTATTTCCAAACTTGAAAAAGTCACTCGCCGAGCAGAAATTTGAGTCGAATGAGGAGGTCATCGCTGCCACGGAAGCGTACTTTGCAGACCTTGGGAAAACTTCTTTTGCAGACGGGTTAAAAAACTTGGAGCATCGCTGGGTCAAGTGTATCGAGGTAAAAGAAGACTATGTTGAGAAATAAATCGCCACTTTTCCAAAATTTTCGTTTTTCTTTTGTAGGCTAGGTACTTATGGGACCGCCCTCGTATATGTATAATATAAATTGTGTTATAGAGTAATTGTTGATAATAAAAGTTATAAAGTAAAAGTTGATTTTGTTTTTTGGAACATTTTAATACCAGATTGCATTTAAAATATTTTCCTTTTACTTTTAATTTATTTTTTATTTTTAGCTATCGCTGAACATCTTATCATCTTACATCCTTGTTACTAGGTTATTTGTGAGTTAATTTCGAACAATCTAGCTGTAATGCAATGGGGCATTTGTATCAAGTACCTCAAAATTTCCAGTCCACCAAAAATGCAGATTAATTAGAGCAGCAAAATTTAACTTGAATTCGTATTTTCAGCTAACCCACCATTAACTTAATTAATAAATTAATAAATAACCTTTTGATATCCATACCGGGTGTCAATGAATTTATTAGACAAGCAATAACTCCTAGAGCATTGGACATATTAAAAGGAGATTTTGCATAGGTAAATGATATAAACAGGGGTGGTTTACGCATATTTTTTACTTTCAAGTCACTTCCGGTTTGACCGGAAGTGGCTTAAATTTTGAATTTTTAAATGGAACACCCCGTATATTTTGACATATTTGGATTTCTGGGACAATTTTAAGTCAAAATGTAACATGTTAAAAAGTTTTTAAGCCTACTTGATGTCTTAAAAGCCATTTTTAATTTTACTTTTCGAATGAAGGATTTTTTGAAGAATCTAACGATACCAATTATTTGCGAACGAATTAAAAATAAAGTCATACATAAGGGATCAGAGCCACCTATAGATGCAATACTACAAATGGCTCCCAAGAAATCAAGTAGGCGTAAAAACTTGTCAAAATGTTAAATTACTATTTAAAACTGTCTTAGAAATCCAAAAATGTTAAAATATACCGGGTGTTTTATTTAAAAATTAAACGCTAAAGTCATTTCCGGTTAAACCGCAAGTAAACAAAAAGTAAGAAATATGCAAAAATTCTTCACTATCCATTTGTGGCGAGCAGTGGTGTAGTGGCTAGCGTGTCAGCCTCTTACCGCAGCGATTTGGGTTCGAATCTCGGAGTCGGACATCGGATTTTTAATAGCTCGTCACCTCACAGTTGGCAATGGCAAACCACTGTGTAGTATTCTGCCATTTCTAGGTAGTAGTTATTTAAAAATAACGTCCGTGGTGGCACTACCGCGTTGTCTAAAAGGTGCTGTGAAATGCAACTGCATGTTTCAGTGCTTGGATAACGTTGACGGAACAAGACAATATTGGATTAAACGTCCAGTAACCCGGCACTCACGGTACACTGGTATTTTGGCATAAGCCTTCGTGAGATGTCATAAAAGATAAAAAAATACCATTTACCTATACCAAGCCCCATTTTAATATGTCTAATATTAGAGGTGGCTTGTCTAATAAAATCGTTGACACCCGGTATCGTAGACAAGCAAAAAAAATAGTCCGCCATATTAGATTTAGGATAAGTTTATTTAATTTTTATGTTAGGTTGTGTCCATAAATTGCGTAAGTCGTTTTTGTCAATTTTTTGACCCTCTCTGGTGAAATTTAGTGAGACGCTTTAATCTTCAATCTGACGTGATATTTTCTGTACAATTTCTCAATATAAAATTAACTTTGTTTTTGTCGAAAAAATTTTAAGGAGCACCAAAAAAAGTACTTCGATTAAAAAAGTTACTTCTGGTTGTAACTGAATAACATATTTTTTTCTGGGGGACCCGCCCAAATCTCGTGTCTCCTTATCCTTTTTTTATTCTAGCGGAACAAAAATTACGTGATTTTTGTCAAGACACATCTTCCCCACAGTGAGATTAAGTGCGATTCAACTCGACCCCCTTTCCTCCCTAAATGCCTCACGTAATTTATGAATGCCCCCTTACTCTTAGCAAGCCCTTTTATTTGATACTCATATTGTAGAGGTGCATTAAAAATAATTAATTCACCAACATTAGAAGCCCGCCTATTGAGATTTTGAGTCAGCTCGCTTTAATTTTCGAGTTTTTCTCAGCAAACCCTTTCATTTGATACAGATGCTGTAGAAGTTCGCATTAAAAATAACTAGTCGGCCATCTTGGGTGCTCTGCCATGTTGGATTTACATACACATATGATAAGAGAGTACATTTAAAATAACTAGCTCGCCATCTCTAGAAGTCCGCCCTATTGGATTTAGAGGGACATCACTTTATTTCTTCAGTTATTTTTAGCAAAATTTTTGATTTATTAAAATTAAAGAACAAAAGTTTATTTGAATCACGACATTAGTGGGGACGAAAAATACGACTTTGGCTAGAACCAGGAAGTACCAATTAGCACTATCGATAATAATCGATAATTTTAAAGAATTTTAATTTGACACATTTAATATCAGGCACTACATTTTTGTCAAAATTTTTAAAGTTAACATTGGACGATTCGATTAACAAATAGATGTTATTTATTTGGCTACACGCCAATTCAGAATTAAAAACCAAAATGTCCAAAAAAATTTTTAAAAAGAATTAACTAAAAACCTAAAAGTCGTCGTTTCGGTGACAAGTCTGCAACCGTTGTCAAGATAAAATTAAACAAAAAATATAAATTTAAACAAATAACTATCATTTAGATTTTAAAGGGATATTTTTTTGTTAGCTGCTTACAGCAGCTGTAAGCACTTTCAATTTTTTGGCAAATCAATGACGTCAGTCTTACAGCAGCTCACAGCAGTTGATAGCGGCCTCGGGAGATGTCTAACCGCTGTCTAACAGGTTGAAAAAACAAAGAGGGGGAAAAATATCCGAATTGGAGGTTAAAAATCAAACAAAATTGGCTAAATGTATACTAATAACAACAACAGTAGTATGTGTGGGAAACCACGTTTTAAAACTGGAGTTGCCATTTTTTAGGTTATATTATTATTATTTTTTTATGTCATTTGCTATTAGCGGTAAACGCTTTTATTTTTCGATTCACATTATAATGACGTCAGCTGTTAGACAAGCTTGTTAGCGGCTGTAAGACCGAAGAATTAGAAAAATATCCCTTAAAATTATAAAATTTTAGCTTTAAGTTTAGGAAATTCTGAAAGTCGTTTGACATTAAATGTCAAATATGTTTGTTTGGTTATAGTGTCATAGTGACTTACATAACAAGGGTAATATGTTTTTTTTAATGCTAATTTTCTTTTAAAAAAATAAGATAGGTATAACGTGTTATACAGAATATACAGAATATTTTATTGAAAATAGCAAAGTTAATAGTACCGCTGGTTAAACCGGAAGTGCCACTAAATTTTGAAATCCAACCACTTCTAGAAAAATAACAAGCTTTCTAGTAATTTCGTGGGCAGCCGGTATATAAAGATTTGGTACTCTTTTTGAAATATACTCGAAATTGCTCTTATATGTATGTATCTAGGCTGTACGTCGCCAGTCTAACAACCTGCATTTTCTTTAAAAACGTAATGTTTTCTTGTAAACGGGTGATTGAAGTGTCTGGTAGACAAAATCAGATGCAAAAAACAAGTTAGAATCGCTGGGCAGTCGTGTCAAAAAGTGCAAGATCGTTATTTTTTATTTAAATTGCTTGGAAAGTAAGCATAAAGATAATAAAGGCAAAGTGGCGACATGACACTTCTCAGAGTGTTTTATTTTATGAATTCTTTAAATTATATGAATCCGTTCAGGGCCGTACACAAACAAAACTAAGGTGTATTAATCTAATTATGCAGAGATTTCTACTTAAAAATCGTATCGAATAAAAAACAACTTACTTTTAAAGGTGGCAACGTACTATTTACCTGATTATTTTATTTTTTTATGCTATGTTAAACTAACAGCTTCAGTTAACAGGCGCGGCTCGTCCATAAGGTCATTTTGTTAATGACGCACCCAATTTATAATAAAATTAAAAAACAATAACAAGCCTAACAAAGAAAAAGCCCTAATTTATTATTATGCAAAAACTTTCTTCAAATTTATTGTTACGCAAAAACTCCCTTCGCCAGAATGGGAGAATTCACTAGGTCATTTAGCTTGACAAAAAACATGAAAGCCAAAAAAGGAGGCATATTCTCGCAATTCAGAAAGTTAAAAAGATACGTATAAGTGTACCACGGTCAATACCTAGAGGCAACCCTTAATACAATGAGTGAAGAAGTAAATACATTACTTATGCGATTGCCTACATCGCACTGCATTATTTTATTTTTGCTTTCGTGGTCATGTGTCTTGGCGACGCGCAAGGCTTTATTTAAACAAACTTGTATTGTTTTTAAATTTAGTTAGCTTGAGTTAATTAACATGTAATATGTAAACTAACAATGGGTTCAAGTGTGTAAGAAATAGGTATTACAATGTAAAGTATATGGTGCTTTGTTACACGTTGTATAGCGAGACACAGAAAAAAATACACCGGCTGCGCCTGTCAATTAGTCAAGTTAATGAAGCTGTAAAACAGGCAATTGCTGAAAGTCCTTAGAATCAACTTCGATTTTATTTTTTTATGTTATTTAAAATCGAATACCTCTCAGAGGAAGAAAAAAATATTTCTTTTTTTTAACAATATTAATGTTATTTGTAAAGGTTGTATATATAACTTTACCGACAAACTTTAAAGGGTGATTCTCTAACAAAAAATAAGAAAAAACTTTTTATGAACGTATGTCCCAAACGTCCTACTTTTGAAACTACAGGATGTATACATTTAGAAAAACGATGGTTTTTTAACAATAAGTTTTTTATCAATACAGATATTTTTGAGCAATTTGAATCAAAGGACATTTTTTTTACGTACAAAAAAACATTTTTTGTCAGTGTCGTCCATAGGAAATTTATTGCTTCAAAAAAATATATCTATACTTCGGATATTCGTTAAGTACATATGAAACAAATTTGGTCTCTTGACTTTTTTTTCAGGTATGTTTTTGCTTAAAAAATAAAAATAATTTCTCGGCAGGTCAAATCGCTGTCTATTTATTATATGGTATTTATGTTAAGAATACTTAGTTTGCTTTACCAATTATCATAGGAATTTAAAGTTAACACAATGTATTGACGAATCTTTCGCAATCTTTTTTAAATATCCAGGAATAACACTGTAGAGAATGCAAGAAAATAGGATTTTTTTGATAATACTATGACCAAAAATGCTTTGTTTCCAAGATACAGGGTGTTACAGTTTTAGGAAAAAATGCCTTTTACCAGTGGCGTTCGACAAGATTTGTATTGAAAACAGTAGGCTACTGCTTTTTTTCTTTTTTTCTCTTTTCTTCGAATCAATATCATTTTTGAAATATTCATTTTGAAGAGATAATTTGGTGTCTTGTGATTTTTTTGTACGATAAAAGCTACTTTGAAGCATTGCAAAATCGCTAAAATCTGATATAGGTTTGGTGGCGGCTGAACGTCATATTGAGAAAAAAATTAAATGAAAAGAAAGGGGGTCTTGTGACACACAATTTAAAGCTTCTGACGAGGACTTATCTAAATACCTGATTAGGTATATTTAACTTTATTAGTGTCGGAAATATGGCCATTCAAATCAGGTATTACGGTAACCGCCATTTTGTATTAGGTGAAGGTATTGACTTTATATTCTAGGGTTATGAAGTGCTCATCAGGAGCTTAAAATTGAAGTACTACAAGACCTTCTTTTCCATTTAACTTTTTCTAAGATGGCGCCCAGCCATCTTTAAATTTTTGTCATTGTCCATTTGAAATATAGTATTTATGCATCAATCTCATATCCTAAAGTTTTACTTGTTTAAATTGATTTATTCAACAAATAAAAGGGGGGCTTGAAGAAATGCACTGTATGTATTATTTTACAAGCACATATTTTTGAGTTATTTGGTACTTACATATAATAGTTTTTTTATAAAATGCAGTCCTGCTTTAAATTGTTAAGGCACGAGTTGCAAGTGTGGCATATGGGATAAAGAACAATTTGTAAAAAATCTGTATTCAGGTAGTGCAAGTCTTATAACGCACCTCTTAACCTTGTAACTTGTTTTAAATTTAATCTATTTTGTGTTTTGTGAAGTAAACGGTACTAGGTGCCTTTTTTGTCAGAATATAAATTATTTTTGCATTGGCAGTAAAATTTTTACCGTTTTTAATAATAAAAATAAAATTCCACAGGAAAATAACGAAGTTCCATTTAAAATTACAAATATCGAATAATATTTATTTGGTACCTTTGTAATTTTTACATTTTTTTCCAGAACTGGTTAATATTAAAAGGTATACCGGGTATCCATGAATTTATTAGACAAACTATGGATGATGGAGATGATGTTTTAAAAAGTGTCCGTCCAAAGGAGGATTTTTTAACCAATGAGCATGAATTATGAGAGTGAGATACAAAATAAAAAAGGACAGATAGATACAAAATAAAAAAGGGAAGAAATAATAAAATCTCTCCACTGGCTACTGTGGCGCCATCCCAATTTGTTACATTCCGATGGCCACTTTTTCAACTTTTCCGTCCTAAAACATGGATATCCCCATCTCCACCATCCATAGACAAACCATAACTCCTAAAAAATTAGACATAATAAAATAAGACTTAATAGTTTAGTTTATAGCACCCTTTCGAAAAAACAAATTGGAGTCGTATAGCGGGATGAGGGCAGGCAAATAAAAACCACTATTGTATTTATCCCAACGTTTCGTGGCGGGATTGCCACTTTATCAAGAGCCTATAATTAAAAAAAAGACACATTACAAAACTGTTTAGTTACATGAACCTAATATTTTACAACACCAAAAACGCTTACAAACTATATTGACTAGAAGGAAAGGCGAAGGAACAACCATCAGGCCGTCAGAACCTCTACAAGTCCGCAATCAGATATCACTTCAAGCTTTTAACAGTGGGATTTCTTTTTTTTTCCTTTTTTTTTCTTTCTTCCTCCCTCTTCCTTTCTCTTTCCTTTCACAAATTAAATAATTAAAAATGAAATTATATAAAAAAAATTAAAGACACAAAACATACAAAAAATTCTCAGGAAAAACACAAACAAACATAAAAAACGAGAAAGAAAAAGAAATTAAAAAAGTCAGTCAGTATGACATCTGATAGCGGAGTTCGAACCCTGAACCTGCGGTTTACGAGTCCTTGCTTTTGCTTGCTTTTTTGCTTTTAGTGTGTATACCTAGAACTCTAGGCCACACTTAGTTTATTACTTCTGATTACTTAACATTTCAGTATAATTTACACACATTTAAAAGTACTAATTTCTTCGGGACTAGTTGGCTAGCCCTCCGAAATGATGAGCCCAAGTTCTCAGGATAGACCCTTCGCCTGGGGGCTCGTGTTAGCCCTTTGGAAATTTTACTGGACGCGTTGGTAATGACAACAAATCTTTTCCGAACCTTCAAAGATTATTTTAAAGTTTAGCCGTGGTGTTTGATTTAAAATTAATAAAAATGTTCCGAATATTGTTTTAGATTGTAATTAAATTATTTTGGGAAAAATCGAAAGTTAAAAAACCCAATTAAGATTCAAGTTCAGTTTATATAGGCAATCGTATAAGAAGGGAAGAATTTTCGAATCTTTTTACTCTACAGTAAATTCTGGTTTAACCAAAAATGGGTCAAATTTTGGATTTTTAAATGGAACATCCTGTATATTTTATCATATTTGAATTTCTGAGGCAATTCTAAATTAGAATGTTACATTTTAAAATATTTTTGGGCCTACTTGATTTTAAGTGCTATTTTTAATATTGCAGTTAGGTGGCCATGATGGAACGCAAATTAATCTAAGGAGCTCAGGTGATGTTAGAACAAAACAATCGCAAAGTTTTTGTACCTAGTATGAAAAATATTAAGTAAACAAGTTGACAATTTGACGTTTTCGTTATTATTTTTTAAATGGCAACCCTTTTAGACAAGCATATTTAAAAAAAAAAAATTGACGAATCTGACGATACCAATTTATTTGCGATCGTATTAAAAATAAGGACATAAAAAAGCATTAAGGCCACCTAGATGCACTATTGCTAATGACGCTCAAAAAATTTGGTTGAAGTTAAAACTTTTAAACATGTTAAATGCCTATTAAGAATTATTTAAGGAATTAAGAAATACTAAAATTAAAAACTGTATTAGTTTTGGTTATACCGAAACTAACCAAAATATAAGAAATATGCGAAAATTTCCCTGTTTCCATACAATTAATTTATACCAAGTGTCATTTTAATATGTCTAATACTATAAGAGTTTAGGCTTGTCTAAAAGATTTGTTGACACCCGGTATTTAATCACTAAATTTAATAAGACATCATCCGCGTAGATAATTTCATTTCCTGAGGGGTAGGCGGTAATGGAATTGATAAAAAAAAATGTTTTCTTTGATGAAATGTCTCGTTTTGTGCGGCAAAATCTAATATCGACAAAAAAATAAAAAAGAAGTTCAAACCTTAAAAATGCATGTACTTAGTTGACTGTATTTGTAGCAAAACATGCTATAGAGGGTGTATTTTAATTGAATGCTAAAAATACAGGGTACGATTTCTTAGCTTATTTAAGGAAGAAAAGTTCATATAAACATATTATGTCCTAAACGTCTTAACTTTTAAGATACAGGGTGTTAAAATTTTAAAAATAAAAAACAACAAAATTCAAAACACGTGTTTTAGTAAAAACTGTTATACTGGATATAAACCCTATGGAAATAGGTATTTATTATTTTAGCTACATAACTCCTTACTAAAAATTTTTAAAACCTTTTTAAAAAAAAAGATCTTGCAATGCTTCTTTTATGGTCTCAAAATATGCAATTAAGTGATTTTTAACTAAACAAGATATGGAAAAAAATAAGTAACATCGAAGCAGTATTTTAATTTGCTTAGTCTAAAGCAAGCACAAAATTAAGTAAAGAATAGATAGTATAATTAAAAAAGTAGTTTTTTTTTTGAAATTTTAACACTCTGTATCTCAAAAGTTAAGAGGTTTAGGACACATGTTTATATGATTTTCTTCCTAAAATAAGCTAAGAAATCATACTCTGTATTTTAAGCCATCAATTAAATTATACCCTGCATGTATTGTGCATAAACAACTAAAAAACAAGAAAAAGAGCTCTAAACTTACTTACACTACTTCACAACCTTTATCTGTAAGAACCCCTAAAACATTTGTCAAAATTCCTGGGGAAGGGGTAATTATTTACTTTACCCCCTCTCATTATCTACGCCAGTGTAAAACACTGTCGATTTTAAAATTCCTTTTTATTCAAAATATGTGACAAATTACAAAAAACCATTTGTAATATGTTAAAGAGTTTTGAAAATATGACCTTAAAAAAATAATAATCTAAGAGGCCAATTTGGTGTATTAAAGACACTTTTTATGTAGTGTGGGGTATTCAGACACACCGTCTATGTATGCAGTTTTATTTAAATGTAAGAAAAAACATACGCAAAATTTTCAAGATGCCAAAACATCTTAAGTTGAGTTGCGACACACTGTATAAAACATACCCTACCAGTTAATAGGAAATTTTCATTAAATTATATCTTTTAATCTTCATTTATATAAACAAGTTATAGAAGAGAGTATCTAGTTCGCAATAAACTGTAAAAATGGCGGACCTATGGTACTATTGGTACTGTATTTAAGATAAGGGTATAGACTCACTGGGATATAAAATATTTATGTCGCTCTTTTATGGTGTTCACTTTAAGGAATGGCTAAAATAAGTGTTATAGTTTAAGTTTTATTTATCATATCATCTTTACATAATACTTTGTCGTGGGGCATTAGGGCTAAATACCAAAAAAAAAAAAGAATTTTGCTTTTCCATATACAAAAACGTTATTTTTTTAAATCAGCTCAGTTTTAACCATCTGTAAAAGGAGCGAAAAAAGAAAATGCTTGCTAAATTGTTTAACTTATTTTATTTAAACAACGTTAAAGTGGTAAACGTTGATTTAAGGAGCCGTGTTTGAGATATGCATCTAAATTTAAAAAAATACAACCTTTATGGCCAGGTCGAAAGAATACGGTTGTTTTAAAATAAGATGTTGAACTACAAATTATCAGAATACCCAGATGCGAAACTAAGCGCCACTCACCACTATCGTCCCTCCCACTGCGTGGTGGATATACACCCCACGATTTAGTACGTGACCTAATGCTCATCTAGGTGTCAGTAAGTCCCATACTTTTTTGGTATAGGACGTGAGCATAAGTTAGTTAATTGTGTTCAGTTGTTTGTGAACTTTTATATTTTTATTATTAAAGTGTTAGTATAGTGTCTTGTTAAATTTTTTACCGTTTAATATGGGATATAAATGTGTATATTTATTCTGTTCCTCCAATACCGGGAGGGATCACTTTTAGATTCCCAAACGACCACTATTTTAAATAAAAGACAATAAATAAATACAAAGCTTTTACAAATTACTTAGATATGTTACTAAAGTTATTGATATTACTCAGTATGTGCCTAAACACAACAGGAAAATATTTTTTTATTTATAGCCGCATTGCCATTTAAAAGGCTATATTTCAAATTTAAAAAATGAGGTGTTTTTTCAGTAATTAAAAATTACATACTTCCAAATAAAAAAAAACAAATCAATAAGGTTACTAAGGCAACATCTGCATTGCTTTAAAAAGATTGCGTCGGGGTTTCTTTAGAAACTTGTGTTACTCGGCTTTCAATTATTCTGTTTCAATCCCCAGTTACACAAAACTAGCCTAGTTTACACCGCGAGGACCAATTCGATCCGTGGACCAAACCTAGGACTTATTTTTGTTAGTTCACTAGTGTTTACACCAACTTAGTTTATGGATCAATTTAATTCACGTTTAATCCTAATACGAAAATGACAGCTGAGCATATGACCAGAACCTAACCTCGTTTTTTATCTTTTTAAACTGTATCGCTTTTAAATTCCATATGAAAAAAGAATACGCAAACAGTTTTGGTTAAATATCAATAAAATTTTAAAAAATATAAACAAACAACAAAATTATTAAGTTAAGACCGAAATTCAACGTCCTTTTCATCGAAATGCGCACTGTCAAAGATCAAGGCTGTCATTTTGGTCCACTAAAAAACTCCGACGTGTTTACACCAAGAAAAATCATTTGGTCACCCCCATTTATGAAGGACTGAATTGGAGTAGCAAATTTTAATACTCAAGTGTTTACACCGTGAATAAAGTACGCGTGACGTCATTTAGACCTCGAACTAAAAATTTGGTTCTCCCGGTGTAAACTAGGCTACTTTTTAATACACAATTAAGCTAAAAACGGAATACCATTAATTAATTTAATAAGCAGTTTTTAGGCAAGTTTTTTTTTAATATCTTTTTGTTAAACATTCTAAAACCCCATTAGTTTAATCTTTTTAAAAATGTTTTGTGCAACCAGGTATACATTTTATTACAGGTTGATCCAAACGTGACATCTACTAACAATATTTTACCGTTTAAAGAATGAGTAAAATTTTTAGTTTGTAATATTTTTAATAAAGAAATATTTAAATTCCCAATTAGTGTATTATTCTTTTGTTCCGTTTTCCCCACATAAAAAAACTGCATAGTTTGTTACTATAAAAGTCTATCTCTCCTTAGCGCCTTGGTGCGGTTTAACCTTTACAAATTAAATATATTACGATCCATACATTGGTGCAGATGTTCCATTTATTCTTTCTCAAGGTCATAGAAACAAGTAAGCGTAATTTGCCGCACTTTCGCATCTGTATATTCTGATAATTTGTGGTTGAACTTTGAGAGTGTAAAATCTATGGTGGCTTTAGAAAGAAAGGCCCTAATAAACCGATCTACTAAATCTCATAAATTTTGAGATAAAGGTTGGTTTTACTTTACCACCCTGTATCTCAAAATTTTAAGTTTTCGGCAAACAGCGAACGCGACGTGACAGCAGCCGGACATTAGCGCGTCAATGTCATATGAAAACACGTCCGTGACACGCCAGACGGGACGGCGATGTGACGCTAGGCAAGAAATCAATGAATTAAAACGCGTAATAGATAAAATTTTAAGAATACTGACAAACATACTGGGCGTTTCATTTAAAATACCAAAGTTTTTTTTTATGAGCAAAATACTTGTCATAAATTTTTTAACATCTAAAATATCTCAAAAAACCTTACATTTAAAAGAATTGAAATTAGTTTTTTAAATATTAAGATATTTGCCATACTATAAAAATGAATAATGAAAAAATGAATAATAGAATAAGATCTGGCAAATATTTTTACAGGAATTCATTATGTGGTCCTTGTAATTTTAAATCACGTAGCTAAGTATTATAAATAACTAATTTGTTCACCTTTTTACATTGTTAAGTATCATATTTTTAAGAAATTTGTTCTAAAATTGTGTGAAAATAACGTTCTATATGCAAACTTTTATGCTGAATCCGATTCTGTAAAAAAATAGGGGTTACAATTTAAAAAACTCACTTCTTAGCAATAATTTTTTTTGGGACACTGCATACATCAAAATATTTTTAGAACATGCACGTTTAAAAACCCTACAATTTTTATAAAAAACTCTTTGTCATATCTCGTTAAACAACAGAAATATTGAACTTTCTCGGACAATTTAGCTACCCTATATATTAAAAAAATTAAAAAGATTTTGCTTAAAATATTTCCTTAAGGATTCCTCTCATTTACATTTATATTTTATCACAATAAAGTTGGGCGCAAAAATAATGGCAACTACAATAACAGCAATAATCATTTTTAAACTAACGGCACTAAATAAGATAAATTTGGTGGACACCGATTAGTTTTACCAGATTAAATATATGTTTTGTTAAAACGATACGTTTTGCTATTGAATTTAAACGAGCATATTAATTCTTGTCATTGCATGAATGTTATTTTGTTTAAAGTCAAAGTTCCAAAAGATGTTACAAGTTTTTGATTTCGTCCTCGTACAAAGAACTATTTATTACCAAACAAGAAGAAATAATTATGCATTTTGTTCAGGGGCCCAAACGAGAAAAATAGGGTCAGATCAGGTAAAATTTTATTAGGTGCCCAAACAAAAAGTTCCCGAACAAGAAAACACCGTAAAGACTAGGAGTATAAGGATTAAAACTTAAGGAATTCCTGGCAAAACAGTCTTTGTAGACAAAGTAAGTTCAAACTTTTAATAACGGTATAATTATGGTTTGTTAAGATTAATAAATTAAAAGAGATTACTTTTCAAGCTATCAAAAGCAAACACAACATTTAATTTATAATTTATAGGCGCTAAAAACATACATCATATCTTTTAACATCAAATGCTCTATATTAAACACTTCTGGTTATCCTTAATAATAATTAACTTCATAAATCCGCTCTTAAAGATGTATTCATTAAATGGTGTAAATACTACTTAGTTTCTCATAAATATTAACTAAAAGGAAGTTGTGCCTACACTAGGTATCTGACTAATATCTCTTCGTCTCTATTTAAAACCATTGGATTGTGAATGATTAACTTCTTCTATTTTATGCTTTATTTGTTTTCTGGGAAATTAAATTTAAACAAAATATTATTTGGCTTTTCTCCAGAATAAAATTAAAAAGTTTATTTAATATTTTAAGCATATTAAAACTTTTATACATTATGAAGAACTATTCTGCTCTTACACAATATATTAAAAGTTATTATTACTTTAAAAGAAATAAAATAATAAAATATTTAATATTAAGTTACTTACAATACAAAGGACTATCACAAAGTAACGGACAACTCAATCCAGTATTTACAATACAAAGGTTTCAATTTATAAAAAAATGTTCATTAGCACTCGGTTGAAATTATTTTAATCCAATAAAATATAATCTTAACAAGACGCCAGACGAGAACTGGGTCAATGGTTGCGTCTCAAAAATGTGGTAAATAGTTTATCAAAAAAATTGTAAACGGTTTACCTAAAAACTTACTGATAAACTTGTTAGAAAAGTGAAAAAAAAAATGAAAAGGAAATGCCTGATGGACACTTTAGATTTTGACATTACTTTTGAAAAAAAATTAACTGGTAAAAGATACACCTATTAGGTATCTTAACCAGATAAAAAGGATAGTAAAAAATGTTATTGTCTGGCGTCTTATTAAGATTTTATTTTATTGGATTTAAATAATTTCAACCGAGTGCTAATAAACCTTTGTTTATAGATTCAAACCTTTTTTTTCACAATAAAAAAAAAAAGAAAAACTTTATATCAATATTTGTCCTAAACGTCTAGCCATTTAAAGTATAGGGTTTAAATATATATTGTTTTACCTTTTGTACCGATTTAGATATTTTTTACAAATTTAGAAAAGGTTATTCGAAATTAAAATTTCTTTTAAATTTAACTTTAAGGTCGAATACCTTTTGAATATATTTTTTTAAAGTTAAAAGACCTTTTTGCAGCGAATTTAATTTTTTAAATAATATATTTAATTTGTTTAAATATTAATATTTATTATTTTATTTCTTTTAAAGTAATCATAACTTTTATTATATTGTGTAAGAGCAGAATAGTTCTTTATAATGTATAAAAGTTTTAATTTTCTTAAAATGTTAAATAAACTATTAAATTTTATTCTGAAGAAAAGCCAAATAATATTTTGTTTAAATTTAATCCACCAGAAAACAAATAAAGCATAAAATACTTTATTATATGGCTAAACATTTTTAACTATTCTTTTACCTGGTTAAGATACCTAATATGTGTATCTTTTACCAGTTAATTTTTTCAAAAGTAATATCAAACCCTAAAATGTCCATCAGACATTTTATTTAAAATATTTTCAGTTTTTTAACAAGTTTATCAGTAAGTTTTTACTGTTTACCACATTTTTGGTAAACTATTTATCACATTTTTGAGACGCAACCATTGGCCCAGTTCCCGTCTGGCGTCTTGTTAAGATTTTATTTTATTGGATTAAAATAATTTCAACCGAGTGCTAATAAACCTTTGTTTATAGATTCAAACCTTTGTATTAAGGGTAACCTAATATTAAGTATTTCATTATTTTATTCCTTTTGAAGTAATCATAATAGTTTTTCATAATTTATAAAATTTTTAATTTTCTTAAAATGTTAAATAACCTTTTAATTTTATTCTGGAGAAAAGCCAAATAATATTTTGTTTAAATTTAATCTCCCAGAAAACAAATAAAGCGTTAAATTAATATTTGTAGTAGTAAAAAAATCCAAACTCAAGAAAGAAAATTGGAATACTAGTTTAATGTTCAAAGCCTGGCTACAGGAAAACGGCTTATATGACGACAATTTATAAGGAAAGCTTTTTCGTAGGGAATTCAGTTGTCTTTAAAAATGCATTTTCGTAAAAATTTTTAAATCAACAAATTGCAAGTTTTGCATAAAAAAGATCGTTGTCAAAAAACTGTTAATCGCGAAGGTAGACCTGTTAATATTAATATTAAGTAAGTAAGTAAGTAATCTTTATTCAGATCAAACCATAAGTTTTAACATTCATCATTACAACAATATAAAAAATATAAAAATATACAAGATAAAAACAGTTTAACTCAAATTACAATTAAAAGTTATACAAAGACAACAGACACATTTTAGCCTATAGCCTATAGTTTAAAATTTTCTAGGTCTACATTACAATTCAGGTACTCTTCAATGCTATAAAAGCTCTTATCTATTAAGTAAGTCTTTATCACAGTTTTGTACTTATTTATACCTAACTCCCTAATTTTATGTGGCAGTTTATTATAAAAAGTAGGAGCATAATGCAGGGTGGCATTCCAAGATCTCCTCAGTCTTAGGAATTTAATACGTAAGTGGTTGCGCTCTCTTGTATCGTACTGGTGTACTTCTACAGAGGTTTCGTATTTACTGATGTTCTGGTGTATGTATACGAGTGCCTCATATATATATTGGGATGGAATGGTGAGAATCCAAAACTGACTAAAATAGTACATCCTCCCTATAGCCGATTCCTGCCAAGACCCTGACTGCCCTTCGCTGCAAGCCAAAAATTCTAGACGCGTGAGGAGAATGGCCCCACGCCAGCAGACCATACACACAAACCGAGTGGACCAGTGCATGATATGCTAGCATGGACACATCCACCTCAACGGTCCTTGAAAGATTTTAAAAAATTAAGGGCTCAAACCCTTACAATACATTTTTTTGTCACATTGAACAATATTTTCGATATACTTAATAAAAGTAGATTTTTTTGGCCTAATATAATATATATCATGTAAAAAGTGGTAAAACAATTAAGCTACAGGACATACTTTCCTTTTCTTTTCCTGTGGATTTATTTTTCTTAATTTGTGGAGAGGAATAATTTATTAAACCTCTTATTACATTTTCAATTAATATAATATGGAATTCTATGCGGATTTTACTGGTAACACTATATATTGATTTATTTCGGTTAATTAGTGAGTTTAAAAAATAATTTTCGGGTTTACTGCGCTTATAAAATTAAGCCATGGGTTAAGCAAACCTATGTTAACTGTACAGTTTCTTGTCTATGCGAACGTTGTAGTTACTGTGATAAATCTGTTTTTCTACGACTGTTTATAAACATATATGTACACTATTTATGTGATTTTAAACAGGTAATATTGCTCATTGCCCGCGGTCATTACCCACGCACATTAAACACATCCATTACCCACGGCCTTTACCAGGTGCTTTAAATGACCAAAAATACGATAATTTGTGTATGTTTCCGATAACCTTGTTTTCTAAATATGACCACTGATCTCGATGGATTGCTAATATTATAACCTGCGCGAAACAAAAGTTACATTTCATGGGCGAAAAAACCGGTTTGTACGCAAGGCAGTTGAGGGTAAACGCACCCGGACCCAAACAAACTATTCGCATTATAGGAAAGAATGTGTTGACCGCGTCCTGCTTTTCTGTTCGAAGTACGGTAGCTAATGAGCGTTACGGTCAGACCGCGGACGAAGGTACGGGGTGCCGGTGTTTATATTTCGCCACGGCTTTTAAGTGCGCATGTTCGTCCACCCACTGCGCGCGGTCGTAAAAATCCGAAAACTGCTTCTTGCCACTGCTGATCTAAATGTAGGTTATCTATGAATATGACTCTTTATTTAAGGTCACTAATATTTTTACCTATGTAAAATTAACCTATAATAAAATCAAACACTTTCGATAAAAAATTTGTAATAGGCTGTATCGAGTATGTCATGTCTGACAAATATTCTGTCACAAATTGGGAACATAAAATTTATTGTTTGTGTTAATATAAATCTACAAGAAAGTTCTTTAAAAATATTTTCCAGCGATGTATCAATAGTCATAAAAAAAGTGTAGTATACAACTCGCACGGAATAATTAAAGTTTTATGTTGGCTCGTTTAAAATTTCTACAGTGTGTCCCAGGATCGGTGGACAAATGGACAAAAGCAACACTCCACATCACGCAAGTTATTAGTATTTGGCATTAAAATATGTTCATTTTGTATTGTATGTTCCTTCACTCACGGTTCCCCCAGGGAAACTCGTGGTGCCGCGCGTATGCATCCCTATACGGTCCAACTGGACAGGCCTCGAACTTCCCACTTTGTTCGTTCTTTTATCCCTAGAGTTTCTAGAATGTGGAACCTGCTGCCCGCGGAGGTCTTTCCTTCCCCCAAATCTTCAAGTATTTAAGTCCCGTGTCAACAAACTCCCTCTTACCTCGCTTAAGACACCCACGGTACATTAGTATTTAGGCTTTTAGAAAGAGAGAAAATTTCTGGTTGATATATTTTTTTTCGGACAACCTTGTATACAGGGCTCATATATGGTTGAGGTATTTAACTGGGTACAATATATCCTCCGGTATATTAATCTGTCGCGCTGTAGTAAATCCCGGAATTCTCCTCTATTCTATAAGTTATAATGCATAATGTCAAAAAATTACAAAAGCCTTTTTTGCACGTGTAAGTACACAATTTTAAGAGTCCAAACGTCAAGTTTCAGCAAAGTTGTTTTTTTTGCTTAGTAGTTTTAAATGGGTTTTTCATTTAAAAATATTTTGAAATTTAGTACCTTTATAATATTGGAAAAATTTAATAACGTGTATATAGTTTATTATGCAAAGTTACTTTGTTATTTTTTTGCTAGATATAATCTTATATAATCTAACGGATGTAAATCAGGTGATATTGCTGGATACCAGAACTTTTATATATATAAAGTTTTTATTTTACAAAATGGGTCAGAAATTATCTCAAAAGGTTAAAGGAATAAGAAATTTATGGTTTCTGTAATTTATTGTATGATATTTATGTCAAACAGAAATTCTGGCTAATGTAAACAATAAAAAAATCAGACATAAATTTTTGATCGTTTATATTAGCCAGAATTTCTATCTGTAATATGATGCAATAAATGTCAGATGTAAACCTACTATTAGTTAATGAGAATGTAACTAAGAAAATATACCTATTTTTTTTTATTATTTAAATTGTCTATTTATTTAAGTTGTATATTATAAGGTTCATTTTTTTTTATCGTTGGACAAACCACGAAGGCTTAAAGCCTAAATACTAACGTACCGTGGGTGTCTTAAGCGAGGTAAGGTGGAGTTTGTTAACACGGGACTTAAATACTTGAAGATTTGGAGGGGAAGGAAAGATCTCCGCGGGCAGCAGGTTCCACAATCTAGACACTCTAGGGATAAGAGAACGAACAAAGTGAGAAGTTCGGGGCTTGTCCAGTTGGACCGTATAGGGATGCATACGCGCGGAACCACGAGTTTCTCTGTTGGGAACCGTAAGTGGAGGAACTATACTGGACAATTCTTCAGAGCAGAAGCCATGGAAGAACCTATAAAAAGCGATAAGTCCCCCACAGCCCGACGATGGCTAAAGAGGAAAGCCTTTTTGTAAGTGAAGGATCATTAATGAGACGAATAGCTCTTCTTTGGATAGAATCAAGAATGCTTAGGATTGTCGGATAGGTCGGATTTAGGACACATATAAGGTGTATAAATTAGAAGTGGAAAAATACTTTTGGCTCGAAAGAGAAATTCAAGCTTTTTTGAAGCTGCCGTGGCAATAGATACAATGTGTTTATGCCAATTAAGGTTAATTTCAAATGTGACGCCCACAAGATTGAAGGTGTCTTTGCTCTGTAAAACTTGGTCGCTCATAAATAGAGGATGAGTATTTGATGATTCTTTTCGCGACAAGGAACATGATTGTGTTTTGGATGCATTAAAATGAACGAGATTTTTGGCGGCCCAATCCAATATTAAATTAAGATCCTGCGAAAGAGATATCTGCATTGCTTTGCGTTTGTATTCCAAGTCAGGTTTAATGATGGGTTTAGGAACCTGAAAACTGGAGTGAAGGGTACTATCGTCGGCGAAACAATGAATGGAATTAGTTGTATACGAGAAAAAGTCGTTGATGTGAAAAAGAAACAATGTTGGTGCCAGAACTGAGCCCTGAGGGACTCCAGCAATTACTTGGTGAAAGCTTCAAGAAAGGCCGTCCACAATAACTGATATACGTCGATCAGATAGATAACTAGAGAGCCAAGTACAGAGTTTAGTTGAAAGACCATAGGAGGGAAGTTTATTAAGAAGTGCGGCATGCCAGACCTGGTCAAAAGCTTTGGATATATCAAGAGCAACGATCTGGGACTCACCTAAAGACTCATGAGACTTATTTCAACAGTGTGATAAGTTTAAATAATTGTCGTGTACTATAGTATATACGGGTTGTTTTAAAATTAGATAAACGATCTTTAATGGTTTTAAATCTTTTAAATATTTTTAAAAAAATTTACCGGGTGGTGCGTCGCCGAGCGGAACATAGGAAATTCCTTGTAAATTTTAAGAAAGTTACTTATTGCCTCCCTGTACATTTTACAGAAAAAATGGAGGATAACTTTGTAAAGATACAAATCTGACAAGTTTTTGTGCTGATTTTCAAAAAATTTTAATAAGCGAATCTTGAATAATTCAATGAAAAGTAATTCCAAATTACCAAATTCTTGGTTCAGGAAAAACCCAACAGACAGCAGCTACCAGTAAACACACATTTTTTTTTTCAAATGCTGACTATCACTGATTTATTGACACTTTCGTCATGTCAGTGACAATATTTATTTTACAGATGCCTGTTTTGTTTTACCTAAACCGAAAATTTGGTAATTTTGCAATTACTTTTAATTAAATAATTCAAGATTAGCTTATTAAAACTTTTTCAAATTGGGCACGTGGGGTTTGTAATATTCGTCTTTTCAAAAAGTTACCACACATTTTTTCTATAAAATGTACAAGGAAGCTAATAATTAACCCCCTAATATTTACATACTCCACTCGGTATAAGCCTATGTCCTTAGTGACCTAATTTTGTATGCTCAAAATGTTACTTACATATTTTTAAACTCTACCACCCCGTATCTTAAACGTTAAGATGTTTAGGAAAAAAGTTTTTTTTTTTCTTGAAAATTACCTAGGGATTTAAGTTCAATCTTAAAAAATTTTATTCAGAAACACCTTGTATTTATTTATTATTATTAAATAATGAAAGCTGTTAAAAAATATAGCTACTTTAATTTATGTTTAACAGTAAATCATACAATTCAGTGTAGAATTTTTTTAAATGTTTTTATAATTTTGTAATTTGTTTTTTTAGGTTAAAACCCATATAAAACAAAATTAGTTTTAAGCTGGACTCATTGGTATTTTATTATACCCTGCCTTATTAAAAACAAATTTTTATATTATTTATTGGATCGTAAAATCAACGAAAAAAATTTTTTTGATGCTTTTATTTGCCGACGTAGGCATCATATGTATTATACTTAAGATTTCTAAATAAATAATTTATAGGCATATAACTTATGATTTATTTTACATATTAAAAGGGATACACTACTATTTTATCACCTCGTAAGTGAGACTGAATTTTACCGTTTTTATTTACTACTGATAGTATTAATTTTATGGGAATACTGATACTCTTCCGTTATTTAATTTATATACCTAATTTTATACAGTGTATTCCAATTAAATATGCAATCCCTTATAATTCCACGTATAGCGAAAACTAAAAGAGATAGAATCAAAGAGAATGGACAAGGGGAGAGAAACAGTTGATTTACCCCCACCAATTTAAAAATGGCACACACCTGCGACTTGTGATTGTGTTCAGCGACCGAAAGAGCTCGTCAAAGTTTTATTTTATTTTTGCTTACAGTTGTTAAAACGCACGTGCTTGGTTAAAAGTATGGTTTTATTTAAAAAAAATTGTTTCAGTACGCACTTTTTACGTAACATTTTTGTGTCTGAATCAATACTATCAGCCAAATATCTTGCGAACTTTAACCGCTTTGATGGTTAACTTAACACAGCGGGATTACTCGTCATGCGCCTGAGAGGTTCTTTTTTGGGCTTGCTATTGGCTGTTATAAATGTCAAAACTCTTGACTTTCAATAGTATTCAATATGGCTGATGTTTTGTGATTGTTGTGGCTGTTATTTGTTTTGTGTTTTATTCGGTTTAATTTTACGTGTGACCTGTGTTATAAATATAAATTATTGAAACAACATTTGTGTAAATTTATTGGTTTTTTAAATAAGTTATTTTTAAAATTATTTACTTTGTTTTTTTTTAATGAATAAAAACAAATTAACACTATATGAAAGATTAATTTTTTTAACAAAATATTATATACATTATTATTTTACATAAATACGTAAAATATATTTAATGCATATCTTGCTGGAGGTAAAAACACAATGAACCAATAAAGGATTTCTGTGTGCGTCACTCCATATTTACAAAATTTCCTTGAACTGTAAGACAGACAAATGACCAGTTTAAAAAGTATTAATAGTGATAAAAATTATACTAAAGCAAAAAAATAAAAAGGCCTAAACACTAAATAACTGACCCAGTTGAGGTACAAACCAAGATTAGAGTGTGTCTACTTAAGTTCGTACCATAAGGCAAACTATTATTAATTTTACGAAAAAATTTAACCATCCCATATTAATTGTTTTCGGTGGTAGGTATATGAAATATCTTAAAAATTATGAATTTTTCTTAAGAGGAAAGTACACTTATTTTTGTCAATATCGAAAATTTGTGGAAAAAAGATGTTTAGGATTAAGATTTTTTTTCTGCAATACCGAGCATTTTTGAGCTTCCTTTACAAAAGTATTTTATTTCAAAATAAGTAAGTATCCAGTATTGTGGAAACGTAAATTTTCATTGTTAATTAAAACCTACAATCTTATCTGCTTCCTCATACCTAAAAAACAAGTATGTAGATATCGAATAAAATGGACCAAGCACAGTGGCCTATGGAAACTGAAATCCTACTACGCTTTTCTCAGTATAAGTAATATTAACTTATACACTATAATACCTTTCAACTAAATAGGATCAAAATAAATCTAAAATTTATTTGGTTGGTAAGTTTAAGCGTGCTATTTTCATATATTTCTTAAAATTATACACTTTTTTTACATTTTACAACCATTCTTTGTGCTAAATATGTAATTTCACAATAAAAGTTTAGTTTTTAAGAAATAATTCTATTTAGATTTTCATTTTTAGTTCTTATTTCCCTAAAATGTATATATATTTCTCCACAACAACCTATTCCACTCTAAGAATAAAATAGACTTCTACCAAATACATTTTAATACACCATTAGCACTAAATTACCAATATTTATGTCATTAAATTATTAATAAATTTCAGTATTAACCACATTTCACACTTTTTATTCATGTTTTATGTATATTTACTCAATAAATCAATGTTTTTGAATATACCGCCGATTTTGACATTGGAGTGCGTATGCGCATGCCCTGCCATCCCGCAGACCCTTTCTTCAAATTGTGCCACTTTTCGAAACGGCGATTGATCCTCTATCCTTGTCTATTCTCTTTGGATAGAATAAATCTGATTGCACGATTTCGATTTCAATTTTTGAAACAAATTTAATGGTGAAAGTAAATCATGGCTTACTTAGGTGACGTTCCGTAAGTTAGTCAAAGTTTACCGACTGGTAAATAACGGTTTGACATTGGTTTGACAGCGGTAATCGGTAAAAGCGGTTCGTTTTGGTACGCTTTGGTTTATGTAAATAAGTATTTTTCCTACGAACACCTGTGAAAATATCAAATAGCACACTGGTTTCATGCATAGAAAATGCGTTATATCACACTAGTGTTGCAAAGTACTTTACAGCACTAGTGTTGCAAAGTACTTTACAACACTCGTGTGATATATATTATGATGTCTTTCTAAAAACTGCTATTGGTTTTGCAAGTGACATATTGTAGTGACAGTAAAAAATCTTTTCCTTACCTTAAACAGTAGAAGCCAAATTAGCGAAAATCATCTTATTAACGTTAAGTTACTACACAGTATAAGCTTTCTTTAAATATTTAAAAAAGTAATAATAAAATTTCCGAAAAAATAAAAACATAAACAAAAATAGACATAACCACAATAAACAACTTGCACTGATTGCTCGCTTAGTGGCACAGTTGCTGTATTCCTTGTATGCTCCAGAACCGCCCGGAACGACACCATAAGTATTTCTTTTACAATTTTTTGACATTTGTTCATATCGTAGAACCGTTCTTGACACAATTGACAGTTCGGAGAACGGTTCTACAAGGTAAAAGGAATACACTAAGTGTTGTCAGGTAAGTAGATCAAATTAAAAATCTCCCTGGTACCTTTGAGCACGCACTTTATGGAGGCAGCCTTGCCGCTTGACCGTTCGACCCAAAGCGCCAGAGAAAAACTATAGATCAAATTCTTTGTTTCTCTCTGTCTTCGTGTACTCAAACAATTAGTTAAATCTTTTTTTTTAATAGCTTAATTAAACCTGAGGCTAATACACACTTTATGAATCCACTTTCTTTTATCCATTCATAAATAGAATCAGACTCTTCCGACGTTGCCAAATGCTTTCCATATTTTGCATGGTATAACTGACGTTTAGTAGTCTTTTTTTCTTACTTTTAGGACTTTGGGTTATGCATTTACAGTTTTCCTATTTTTTATATTTTTTCTTAAATATGAGGAAAAAATGTAATTTTTACTTAATTTTACATGTGATGTTCAGTTTCATTAACTCGTTTTACCAATTTTACCCCACCCAGCACCCCTTTTCACTCCCCGGTCCCGTAAGTTTGTTAACTGATATTTAAAAAAAAAACGGAATATTTTGGATATGCGCCACTTAGAGAGTCTAAAATATGTAAGTATTAATAATTTTTAAAAAACCCTTAAAATAGCAGAAAACCGTATTAAACTATTACCGTTATTACCTAACCAAACCATACAATTTTTATTAAGTGAGGGCCTTTTTAAATTCCAAAATGATAAAAGTTATATAATGCTTCTTAGTAGGTGATTTTCGATGTAAAAATATTGTCAAAACAGTATAATATACCAGTGAGGAAAAGTACATATCACACTAGTGTTGCAAAGTAAATATCACCCTAGTGTTGCAAAGTTCTCAATTGTTTTTATTTTTTCTGTAAAGACAAACTTTAATTTTTTTTTGGTGAATAATTTGTGGTCGTAGGAAAAATAGTGTACAGTACTCGTGTGAAAATTACTTTCTTACACTCGTGGGTTTGTCGCACTCGGATAACGCCTCGTGCTACAATATTCCCACTCGTGTGAAATTAGTCAGTTTCCACACTTGTAATGTAATATACTATTGTGATGTACCCAATTATTTACTATTGACATTTTTTTATTGGTTTTAAATATGGATGGTGGAGTCTTAAAGTAATGGGACGTTTTTGGGACGTTTATTTAGTCCTACCTAGATTACAATTATTTGGTACAGTGGCGTCTCAGAGGGCACCACAGACTGATTTTTTTTAAATTTGTATTTTTTTATTCCGATCAAAAAACGAAAAATACTCCTACTAAATATAAATGTAAATATATTTTAAAATCTGTTTAAATGCTTTTTTATGTTCATAAACCCTTTTTTTCTGTAAAACGAAACAAGGAATCATCCCTTGCAGTTTCGTACAGTAGTTAGGAAACACCCTGTATATACTTTTTATATTATTTATTTACAGACACAAAAGTAAAAACGACATTATAACATAAAAAGATCCAATACGCAATAACGAATCCACGGAAAAAGAAAAAACAAACCTTAAAGTATTTGCGCCTAGAGATAGCTCTTCCGCAAAAGCGAAAGGTACTAGCAGTATTTTCTCTCTCGCTTCGCGTACCGATTAGTTAAATGCAAAAGGCAAATTCTTCTCCGACCAATAAGCACGTTCTCGGAACAAACCGAAGGTACGTACCGAGATGTTTTGATCGGTAATTGCGGTTGACAGTTGAGACCAAAAGTCTTAAAACCCCGTTTCAAAGCTTTACCAGAACCAGAAAAAACCAGGAAAACCAATATCTTGGTTAACTTAAGGAACGTGTCGCAGTTTAATTGGTAGTTTTGGTTGACAGTTAAAACCGAAATTTTGAGAAACCGCATTTCATAATCTAACCGGATTTTAGAAATTGGTTTCGGAACGGGAACCATAAAAACCAAGAATTCTGGTTAACTTACGAAACGTCACCTTAATTCTTTTGGAGATACAAAGTGTTTTTAAATTTTTGTCTATTTGTTAAAAAAACATAATAACATGGTAACATTGTACACAACTAAATTTTACGTAAACATCCCTAAAACTTTTATACAAATTTACTTTTTTTTTATTTCTAACATCAAAGAGATTTACATGTGCCTCACGAAATTGACAAAATGTAAAAACGCCCGGAATCTTTAAAGCCAATAACGTTAGCATTTAACAGATGTTGGTTTTTAAATCACTTTATTAGTTTTAGAGAAAATGTACCTCAAATACCTGGTCCCCCTTGCCCATATACTTTTTTTTAATGAATAAAAAGTGCAATATTTCATTAATTTAGTTGTCTTCTATAACTTTTAAATGACCGTAACTTTCCTATTTTCATTACAAAGCAGTAATTTTAAAATAAAGCTGGATTACGTTCAAAAAGACCATGAAATGGTTTTTAGAATGGTATTACATTTTTGTAAAATAAAAACATAAAAACTACCTACAAGGTATTTAAAAACTTTGATTTTCTAATAATACTCTACAACAGAGTTTCCAAACTGTGCGTCGCGATGCCATAGGGCGTTGTACTATCGTCCCAGACGCGTCGCGTATTAATGCGACAAAAAAAGAGAAGGACCATTTTTTTCTGATCAATTTTAATTATGAAGCCTAGAGCGCCGTCTGAGATAAAATAGGCGTCACTCGGGGAAAGACCTTTTTTGGTCTTCAAGTACACGGCAACTCGCTCTTCACGACTTGGTGAGAAAAAAAAGAAAGGAACTTTTTTTGGTCTTCAAGCACTTTAAAGTCGTCATAAGACAATTGGAGGATTCCAAGGGCATTACAGTCCAAATATGTTTGGAAACCCCTGCTCTAAAATAAAATAACGTGTGCCCTAAAATTCATTTTTTAAACTTTTCCTTGGTTTGCTTCTTTGCTAATCTGGATGCAGCAAAGAGAATAGACAAGCATAGAGGATCAATCGCCGTTTCGAAAAGTGGCACAATTTGAAGAAAGGGTCTTCGGGATGGCAGGGCATGCGCATACGCACTCCCAATGTCAAAATCGGCGGTATATTCAAAAACATTGATTTATTGAGTAAATATACATAAAACATTAATAAAAAGTGTAAAATGTGGTTTATACTGAAATTTATTAATATTTTAATGACTAAATATCGGTAATTTAGTGCTAATGGTGAATTAAAATCTATTTGGTAGAAGACTATTTTTTTCTTAGATTGGAATAGGTTAATGTGGAAAAATGTATAGATATAAATTTTAGGGAAATGAGAACTGAAAATAAATATCTAAATAGAATTATTTTTGAAAACTAAACTTTTAGTGCGAGATTACTTATTTAGCATAAAAAATGGTACTAAATGTAAAAGAAGTGTATAATTTTAAGAAATATATGAAAATAGCATGCTCAAACTTACCAACCAAATAAATTTTAGATTTATGTTGATCCTATTTAGTTGAAAGGTATTATAGTCTATAAGTTAATATTACCTACTTATACCAAGAAAAGCGTAGTAGGATTTCAGTTACCATAGGCCACTGTGCTTGGTCCATTTTATTCGATATCTACATACTTGTTTTTTAGGTATGAGGAAGCAGATAAGATTGTAGGTTTTAATTAACAATGAAAATTTAAGTTTCCACATTACTGGATACTTATTTTGAAATAAAATACTTTTATAAAAGAAGCTCAAAAATGCTCGTTATTGTAGAAAAGAAATCCTAATCCTAAACATCTTTTTTCCACAAATTTTCAATATTGATAAAAATAAGTGTACTTTCCTCTTAATATAAATTTATATTTTTAAGATATTTCATATACCTACCACTGAAAACAATTGATATCGAATGGTTAAATTTTTTCGTAAAATTAATAATAAGTTTGCCTTATGGTACGAACTTAAGTAGACACACTCTATATCTTGGTTTGTACCTTAACTGGGTCAGTTATTAAGTTTTTAATTGTTTAGGCTTTAGGCCTTTTTATTTTTCGCTTTAGTATAATTTTTATCACTATAAATAATTTTTAAACTGATCATTTGTCTGACTTTTACAGTTCAAGTAATTTTTTTAAATAGAGAGTGACGCACACAGAAATCCTCTATTGGTTCATTGTGCTTTTACCTCCAGCAATATATTCATTAAATATATTTTACGGATGATATAAAATATTAATGTATATGATGTTTTGTTACATAAATAAATCCTAAATAAAGTGTTAATTTGTTTTTATTCAAAAAAAAACAACGTAAATAATTTAAAAATAATTTATTAAAAAACCCATAAATTTCCACAAATTTTGTTTCAATAATTTATATCTAAAACATAGGTCACACGTAAAATCAAACCGAATAAAACACAAAACAAATATACACCCACAACAATCACAAAACATCAACCATATTGAACATGTGAAAGTCAAGAGTATTGACATTTATAACAGCCAATAGCAAGCCGGAAAAACAACCTCCCATGCGCATGACGAGTAATCCCGCTGTGTTAAGTTAACTATCAAACCGGTGAAAGTTCGCAAGATATTTGGCTGATAGTATTGATTCAGACACAAAAATGTTACGTAAAAAGTGCGTACTAAAACAAAAAATTATAAATAATTCCATACTTTTAACCAAGCACGTCCTTTTTAACAACGTTCAGCAAGAATAACATAAAACTTTGACGAGCTCTTTTGGTCGCTGAACACAATCACCAGTCGCGGGTGTGTGCCATTTCTTAATTGGTGGGGGTAAATCAACTGTCCTCTTGTTCATTCTCTTTGGGATGCAGTAATAGATAAACATGCTTCCAATTTTTTTTTGTTGATTTGCCCTAAAACCCTTAAAAATTAATAAAGAAGGAAAGCCACTAAGTAAAATGCAACCAATAACCAGATTGTAGACTTTTTAATCTATTTTTAGGCCTTGGGACTAACTATGTCTTTTATTTCTTTAGTTATTAAATGTAAAATTTAAATTTAAAGCTAAAAATGCACTTTGAAAAAATATATATTAAACAAAAACTAATTATTTGACTAGATATCTTTATTCAGAAGGATCAAATCTATAAGAAACGTGTGTAATAATTTGAAGGAGCAAAAAAGAAAAAAATTGCAGACCAGTGTTATTTTTATTTGAATTCGATTCATCTTTAAAAACCAAATGGCAAATCGAGTTATTTTAAGATGAATTCCGTACGGTTCACGATGCGTATTGTCAAGTAATCTCGCAAACAGTACCACCGAGGGGTACTAAGTCCATTACTTTTCCAAACACTCTGTTAATGAAGTGCAAAACATCTGGACAAATTGCCGCGGTGAGTACGATAATAGAACAAAGGTTTTAATTTTCTCGCAAAGATAGTAATGCGCGCCTGAGAGGAGAATCTGTAGTGTTTGGTAATAAGCGATGTGGCCATCAACTTTGTTTGATTTTGCGATGTCATTTAGTTACTGAAATTTACGGTATTTACGTATATTTTGCGAATTTAAATGTTTGTAATTTTAGCATGCAGTGCTTTTAAATTAAAACGAGCCACCAACTATAATTTCGTTAAGGTCGGGCCTCACATTACCGCAACGAGCCCGTGGCCGTGCGTTTCCCTGGTGAAATGAGGGGGATACGGTGCAAAAATTTTGTATTTAATAAAACTGCAGTAATATGAGTCAAATAAACCACTCCTTAAATAACATCTGATCATAAATGTAATCTTTACAAATACCAAGTCCTGCACCGTAGCACGGCCGTCTCTCGGTTTTGAAATGTACCGTTGTAATTAAATGCCGTAGGCTTAATATCACCGCTCTGTGCCCGACCACACAACTTGCACCGCGTTTTAACAAGTAAACAAACATTAGTTTATTTGATTTCTCGAAATATTAATTTAAGGAAAGTTATAAAACAAAAAATAATAATGTATTCGTAAGTTTTATTCACATATTATTTACAAGATGTAACAATAAAATTAATTTTACACTTTTTAATACTTATTTAATTACTTTTTCTTGTATTGTCAGGTTACAACAACTAACCCTTAAACACTAACTTTTAATTTTTATACTATCCGATCCAAGTATGATTTCATTTGCTGGGCATGTTTCACACCGTACGAGATACGGTCGTGCTACAATGCGGGGCTTGTGGGACATCGATGCGGCTATGCGTGGCCGGACTTTTACCTATACTATACTTAAAGTTTGGAAAAAGAGAGGAGAATCCGTAGTGTTTGGTAATAAGCGATGTGGCCATCAACTTTGTTTGATTTTGCGATGTCATTTAGTTACTGAAATTTACGGTATTCAAGTATATTTTGCAAATTTAAATGTTTGTAATTTTAGCATGCAGTGCTTTTAAATTAAACCGAACCACCAACTATAATTTCGTTAAGGTCGGGCCTCACATTACCGCAACGAGCCCGTGGCCGTGCGTTTCCCTGGTGAAATGAAGGGGATGCGGTGCAAAAATTTTGTATTCAATAAAACTGCAGTAATATGAGTCAAATAAACCACTCTTTAAATAACATCTGATCATAAATTAAATCTTTACAAATAAGGTAACACAGTTTCAAGGTTTGGCCACATATACCCACACCAAGTCCTGCACCGTAGCACGGACGTCTCTCGGTTTTAAAATTAACGGTTGTAATCAAATTTCGTAGGTTTAATATCAACGCTCCATGCCCGACCACATACGTTGCACCGCATTTTAACAAGTACACAAACATTAGTTTATTTGATTTCTCGAAATATTAATTTAAGGAAACTTATAAAACAAAAAATAACAATGTATTCGTAAGTTTAATTCACATATTATTTACAAGATGTAACAATAAAATTAATTTTACACTTTTTAATACTTATTTAATTACTTTTTCTTGTATTGTCAGTTTTCAACAACTAACCCTTAAACACTAACTTTTAATTTTTATACTATCCGATCCAAGTATGATTTCATTTGCTGGGCATGTTTCACACCGTACGAGACACGGTCGTGCTACAATGTTGGTCTTGTGGGACATCGGTGCGGCTGTGCGTGGCCGGACTTTTACCTATACTACACTTAAAGTTTGGAAAAAAGAGAGGAGAATCCGTAGTGTTTGGTAATAAGCGATGTGGCCATCAACTTTGTTTGATTTTGCGATGTCATTTAGTTACTGAAATTTACGGTATTCAAGTATATTTTGCAAATTTAAATGTTTGTAATTTTAGCATGCAGTGCTTTTAAATTAAACCGAACCACCAACTATAATTTCGTTAAGGTCGGGCCTCACATTACCGCAACGAGCCCGTGGCCGTGCGTTTCCCTGGTGAAATGAAGGGGATGCGGTGCAAAAATTTTGTATTCAATAAAACTGCAGTAATATGAGTCAAATAAACCACTCTTTAAATAACATCTGATCATAAATTAAATCTTTACAAATAAGGTAACACAGTTTCAAGGTTTGGCCACATATACCCACACCAAGTCCTGCACCGTAGCACGGACGTCTCTCGGTTTTAAAATTAACGGTTGTAATCAAATTTCGTAGGTTTAATATCAACGCTCCATGCCCGACCACATACGTTGCACCGCATTTTAACAAGTACACAAACATTAGTTTATTTGATTTCTCGAAATATTAATTTAAGGAAACTTATAAAACAAAAAATAACAATGTATTCGTAAGTTTAATTCACATATTATTTACAAGATGTAACAATAAAATTAATTTTACACTTTTTAATACTTATTTAATTACTTTTTCTTGTATTGTCAGTTTTCAACAACTAACCCTTAAACACTAACTTTTAATTTTTATACTATCCGATCCAAGTATGATTTCATTTGCTGGGCATGTTTCACACCGTACGAGACACGGTCGTGCTACAATGTTGGTCTTGTGGGACATCGGTGCGGCTGTGCGTGGCCGGACTTTTACCTATACTACACTTAAAGTTTGGAAAAAAGAGAGGAGAATCCGTAGTGTTTGGTAATAAGCGATGTGGCCATCAACTTTGTTTGATTTTGCGATGTCATTTAGTTGCTGAAATTTACGGTATTCAAGTATATTTTGCGTATTTAAATGTTTGTAATTTTAGCATGCAGTGCCTTTCAATCAAAACGAGCCACCAACTATAAATTCGTTAAGGTCGGGCCTCACATTACCGCAACGAGCCCGTGGCCGTGCGTTTCCCTGGTAAAATGAGGGGGGATGCGGTGCAAAATTGTTGTATTTAATAAAACTGCAGTAATATGAGTCAAATAAACCACTCTTCAAATAACATCTGATCATAAATTAAATCTTTACAAATAAGATAACACAGTTTCAAGGTTTGGTCACATATAACCACACCAAGTCCTGCACCGTAGCACGGTCGTCTCTCGGTTTTGAAATTTACCGTTGTAATCAAATTTCGTAGGTTTAATATCAACGCTCCGTGCCCGACCACATACCTTGCACCGCATTTTAACAAGTAAACAAACATTAGTTTATTTGATTTCTCAAAATATTAATTGAAGGAAACTTAAAAAATAAAAATAACAATGTAACGTATGTCCTAAAAGTTTTGGCACCCGCCTCAGTTGACGACAACATCTTGGTATACGAAGAAGCTGCTCTTGAGAGTATTTGGCGCACTTACGTCTCTTTCGATATTTAAGACCATTTCTCCTCAATTCCAACGATATCGTACTCTTAGAAGATCTGTATTGCCTAGCCAGTCTCCTCGTTGACATTCCAATCTGGATTTTTGCTCTTCTCACCAATCTCTCTGACCTCTGTGCGGTAAATTCACGTGGTCATCCACTTTTTGGGAGATTCAGACATGGTATTCCTGCTCGCACTCCGCTATTGTTCTATAAATGATTCTGCGTGAAATGTTTTCATTCTGGAATATTCGACAGATTTCAGCTTTGTGTATCCGCCCAACTAACTTATAGATACTTTTTCTTATTTCTAATTTATACGACATCTTAAAGCGAAAACTTCAAAATAAATAAATCTCAACTGACAGTAAATAAAGTAAATAAACTTTTGTTTTCAAAGGCAACTTGATATTATTTTGTTTTTGTTAAAATTAAAGACAATGAGTTTTGTGCCAAAACTTTTAGGACATACGTTATTTGTAAGTTTTATTCTCATATTATTTACAAGATGTAACATTAAAATTAATTTTACACTTTTTAATACTTATTTAATTACTTTTTCTTGTATTGTCAGTTTTCAACAACTAACCCTTAAACACTAACTTCTAATTTTTATTCTATCCGATTCAAGTATGATTTCATTTGCTGGGCATGTTTCACACCGTACGAGACACGGTCGTGCTACAATGCGGGTCTTGTGGGACATCGGGGCGGCTATGCGTGGCCGGACTTTTACCTATACTACACTTAAAGTTTGGAAAAAAGAGAGAAGTACCTGTAGTGTTTGGTAAATAGCGATGTGGCCATCAACTTTGTTTGATTTTGCATTTAGTTACTAAAATTTACGGTTTTTACTTTTATTTTGCGAATTTAAATGTTTGTTTTTTAAGCATGCAGTGCTTTTTAATTGAAACGAGCCACCCACTATAATTCCGTTATTCTTAAACTTATAAACAGTTGGATTTTTATTTTTAGATACTCATTTTTGTATCAAAATTAACTTGTAAAGGGTTATTTTCTCCCCGACCAACAAAAACAATAAAATGTTCAAATGGGAAAGGGGATCAAGTGTTACCTTGAGTTTGTAACTTTTTACGAAATTATTTTCTTTTTGTAGTAAGTACCTACTTTTTTCGATTATTTTTCTCATTAGAACATGTGCTCTTTAACCGCGAATAAATTTCTGTCATCCAAACTAGTTGTCAAAATTGAAAGAAAAGGTCAAACTTTATTATCAGGAAAATTCTGTCGTGTTGGTGGCTTTAATGTAAGATTTTCAGGAAATAATATAATCGTATATTACTCAACCTAAAAATTTAAATCAAATAAACTACCCAAATATTTTTTGTAAGATTGGCTTGGGAAATACTTTCATGAACAATAATTAAAAAAAACCCTCTACCGCTGCGCGATCGCGTGTTTTTATTAAATAATTGTACATTTATTTATTTACCAAGAAAAAGTTTACTCAAAATATTGTTGGGTTGTTTTATTTAGGTTTGTTGCTTTTTGGTAATTTCGTTTATGACATTTATGTTATGTTGTTTAGGTGAGCGGGGCTTCCCGAACCTCCCCTATATTTCATTTTCCCGACTACCTAATATAGTATAGGACATATTTAAAATTTATTCATTAACATTAAGTAGGTAAAGATTAAACCCTTTAATGACTATTTTATTAAATATTTTTTAATCTTTAATTCGCACGGCTATCGAAAAGTTATGCAAAAATCGTTTAGCAAACGTGTCTTAATCCGATAAGGCAAGAGAACTTTTACAATTTCTCAGGATTGGTCTTATCGAAATGCGCCAAAATATCATAAAATAACAAATTTACAGTTATCAATCCTCATGTTTACGATTAAAACCCAAGAGTTATACTTTAAGCCAATGAGATCAAAAAAGTTTTATATACCGCTATCCAAGTTTTTACTACCGATGTAAATAAATAAATATTACGACTTTACGGACTTTTTAATGATGGCAGATACATTTTTAATTGTTCTCGTATGAAATTGAGATGTCTGGGTGACAGAATATAAAAAGTGATCTACAGGGTGTTATGGAAATTATATTAATATAGAACCACGACAATATAAATTCAGCGTGAGCGAGTACCTATAATAAATAGTATCATTTTTTTTTAATAAATAATTTTAATATAATATCTGGTACTGTTTAAACGAGTGTACATTGTACATGTACAAAAAAATTGACACAAAAAATATTTATCTCAAAATATATACCGGGTGTCAAGAAATTTATTAGACAAGCCATAACGCCTAGAGTATTAAACATGTCAAAATGAGACTTCGTATGGGTAAATGGTATAAGCAGATGAGAGTTTACGCATATTTTTCACTTTCCAGTCACTTCCGGTTTGACCGAAGATGGCCCCAATTTTGTATTTTTAAATAAAACACCCAGTATATTTTGCCTGTTTTGGATTTCTGAGACAATTTTTAGTCAATATGTGATATTTTAAAAAGTTTTTAAGCCTACTTTATTTTTTAGAGCCATTTGTAATATTGCATCTAGGTGGCCATGATTGGATACAAATTAATCTAGTGACCCTAGGTGATGTAAGAAAAATACAATTGCAAAGTTTTAGTGACTAATATGAAAGATGGGAATAAAACAATTTGACAAATTGACATTTCCGTGTCTAACTATAATTTTTCAAATAGCAACTCTTTTTAGAGAAGCACTTTTAAATAAAGGATTTTTTGACAGATCTAACGATACCAATTTATTTGCAATCGGCTTAAAAATAGGGTCATAAAAATAAAGGATCATAGCCACCTAAATGCAATACCACAAATGGCTCTCAAAAATCAAGTAGGCGTAAAAACTTTTAAAATGTCAAATTACCATTTAGAGTTGTCTCAGGAATCCAAAAATGTTAAAGTATACAGGGTGTTCCACTTAAAAATTCAAAATTAGAGCCATTTCCGGTTAAATGGGAGGTATCCAAAAAGTTAAAAATATGAGAAAACTCCCTCTTTCTAAAATATTTTTTCATACCAAGTCTCATATATCTAATACTTTTTCGTTTCGTTGACACCCGATATTTTATTTTTCCTACGACCACTTGTGAAAATAGCAAATAGCACACTGATTTCATGCATAGAAAATGCGTTATAACACACGAGTGTTGCAAAGTACTTTACAGCACTAGTGTTGCAAAGTACTTTACAACACTGGTGTGATACATATTATGATGTCATTCTAAAAACTGCTATTGGTTTTGCAAGTGACATATTTTATTGTAGTGACAGTAAAAAAACTTTTATTTACCTTAAACGGTAGAACCCAAATTAGCGAAAATCATCTTATTTTATATTTATTAAAATTTACGAAAAAATAAAAACATAAACAAAAATAGACATAACCACAAAAAACAACTTTCACTGACTGGCACAGTGTTGTCAGGTAAGGAGATCAAATTAAAAATCTCACTTCTACCTTTGAGCACGTACTTTATAGAAGCAGCCTTGCCGCTTGACCGTTCGACCTAAAGCGCCAGAGAAAAAAGCCTATAGATCAAATTCCTTCCTCTCTTTCTTCGTGTACTCAAACAACTAGTTAAATCTTTTTGTTAATCCCTAATTAAACCTAAGGCTAATACACACTTTATGAATCCACTTTCTTTTATCCATTCATAAATAGAATCAGACCCTTCCGACGTTGCCAAATACTTTCCATATTTTGCATGGTAACTGACGTTTGGTAGTCGTTTTTTCCTTACTTTTAGGACTTTAGGTTATGCATTTACAATTTTCATATTTTTTATATTTTTACTTAAAAATATGAGGAAAAACTGTTATTTTTACTTAATTTTATATGTGATGTTCAGTTTCATTAACTCGTTTTACCAATTTTACCCCACCCAGCACCCCTTTTCACTCCCCGGTCCCGTAAGTTTATTTACTGATATTTTTTAAAAACGGAATATTTTGGATATGCACCACTTACGTTTTATTTAGAAGAGTGTCTAAAATATGTAAGAATCGATAATTTTTAAGAAACACTTATAATAGCAGAAAACCGTATTAAACTATTAGCGTTATTACCTAACAAAACCATACAATTTTTATTAAGTGAGGGCCTTTTTAAATTTCAAAATGATAAAAGTTATATAATACTTCTAGGTAGGTGATTTTCGATGTAAAAATATTGTCAAAACAGTATAATATAGCAGTGAGGAAAGTATATATCACACTAGTGTTGCAAAGTAAATATCACCCTAGTGTTGCAAAGTTCTCAATTGTTTTTTATTTTTCTGAACAGACAAACTTTAATTTATTTATTTTTTGGTGAATAATTTGTGGTCGTAGGAAAAATAGTGTACAGTACTCGTGTGAAAATGACTTTCTTACACTCGTGGGTTTGTCGCACTCGGCTAACGCCTCGTGCTACAATATTCCCACTCGTGTGAAATTATTCATTTTCCACACTTGTAATGTAATATACTATTATCCCTTCTGTCCTGTTTAAAAGCCGCATTTCCTATATTAAGTCGGAACATCTATTCTTTTTGTACATAACAGTAAAAGAAAAAAACCTTGCAGGGAATAGCGAAAAGTAAAAGAGACAAAACAAATCTGATTGCACAATCTCGGTTTTGATTTTTACAACAAATTCAAAGGTGAAACTAAATCATTGCTAACTTGATTTGATTTGAATATACAGAGTGTTTTTCAAACTTTGTCAATTTGGCCAGGCACTTGTAACCCGCTTGATAGTAGAGATAGAACCAAATTGTTGATAAAAAAGTTTTAGAATTTTTATATGGAATTTAGTGACGTTCCTTTATTTATTTTATTAAATTTTATATTATAGTTTTAATACAAAGCTTGTTATTTTTTTTTAAGTTGATCATTCTGTATATTTTATCACCAATAAAAATGTCTTTTTAAAAGCCGTAAATAATACTACATTAAGATATAATTAAATATTGTTTAATTTGTCATATTGTGTAGCGAGTCAAATGTCAAACTATTTTTAGAGTTTGCCAAACCAACAAGCTTAACATTTTTAATTTGAGTATATTTAATTTTTATTTTTAATCCCAGTTTTAACTTAACAACGGTGGCAGACTTGTCACCGAAAAGTCGTTTCTTAATTAGAATTTTTGGGTTTTTGGGGGATATGGGGGTCAATAGGGCTAAACAGGGTCAGCTCGTATATCCCGGGACCAGGACCGAATTGGTCCCATTCTTTCTAGAGAGAATCTTTTTTTTCCAGGGAGGAGTTTAATATTCCCGGGGAATTGGATGGGATTTAGGTGTAAAAACCAAACCAACCACTTATTGCAAGCTTTTCTTGACGTTTTCGTATTGTATATCTATATAACAAATTGTATACTTTCAGATTACATTCTTTGACTTATGATTTGACACCAAATTTCTACGGGAGAGATTTTTTGCGCCAGGGGAAAATGTCCCTCCCCGGGCCACCACCTGAATTCAACGCTGGTTAGACTGCTGATATTGCAAATTGCTTTGACAGATTATGACAGTGAAGGAATTAAAAAGAGTATTTTAAATATATTTTTTTATAAATTTTAATTAAAGGGTTTTTACAACATTACATATTTTGTTCCATATCGTAAATCGGGACTGTTCGCTGTGAAATTGGAACGTCGGATATAAGGCCTAATAACGGTGACAATCCCAATATATCGGGAGATCAGCTGGTTAGTAGCTATTTTTCAGGACATCGCTAACCATCTTGGAGGTAGGGGACTCTTTAATGAAACCCTACATTTTGTATGACAAATATTGTTTCGGTTTATTTAGATGATTATCTTGAAAATTACCAGAAAAAATCCCTGTTTGTAATAAATTTTTAATATATTATGTCAAATCGACATTTTAATTTCTGCTAGGCCTGTAAGCTACCACCAACGAGAATTGTTGTAAGGTTATTTCCTGTCTGTAAATGTATAAAGACCATCCTGTATACTAACCATATAGGATCGGTAAAATCAGTAATCTTGCAGTTTACTTGCCTGAAGCAACTTTTCGCGATAAAGACATTAACATCATATTAATAAGCAACTATAAAAATAAAATTTAATAGTGTTTTAAATAACTTTTTACAACTTCGTTTTAAAACCAATATCAAATTACATTTTAATGAACGGTGGTGCGTAAGCTGGAAAGAAATACAAAAGTTATAAAAATTGTGGTTTCAGATTTAAATTTAAAGTGATGGCAAAATATCCCGAGTTATATCTGTCGCAGGCTTATTGTAAAATCAGTTTTATTATAATCTACCCAGAGTTTCTTTATGAGAAGGGGTTTAGACATAAGCAAGACCGGGGATAGCTTTTGTCAGGGACGTGAGGGTGTGAGAATTACGATTTCGGTTGGCAGTTCTGTTCAAAGTTGGTAGCATTATCAGCTGATGACAGAGTCGTGCCTTGTCGAAGCTTTGTTTGGTAAAAACTGTGGAAATTTGCCATTTTCATTTTGGTTGTATATTTTACAAGAATTTCCAGTTGTTAATGTTTTTGGTTAGTTTAGAGACTTCACATATTATTGGTTTGGACTTTTAGAGATTTTGATAGTGTTTAGTCATTCGTGTTTTTATATACATATGATACTGATGAGTGTCCGCTAATTAATGGTACACAGAAAAACCACAGATTTCTTATGCAAAAATATCCATTTAGGATTTAAACAAACATACCTATATCCAAAAGTGAATGATAAGGAAGATACGAGGTGTTAAAGGGATATAAATATTTTTTATTCATGCATTTCGATAATTTCTGATATGTTTTTTGTCAAGACCGATTCTTACTAAGTATACCTTTTTTGTGCAGAAAGCATAGAGAAGCTTACTAGTTTACATACATACAGAGTAGTAACAAAAAATTGGGTAGTTTTAGAGAATTTTAGATAGTGTACCCATCGCCCTCTAGTCTACACACAAAAATTTATTCGATCTGAAAAGCTAATGTTTAAAAACCATGAGATACCGTTTTATTAAGATATTTAAAAAGGGGGGTACAATTATCGAAATAAATTTTCCTTTTCTTTTTACTGTGACACCCCCCGTATCTTTCTTATTATAAACTTTTGGATATTAGGTATGTTTGGTTAAATCTTAATATTTTGGCATAAGGAATCTGTGGTTTCTATGTACCATTCATTAGCGGACACCTTGTATACAAAGTTTTTAAAATGGTTTTTAACTTACGGAACCACTGGAAATGTTTTGCTCTGCCAGGTACCTCGTCCTGTCGTCGCTTTGATAATTTTTAATTTTCAATATTTAAACCACATTTATGTTTTTGTATTAAGTTATGCCAATTTAAATAATCCAATAAATTTTGTTTACATCATACTGTTCTTTTTTGTTTTCTCCTTAATTCTACGCCACTGATCCGCCTAAAATCAAATATGGCCGAAAATGGCCCGACATGACGTTACAGCCGCGCTAGCAAATATGGCGAATGTCGTGACCTTATCTCATCAATTGACTCTGAATATACCTAGACTTTTATAATACGACTAGGCGTATGAAATAGGCTTATCTGCGACCCGCTCATTTGCGACCGTTCATTAAAAAGGGGTGTAATCTAGTTGCTAGACGGCGATAAGATAATAATTAAATCTTAAAATTGTTAAGTTGTTAGACATAGATAAAGGAGTTGCTAGAAAAAGATTGTTAAGTTCCTAGACGGTAAAAAACACAACATGCAATAAAATATCTTATATATTTTTTCTGTTTTGCTTAATTTTGAATTAAAATCCACTTAAACACAAAAAAAACGTAAACATTTTAATTCTGTATTCTAATTTTTGTAGTCTTGGGTTTATTTATAGGGATTAAAAAAATATATATTATAATAAAACTTATTTTACAATAAGCCTGCGACATATCCATTAAACTTTAAAAGTCTATTTGTTTCTGGTTAGTTTAAACATATCCATTAGACTTTTCTTTTATTGAATTGTTATATAGCTAACAAAAAAATAGTCAAATAAGCTGGGAGTAATTTAAGGCGCAAAAAAAATTAACGACTACCCTAATGGCAATATTTCCGAAACTAATAAAGTTAGAAATACTTGTGGTATTTTTAAAGGTCTTTTAATCTTTTAATGAAGAGAAACGCTGATAAGGAATATTTTCATTATGGAATCAGCACGAAAATCATATAATTAAAAAAAAAAATGACAAATTTGAAATTTTGGTAAAACATTATCTATCTCTTTTAAAAGCCTATGTTAAACTAGTTTTTTTCTTTGCAATTTTCTGGTGTTGGACCTTTAGAGGCCAGATATTTTTGCGAAACTTTTGATTTAACAATTAAACTTTATTAAACTCATTTACTTTTGTCTATTGACTATTCTTGAGAATGGGCACAAAATTACAGCTATCATTAATTCTTGTCCACCAATTTCACCAGGTCTAAACCCGCTAAACTAAATTTACTACAGCAAAAGTTATTTCACCAAATTGCACTAATTTTTCCTAATATTTTATAACGGCATTTAAGATGTGACAAAAATGTAACACTTACATTTTAAACAATTGTCCTTCATATTAAATTATTAAATGTAAAAATTTCTATTTTACCTTTTTATACACATTTTTTGAATTTTTACTACATTAGAATTTACCGCAAAAATGCTCCAACAGGTGTATTTTTGTAAAAAGAAATTTTTAAAATGTCATAGCTAATCGTTGTTCACCAATTTAGTCAGATCTAAACCCGCTATGTCTTTATCAGTCTGCTATTAATTGCTTCTAATATATTTTTACTGACATGATGTGGCATACAATTTTTGCAACGAACAAACATATGATTTGAATAATCGTCCAATAAAGTTGATAAATTATAATAATTAATATTTTTCAAAGGTTTTTTAATGTTTTTTTTCTACTTTTTAATGTTTTTATCAAAAATTAAATCTCCTAATTTATGCATTCGTTAAGTCAACCATTATTATTAATAGATATTTACCAATTTCAGCACATCTAAAACTGCTAAATTTTGTTTGTCGCGGACCATTTTATATTATTCAAATATAATAATTATTTCTAATATTTTATAAGAAAATTAAATAAAATTTAAAATAAAGAACATTATCGTAGAAAATTACATATTCTCTAGCTTAGCAAAGTTTATTGAAATCCTCCCTACCTACCTGATTTAAACATACTTAATTAACTTTGCCTTATTTCTCTTGAAATGGTAACGTATAGATGGGTCCACATTTATTTCATTCTGAAAGCAATACCGCCAAGTACACAAAAAATGATAAAGTAAACAAACCTTTTCGAAAGGCACGTAGCGCTGACAGAGACTGATTTGATATACTGCTTAAATACGTGTCACGTACATAAAAACATCTTCTTATTTCGCCTCTGTCTTGCCATAAAACCGGTGGCACGTAGCGGGGAACTAGAAACTCGTCGGGTTGAATATTTTTGCTGCAATAAATCATTGTTCACAAAAGGGTTTATTTACTTTATCATTTTTGTGTACTTTGCGGTATTACGTTCAGAATGAATTAAATATGGACACATCTTTACAAAGTATGTTAATGATAAAGATAGATAAAAAAAATGACAATTTTAAAAAGCCTTCTACCAGTTTTTTTATTTTTTTAACTTAATATGAATAATTTCTTTAATGAATTTTGTACAGCTTATAACCTTATAACCAAATACCTAAAACCAAAATAAATATACAGGGTGTTACAGAATGTAGCTAAGATAATTTAAAGGCAGATTCCATTATTAAAAATATCAAATAAAGTTTTTATAAACATGGTTCCGAAATTCCTTGTTCTCAAGATACAGGGTGTTAAACTGTAAAAATGTTTTTTAATATCTTAAACATCCAGTCCAAATGTTTTATTTGGCAATGTTATTTATAATATTTAACGGGGTACTTTATTGCTAACCTAATTAGATTTAATAAGTCCAGTGGCGTCTCGAGCGCAACTGAAGGAATATTTCCAACAAAAAAGAACGGTTCGCTACTGACTGAGTAAATGTGTGTAAAATTTTTATGCTTTTATTTAGATTAAGCAAATAAAATGCAGCTTTATTATCATCTCTTTTTTTGTATCTTATTTAGTTTCAAAGAAAAAAATTAAATCTATTTAATTGCATTTTTAGACCATACAAAAGCATTGTGGGAACTTGTTGTGAATTTGTGTTTTAAAAATTATGTTTTTAATTATTTATTAGCAATTATGTCACAACAACAATAAATACTTCATGAAATAGGCTTATTATCCAATATCCAACAATTTTGACAAGTGTTTTTAAGATTTGTTTAGTTTTTTCTTTTATAAGTTTATCGACCTGGACCTTGAGAACGAATTATATACAGGCTCATATTTTTATAAATTTTACTTTAAATTTTCTAATGTATAATCTGCTTTTAAATTTTTCTTACAACATTCTGTAATACCCTGTATGTGGTAGATAACTTAAAGGCAATATAATTTCAGGTACATTTCCTTAATGTATTCAAATACTATTCGAATACTAGCCAAATGTATTCTGAATGGGATTCATCAGGAAGCCTATCGGCATCGGCTAAACGACCGCCGACGGTTTTGCTCAATTATAGGAAGAAAACCGCCGTTCAGCGGTTTTATCTATTTACGTATATAAAAATTGCTAAAAATGTAAATTAATTTGTTATTACCGGCGGTTTTTAACTATTTTATCGGTAGATGCCGCCGTTGCCGTAATTTTATTGTTAAATATTGTAGTTTAGTTTATAGCATCCTTTAGAAACACAAATCGGAGTAGTATAGCGGGCTGAGGAGGCAAATAAAAACACATTACAAAACTATTTTGTCACATGGACCCAATATTTTACAATACCAAAAAGCACCTAAAAAATATTGTCAGACAGGAAAGACAAAGGAATCACTTATCGGGACGCTTAAAAGTGTCACTATGTGTTACTCTGTTTGCAACTATTGTTGGCTAATATACCTATACATCATCGTTATCACTAATAAGGTAAAAAGCTCTTCGATGAAGTGAATAATTGTAACAGTTTTGGGAGACGCCAAGGTAGCATGATTTGAAATACATAAATATTATTTACAAAGGGCTAGTCTCAAAATTAACGCATAATGGGTTAAATCACTTTGTTTAACAGAAACTGCTGGTCTATATGTAAATGGGGAGTAATATAACTAACTCTTTTTGTGACAGCCAACATGATTGTATTTTTGAAATACTAAAGATTTGCTTTTTGTCAAAAATAATTAAATAATTAAAAATTTATTATTGCTTTGTGTCCCAGGATAGGTGTTACAAGAGGACAAATGGACCAAAAATGTTGGAATTTTTAAACGTTCTTTGGGAAAAACTGCTCGCATGGTCCAAAACTAATAAATACAAAGTTTTACTCCTATTGCTAATATCTAATATACAGGTCGAGTTATAGCAAGAAATATAAAAAATGGCCAAAAGTAAAGTCCTTTATTTTAAAAAAACAGGACAAAATTGTATAAGGAAATGTTATAAGGAATTAAAACTTATGTTAAAATTTAAAGGTAAAGAATTAAGGAAAAAAATCTTGATTTTTACATTTTGCAATAATAGTTTTTAAAATACTTGGCTTTAGGCATAGAATTTTAAAAACTATTTAAAATGATTAAATTTTCTTTTAAATTTTGCCCCCTTGTCCATTATTTAAGCTGTAATGCGTAATGTACAAAATTGACAATTACATTTTTTTTACTAACATGCTCCTGGGCATATGTCATATTTTTAGTTATAACTCTACCTGTAAAATACCAATTGAAGTAAAATTTTGTATTTATTAGATTTGGACCCCAAAATTTGGTTTTAAAATTCAAAAATGTTTGGTCCATTTGTCCTCTTGAGACACACTGTATATTTGCTACTCCAAATTTATCAAAATTTAATACAACTTTGTTTCTGAACTAATATAATATACAAATTGAATATTTAAAATTATCAATTTCTCTTATTCAACACTTAAAGTATCATCAAAAATTTAAAATTTTCTAGTATGTAAAAAAACTGAATCACCCGCCATAAATTCGTAACGTAAAGACTTGACAGCATCGCGGATTTCATTGCGGTCTGTAGCCGCTCCTTTTGAATACTACCCAACTCTGCTTATATTGGGGTTGGCATCGGGGGTCTCAGAAGTTTTTGGTATCATTATATTGCTAATCTGCTGCTGCATCATTATATTACAATCATAACATCTTTAAGAAGCTAAATTTGACTATTCAGAAAACGTATACTCAATTAATTTATTTATTGCAATTTTGTTTTCTATGTATCGATTATAGTCGATAATAGTACATATGCCATATGCCAAATAGATAGAAGAAATTGCGTACTTAACTAGATAATACACTAAATGGTAGAAAATAAAATTATCTCAATCTTAATAATGATTCTCCAGAGATTTGCCGTTTACTATAAATTAATTGCAGTAAAATAATATGGCCAGTTGCTTTATGAAACCAGTTTTTGTCAATTTGTAAGTTTAGAGGTTTCATTAGTTTAAATTACAAGGAAGACTAATAGAATAATTTGTACTTTAAATACGGGGGCTGCATGTATATTATTTTTTACTATATTTTTAACCGACTTAAAATAAATAATAGTTTAAAAAAAAAACTAAAACGACACGCTTTTATATGCAACCGAACTAAAAATTAGAAAATAATTTTTCATTACAAAGAGTTTGTATTACAGTAATAAAAGGTCAAACAATGAATCATAATTATATAACTCAAAATAGAATTATAATAAAATTTAAGATGATAACAGAATAATTCACTTCAGAATAAAAGCGTGGGGTGCTTAATATATTAAATGTTATAATTATTTCATTTGTAAATATCTATGAGGGAAAAGTTATGAAAAAAAATAGTAAAATGCACCCCATGCTTTTACTCTGAAGTGAATTATTCTGTTATTATCTTAAATTTTATTATAATTCTATTTTGAGGTATATAATTAGGATTCATTGTTTGACCTTTTATTACTGTAATACAAACTCTTTGTAAAAAGCGTGTTTTTTAGTTTTTTTAAACTATTATTTATTTTTCATTTTTAGTTCGATATATCAATTAGTTTTCTGTGGACATGTGATATTGAAATGTTTCACGACCTATTTCGTAATCTAATCATTTCATTTAAAGCTTCACTGTTGCATGGGGTTTCAGAACGCAACTACTCCGAACAAGTTTCTGTCAGCCTTATGCTGAGAGTACGTCTGAAACTGCACGCATGCGCAGATCGCGCACTAGCTCTTTCTCTGTTACTCTCCTACAGAAAATCTATAAAGGAATTTATTTATCCTGGCGATCGTAATCAGGATAACGGGATACTGTTTGCAGATTATTGCATTGTCGTGGGTCCTTGATGCGTGTGCAAAGTTTCAAAGAAATCGAATCGCTGGAAGTTGGTAAAAATTAAGCTTAAAGATTCCGTTACATACATACATACATACAACCCAAGCTAATAAAAGCGTGTTAAAAAAGAGGAGTTTTCGTTACTTGTATTTTTTTTAATTTAGATACCCCGATTACTCCGTCAATTGTGGGCCGATCTTAAAAATTATTTTTTATTTGAAAGCGTGAACTTTTGCGGTGGTCCCATAAGAAAACCAAGTCAGAATCGCAAAAGACAAAGTTACTACACTTATTTTTTTTATCTCTGGCGTATTGAAAGCTGCATTAAATGTCAAAATTTTTTAATTTATAAAGAGTTTTCATCTTTTTAAATTTAATTTTTGTGTCAGGTGTTTCGTTTATACTCAATTTATCGATATTAGAGGCTGCCTTCTCGTTTTGTGCGAACAGTTTACCTAATTAACAGAAACATGTACTACGTATAAAGTAGGGTTTTTCTAGTGTATGGTCATCAATTAAATAATAATAATAATAATAATAATCTAAAAAGAAAAAAATAAACATTTAAACAAAAAAACTAGACCAACGCCAAAATAATAAAGCAACTAAAAATTTAAAATTATTGACTTTAAAAAAATCAACAGCCTCATAATCTCTTATATATAAAATTCTCGTGTCACAATGTTCGTTCCCGTACTCCTCCGAAACGGCTTGACCGATTCTCATGAAATTTTGTGAGCATATTGAATAGGTCTGAGAATCGGCCAACATCTATTTTTCATACCCCTTAGTGATAAGGGTTGTCCACCCTTAACATTTTTTTAATTTTTAGGCTAGAAATTACTTAAAAATTATTTATATGGCAAAACAACGTTTGCCGTGTCAGCTATATATTTATATATATATATATATATATATATATATATATATATATATATATATATATATATATATATATATATATATATATATATATATATATATAATATATAATGTTAATGTATATGCAAGTTCACTAGGTAGTTTAAAAAAATATGCCCCAATCAAGTATGTTGATGTAGAACGAATCTTTTCTATTTACAAATAAGTACTCAGACCAAAGACATAAGTATTTAGTGGAAAATTTTAATCATTTAATTGTTTGTTGTTATTTTAAAATTAATAATTAATTATATTTATATTTTGTTTAATCTTTCTGTAAATGCCATTTTGGTATTATACTATTCCCATATAACATTTTTTGCCGGCATGTACATTTAATTTACTGGCATTGCCAACACTCTTTAATGGCGAGGCATTGGCAAAAGGTATCAAAAAGCCACGAAAGTGGGCAAATGGCCGTTACTGGGCCACGGGTTGCAGATAATGTGATGGCATCCGTCATTAATAAGTTATAATGAAAAAATCCGTTTAGGATGATGGCATCCATCATTAATAAGTTATTAGCAAAAAGATAACAAAAAGAAACGAAAGTGGGCAATTGGCTGTTATTGGGCCACGTGTTGCAGATAATGTGATGGCATCCGTCATTAATAAGCTATGATGAAAAAATGCGTTTAGGATGATGGCATCCATCATTAATAAGTTATTGGCCAAAAGATATCAAAAAGATACGAAAGTGGGCAATTGGCTGTTATTGGGCAACATGTTGAAGATCCTGTGATGACATCCATCATTAATAAGTTATGATAAAAAAATGCGTCTAGGATAATGGCATTTATCATTAAATAAGTATTGCAAGTTTTATAAGTTGAATGTCCCAAAAGTTAAATAACATATTTAGAATTTTGTAATCGAAAAAAATGGGAAAAAAGGCAGGAAAACGTAATCACTAAAAAAATTACATAATATAAATTTTTAAACAGTAACAATAAACCATAAAAAAATTAAAGGTATGTAATAAAAAAAAAATAGTAAATCAAAAGAAAACACTTTTAAATAGTAAGTATTCAAGGGACACTTACACTCAATTTTCAGATCCAAAACATAGGGAGAAATATTTTAAAAAGTTAAAAATAAAAAAAAACTATTAAATATATATAATTTTTTTTAACACGTCTTTAAAGTTTTTAATAAGGCAACTCCCTAATATCAAATAATTTCTTTAAGTAACTACAAACTTAAAAGGTTTTAAACAAAATGTTTACAGCTCCTAACAGTCTATTTGAATAAGTCGCCTTCTCGACTAGCCATCACCAATTAATCACACAACACACACTAATTAGGTAATGAATACACTTAATTATTTCTATTAAAAACTCTTTTCTTTAAAAAAGAAATTAAAAAGCTACAAAACCACGTAGAAAACAATTGCACAAAGCGGTAAAACAAAAAAGCAATTTTTCTTCATCTGTCAAAATCGTCAAATCTTGTATTTTGGCTAAGCGGAAAATTTGAATTTGTCACCTACGGTAGAAATTAACTTAGCTAATTTTACTATCATTTTATTTTTATTCTCTCAGAATACCTAATAAACATTTTTTTTAACTTAATTTTTATTTGCATGATTTGTAACAATAAAATGTTATGAAATGGCCATTTCCTTTAAATTATGTAAAAATAATCTTGTTTAGCTGCCATTATAAATAAAACAGATTAAAAAATTGCTCTAATGTTAGTTAAATGCCAATGTTAATGATATGGTTTAAAAAGTATGAGTATGCGTTGAAGGTTTGCCTTCAAAAATCCAATATTTATTTGCCTGTAACAAAAAGGCATGCTTTATTTAATCAGAATTGGTATGCCGCCATTTTTATATGCTTGCCAGCAATTTGCCAGCATGAAAAATTTATTGGCAATTGAGTGTTTATTTAAGGTTAACTTTTTAAAGCGTATTAGATGTATGTTGGCATAATATTGCCACCAATTGCTAATGCTTTACCATCAATGCCAATATGAAAAATGTATATTGCCGGCAAATAGTGTTTGCTGGGTTGATCTTTTGTAAAATATTACTACTATTAATATATTTTTATAACTTACTTGTTTTATTTTAGAACAAAAATATTTGCATTTAATAATATATTCTATGCATATCTTGGTAAAAATGCTTGCAAATATGCGCATATTTACTTACTATTTTTGTGCATATTTGCTTATCGCTACTTATAAAACGTTTTTAAGGGGTTTCTTTTGACGAGTCTACCACGAATATTTACACCACCATACGGTGCTTTAACCCAGCCTATCAATGTCAAATGTTTTGGGTGTCGGACTGGACAAAAATTTATTTTTTTATCGAACAAGTTTACCACAATGTTTAACATGCAATTTTTAAACATTTTGCCAAAAATCGTAAGAGTTACAGTCACGAAACCATAACGCTACAACACATGTTTTGGGTATCGCACTAGGCGGGTTACGAGTTTCCCATGGGGGACGGCCAAAATAGGACACCCTGTACAGCTATCATCATAAGCCACTATCTGCAAGGAAAACCTTATTATATTTCTCTAAAATACAGAGTGTTTCCTAACCACAGTACAATACTAAAAATAAAACTATTTAGTCTCTTGTTTTCACCGCATCTGACTTCATTTTTGAGAAAAATAATTGAGGGGCTTGTTGTAATAACATGATAAGCCACATAGCCACAGAAATCTGTTTTATTCTTTACTTTATTTAATTAATAATAGGATGGGTCACAATTAAAAAGTTTTAGGTATTATTCATGGACCTAATACATTCATAAAGAATTATTTAAGTTTATTTTGGATAATAGTTGATTTAGCACCTTTTCTTTTGGGCCTAAACACAATCATGTTCCTTGTCCCGAAAAGAGTTAGCAAAAATCATTCTTTATTTATGAGCGGCCAAGTTTTGCGAAGCAAAACCACCTTCAATCCACCTTCAATCCACCTTCAATCCACCTTCAATCCACCTTCAATCCACCTTCAATCCACCTTCAATCCACCTTCAATCCACCTTCAATCCACCTTCAATCCACCTTCAATCCACCTTCAATCCACCTTCAATCCACCTTCAATCCACCTTCAATCCACCTTCAATCCACCTTCAATCCACCTTCAATCTTGTGGGAGTCACATTCGAGAATAACCTTAACTGGCAGTAACACATGGTAGCTTTAAAAAAGCTTAAAGCTTTCGAGCCAAAAGTATTTTCCCCTTCTAATTTATACACTTTGTATGTGTCCCAAACCCAACCTCCTTTAAAATATTGTTCTTATATCTGGGGCATGGCGCCCCCTACAACCTTTAGCGTTCTTGATACTATTCAAAGAAGAGCTGTTCGCCTCATTAATGATCCTTTACTTACGAAAAGGCTTCCCTCTCTTGCCCAACGTCGGGCTGTGGGGGATTTATCGCTTTTTATAGGTACTTCCATGGCTTCCGCTCTAAAAAATTGTCCAGTATAATTCCTTCATTCACGGTTCCCAACAGAGAAACTTATGGTGCTGCACGTATGCATCCCTATAATTTCCAACTGGACAGGCCCCGAGTTTCCCACTTTGTTCGTTTTTTTTATTCCTGGAGTTTCTAGAATGTGGAACCTGCTAACCGCAGAGGTCTTTCCTTCCCCCCTCACCCCCGATTCTTCAAGTATCTAGGTCCCGTGTCAACAAACTCCCTCTTACCTCGCTTAAGACACCCACGGTACGTTAGTATTTAGGATTTTAGCCTTCGTGGATTATCCAAAGATAAAAAAACTTAAATGTGACCCTTACGATTTTTGGCACAATGTTTAAAAATTGTGTATGGAACATTGATGGTAAACTTGTCCGGCAAAAAAGTGACGCGTTTGCCCAGGCCGACACCCGAAACATTTGAAATTGACAGACTGGGTTAAAGCGCCGCTTCCATATATGGTATGTGGTATGCATATTCGTGGTAGACTTGTCAAAAGGAACCCCCTAAAAAGTTCTTAAAGTGTGCTTATCATAAAGTCCATTTCATTACTGGCCCAGAGACTATAACTAAGATACCTGCTAATAAGCAGACCACCATCACTTAAAGAAAAATTCTTTTGCGACCATATTGACAACTAAAATGTCTGTTATCAACGTTCAACATAGAAATAAATGCGCAAAAACATACGCTTTAATATCTCTTGTGCCCGCACCCATTAACAAACACTTCAAACCAGTAGTGACTCTTTGCATTTTTTAAATGTTTATATTTAGATAAAACTTGTATTACAAAATCGAAACAGGTAGAAAAGTCATGTAAAAGAAACGGTCTATGGTATTTAACTTTTATGGTATGCAAAGAACGGCTTTATGCCATAACCCACCAACGCCAAGGGAGTTTTACCATTGTTTTATGGGTGTATTGATAAGTATACGCCCTGTTTTAAGGGTTAAACCAGGGACTTAAATTATTTCCCGTTTGGGGACTTCTTATTTCGGAACCTAATAAAATTTTATCTGACCTGACCTTATTTTCTTTGGTTGGTCCCAAGGACACAATGCACAATTACTTCTTTTTTTGGTACCCGAAAAGTGTATACAGTGTATCCAAAATAAAGACCCTAAGCATGGAAATCTCAGTACCTATTGGAGATACAGCTTAGGTTAAATTAGAAAAAGTTATGTTTTTAAAGCTTATTTACATGCCGTTTAGAAACTTATAAAAATTGCATGGCCTGCTGAGATATTTGGCAAAAACGTAAACTTGGCTATATCGATTTAAGTTTTTTCTGACTTTATTTGAAGAGATATGAAAAAACTAATAACACTTTTTCATTGGCACTTTTTAGTTACTACATGATAGTGTTTTTAGATTTTATATCCGACGTTTGGTTTTCAAGAAACCATCATCAACTTAATTTTTTTATATGGCTCAAAAAAGTATACCCTGTATCTGATCGCATTTTTTATTACAAATTTAACAATGTAGCACATGTCATATTTTAAATTTTAGTTAATAGAAAAATTGCATTTTTTCATTTTTTAAAGGTATTTTTAAGTGGGCCTTGCAAACAAATGCTTTGACGGTAATACCTCTTACCGTGTCTGTAACATAAATCATGATAAAATAGTAATTGTGGTTATTTCCCTGTTTGTCGAGTTGTTGTTTTTAGAGCAATTGTTCTTATTGTTACTGTTGTCTTTATTATTGTTTATTGGTGAATAGTTAATATCTATTGTGTTATTATCGTCGAATATGCCAGGTGACCATTATTTGCCATAAAAATACTGTAAATACAGCAGCACTGTCAAAATAGATATTATCCCTATAAATTTAAGAATTGCCAAGGACTTAAATCGGAAGATTTCGAACGGCGCCGATATTTTTGCGAGTGGTATACACCGCACGTGTAAAGAAAATTTAAATTTTTCTTCAAAAAAATATGGTCCGACGAAACTATGGTCACTAATCATGGTATCTTCCGTCGCAATACGCATTACTAAGCTCAACAAAATCCGCGTGTTGAGAAAATATCGAAACATCAAGAACGTTTTGGCTTTAATATGTGGTGTGAAATTTTAGTAACTAAAATACTAGGTCCATTTATTTACCATAATTCATTAACTGCAGAAATGATATCTTTATTTATTTTTGCAACAGTAAAAATAAAAACAATTGCTTTAAAAACAACAACTTGACAAACATGGTAATAACAATAATTACTATTTTATCATGACATTAAATTATGTTACAGACTCGGTAACAGGAATTATTAACGTCAAAGCATTTGTTTGCAAGGCCTACTTAAAATACCTTTAATTAAAAGAAAAAATACATTTTTCCTTTTAATTAAAATTTAAAATATGACATGTGATACATTGTTAAATTTGTTATAAAAAATAGGATCAGATACAGGGTGTACTTTTATTTCGAGCCATATAAAAAAATAAAGTTGACGGTGGTTTCTTGAAAACGAAACGTCGGATATAAAATCTAAAAACATTGTCATGTAGTAACTAAAAAGTGCCAATAAAAAATGTTATTAGTTTTTTCATACCTCTTCAAATAAGTCAGAAAAAAATTAAATCGATATAGTCAAATTTCCGTTTTTGCCAAATATCTCAACAGGCCATGCAATTTTTATAAGTTTCTAAACGGCATGTAAATAAGCTTTAAAAAACACAACTTTTTTCTAACTTAACCTAAGATGTATCTCCAATAGGTACTGAGATTCCCATGCTTAGGATCTTATCTTGGACACACTATATATGTATTATTTAATAATTTAGACCGACATATTCATTCTAACTTTACATAAGCGCTTTAATGCGCATAAGCCAAATGCGAATTTAAATAAAACTCATATGTAAAACTCCTAAATCTTATTGCATTACAATAGTTCTGTTATTGTTACAGAGTATGGTTATTTCTGGTAAATAACGCCCTTTTTTATATTCTTTAATTAAACCCAAGACTACTACACACTTTATAAATCCACTAAATAATTCTATTCCCACCTTTACGGTACAAAACAAGAAGAAATAATTATGCATTTGTACCAAGGTGTCCAAACCAGAAAAAGAAGGGTCAGGTAAAATTTTATTTGGTGCCCAAACAAGAATTCCCCAAAAATAAACCCTTAAATACGGTAAAATTCCTATCTAATTAAAGAATTAAAAGAAATACAAATCGACCATGCCAAAAAATTGATTTTAATTATTTACGCGATAACCGTACATCAAACGAAAAAAAGTCAAGAAATTAAATTTGTTTTAAACTAAACGAGAATTAATATATATATATATATATATATATATATATATATATATATATATATATATATATATATATATATATATATATATATATATATATATTATATATTCAAAAATGCGGTATTGTACCATTTTATCTAAAAAAATAATTTACTAACCCTACCTTAGCCCAGGATTTTAAAAGCCAACCCTATACCATTAAATTTGCAATTAAAAAAAATATCTATATTAACATGTTTGATTTTTGATGACATACTCTTAAGTTAGCTGTTTATACCTGGTTGCCAGATATTAGGCCCAAGACAAAGGTAGCCAACCTTGTTGTGGCATTATCTACATACTATAAACTTTTCATTTATATAAATTTAAAAAAATGTGACGGTATTTATGTTATTTTTTTAAAATTTGTAAAAGATGTAAGGGTATTTATGTCATTTTATTTTTTAAATTTTTAATTACACTATATTAGCCCAGGATATAAATTGCCAACCCCCAGGAATTTATTTATTAAAAACTTTTATTGTTGAAATTTTTTTATTTAATCAGAAAAAACGATGATTAGTCCATTTATGTAGCCGGATCTTGTACTATAATAAAAAAATTTCACCGAGGCTCGAAAAATGATTTAATTTATCGCGCGTAAAGGTGTCACAGAGATGTCTAAAGCCATTTTTTGTTGTTAATACGGTTCAAAACATTTTTAAAACATTACATTTTTTTGCTAAACAGTGACGTCATATACGTCACGTATTTAACCGTGCATTTAACATGAATGTAAATGGCAAGTGAAAAATTTTTATATCCGGTGTAAAGTAAAATACATATTAACCCTAAAAATAAAAATCATAATCTATAAATAATCTCTAAAGCTTATTGAGATTTGACGCAACGGTTTGAAAACCTACATTTTCTTGATTTTAATATTTATATTGTCATATTCGAATATGGTTTGAACCACCCCGACAAATGCGTTGAGCAAGAAAATTTGACTTAAAACCTCAGACAAGATGTCAAGTTGGCAAACAATGTCTACGACTGTTGCTAGGGTTGCTTTTACTTTCGACCCATGGGAGGAAAGTTAACTTTTTCTTTTGGCCAAAAGTAAAAGTCAAAAAAGTAACACTTTCAAACTTTTAAATAGTCGGAAATGCCAACATTACATACATGGTTGTAAAAAACAAACCAAGACCTGCTACTTTTGTTACGTATAATCTTCACTTTCACTACTGACAGTTTCCATGGCACGCCCATCTATTTTCCGCCATTTAAGAAATACCTCGTGTTCACCACGAAACAGGATACCATCAGCTTATAGGAATCTTCGCTCACAGCGCTTAGACCCAGAAGAAAGATGCCGTCAATTTGCGTGAATATTTCCTTACTCCCCGAAGCTAAAAACGCTCGTACGGTACCTCTAACCGCCACTCCCGGAAGGACTTTGTAGTACTCTACGCACGTCCGCACTGTCCGGAGGTCAAACAAAGAGTCACGAAAAAGGGTCGTTTAATTTTATAGGTAAATTGGGCGGGGTCGCCTAAAATTTTACCTCAGATAACCCTTTTTTCTGGACATTATTTTGTACCCTTAAGGTGTACATATGTAATGCGCATTGGCCAAATGTATAAAGACTCCTAAATCGGCGAAAATCTTATTGCATTACAATATTTCTGTTATTACTACAGAGTATGGTTAGTTCTGGTAGGCAACGCCTTTTTTAATTCCTTAAAAATTAAACATTGGTGTATCTGAATTTTGTCCAATTATTATTTCAATAACCTAAATTGCGCCCAGAATACCTATAGGATTATGAGGCTCCTTAATTGTTTGCGCCCAGTTTACCTGTGTCCCAAATCTTGTTAATGACCTTTTGCGCCCAAATTACCTCCGTCCCTAGAGATTTTCCATATTTTGGCGAACACCCTGTTTACACGGAAATCGTCAAATTTAAAACTTATAATGTAAACATATTAGAAAAATCTAAATGTATTTTTGGTGTTAATGTCCCATATAATGCAAATTTGCTAACAATATTACCTCATAAATTCGTTAAATCACGCCTTAAATATTTTGGTTAATAGCTTTGACCATTACTCTATCTAAAAGTACATCTTAATTAGTTTTAGTATCGCTATCTCAAATTTATGCGATCAAATAAAAATAACGTCAGAATTTAATGGCCTTAACCGTAATATCTAAATATTTGCGTATGATTTCAAACACACCTTAAATGATTTCTAAAATAAAAACAACAAATTTAGAAATTATATGGAATTTCCTAGCTATAAAGTCTCATAAGGGCTTTTGCCCTCAATATAACTAAAACTTCGCACCTAAGTTGCCAAATTTTGAGCAAATTCTTTTACGAATTGATGTAAAACGCAGGTTATCTCACTCCTTTAAAAAGCAAATTTAAAAACATAAAGAGGTTGAATTAGGCCTTGGTATAAATATTTTTCCTACGACCACTTGTGAAAATAGCAAATAGCACACTGATTTCATGCATAGAAAATGCGTTATATCACACTAGTGTTGCAAAGTACTTTACAGCACTAGTGTTGCAAAGTACTTTACAACACTGGTGTAATACATATTATGATGTCATTCTAAAAACTGCTATTGGTTTTGCAAGTGACATATTTATTGTAGTGACAGTAAAAAAAACTTTTTATTTACCTTAAACGGTAGAACCCAAATTATCGAAAATCATCTTATTTTATATTTATTAAAATTTTAAGAAAAAATAAAAACATAAACAAAAATAGACATAACCACAAAAAACAACTTTCACTGACTGGCACAGTGTTGTCAGGTAAGTAGATCAAATTAAAAATCTCCTTCTACCTTTAAGCACGTACTTTATAGAGGCAGCCTTGCCGCTTGACCGTTCGACCTAAAGCGCCAGAGAAAAAAAGCCTATAGATCAAATTCCTTCCTCTCTTTCTTCGTGTACTCAAAAACTAGTTAAATCTTTTTTTAATCCCTAATTAAACCTAAGGCTAATACACACTTTATGTATCCACTTTCTTTTATCCATTCATAAATAGAATCAGACCCTTCGGACGTTGCCAAATGCTTTCCATATTTTGCATGGTAACTGACGTTTGGTAGTCGTTTTTTCCTTACTTTTAGGACTTTAGGTCATGCATTTACAATTTTCATATTTTTTCTTAAAAATATGAGGAAAACTGTTATTTTTACTTAATTTTATATGTGATGTTCAGTTTCATTAACTCGTTTTACCAATTTTACCCCACCCAGCACCCCTTTTCACTCCCCGGTCCCTTAAGTTTATTTACTGATATTTTTTAAAAACGGAATATTTTGGATATGCACCACTTACGTTTTATTTAGAAGAGTGTCTGAAATATGTAAGAATCGATAATTTTTAAAAACACTTATAATAGCAGAAAACCGTATTAAACTATTAGCGTTATTACCTAACAAAACCATACAATTTTTATTATAATATAAGTGAGGGCCTTTTTAAATTCCAAAATGATAAAAGTTATATAATGCTTCTAGGTAGGTGATTTTCGATGTAAAAATATTGTCAAAACAGTATAATATAGCAGTGAGGAAAAGTACATATCACACTAGTGTTGCAAAGTAAATATCACCCTAGTGTTGCAAAGTTCTCAATTGTTTTTTATTTTTTCTGTAAAAACAAACTTTTTGGTGAATAATTTGTGGTCGTAGGAAAAATAGTGTACAGTACTCGTGTGAAAATGACTTTCTTACACTCGTGGGTTTGTCGCACTTGGCTAACGCCTCGTGCTACAATATTCCCACTCGTGTGAAATTAGTCATTTTCCACACTTGTAATGTAATATACTATAAATAAATTTTGCCCATATAGGGGTCCCCAGAAAAGTGTGACATATCAGAGTTATATTATTTTTAATAAAACACCCCATATTTTATACCGATTATCAGTGGCGTATTTACCAAAAGGCTGAGTAGGCTGAAGCCTATGGCGGCGTTTTTAGGGGGCGGCAGACGTTTTTAGGGGGCGGAAGAAGGAAAGTGAGGACCTTTTTTTTGGCCTTCAAAATTAATTTTTCATGGAAAAAGGTAATAAACATAGGGGCGGCGAAAATAAAATAGGGCGGCAAATATGTAAATGCGCCTCTGCCGATTATAGATTCTGCTTAACACGTTCGCTACCAAGCGGCTCATATATGAGCCAGTACAATTTTAGAATAGACCGCCGCGCCGGCTCAAATGTGAGCCGGCTACATTATAATACTAAATGCGAGTTTAAAAATTCGGGGTTTTCTGTAGCGGTTTTGTTTTAAAACACGGTCTGTGTAATGCTTCGGTTCGTATGTGTGTCAGGTGGTCTGGGTGTAGCATTTAGTATAAGTATAGTATTTATTTTATTTCATTTTTGGATATTTTTGTTTAGTTTTTATGTCAAAGATATCATAGAAGCAATTTTTTTTAGGTATTTTTTTAGATATTTAGAAAAAAAAAATTATGTAGTCTTTGCCAAAAAATTTTGTACAAGAAATATATATATTTTTTTTAGATTTTAGTTTAGTTTTTAGATTCTTAGAATTATTTTTTTATTAACGATTTTTGATATCAAAAATGTACCTATATAATGTTAGCAAATATCTATATCTAGTGAAAGTAACTTTTATTTACGACTCAGAAGTCTATTTACAAAAAAATGTAATAAAATGGACCACCGACTCATATATGAGTCGGGTTAAATAAACACTCAAATATGTTGAATTCCAACTCTACAACTAATTAGCACTTCAATAAACATCAAAATAAAGTAATTTTAAAAAAATAATAAAGTGGTTTATGGGGTCGAAACACAAAATGACCCTCGGTAGCGAACGTGTTAAAAAATAACTTATGTTTATAATTTCTATCAAGTGTCTACTTTTTTTTGTTATTTGGGGTGCAATCTAACATTTTTAGGTCTTTATACTTAAAGTATTGTAATAACATTAGGAAAAGTCTGCTATATTATAGGTAGGTTGTTTGTATCGAGATCAAATCTTATACAAGGTGTTTAAAAATAAACCTTACTTTTCAGGAAATCCAATAACAATAATTCCTTTAATTTAAATGAAGCTCCCCATATTTTATATACCACATATTAACAAATAAAATATCTTTTTAAATGGCGTATAGGTTGTCTATCTTTTGTCTTTTTAAGTAAATTTCCTAAGAATTTTTCTATTCCACAAACTTTAGTTGGCTGTATATAGGATCTGTTAACAGTTTTCTTAAGAAAATATCAAGGACTAATATTTATCGGTTACAAATTTGGTTACTTGGATTCAAATTATAAAAACACAAAAAAAAACAAGTTTTATCATTAATTAATTCAGCTGCAATAGGTATTATTCGAAACAGCTTTATTAGCAATGAATTTACTCACTTACTTACTCACTTATCCACTCACGGTTCCCAACAGAGAAACTCGTGGTTCCGCGCATATGCATCCCTATACGGTCCATCTGGACAAGCCCCGAACCTTCCACTTTGTTCCTTCTTTTGTCACTAGAATTTCTAGGATGTGGAACCTGCTGCCCGCGGAGGTCTTTCTTTCCCCCTCCAAATCTTCAAGTATTTAAGTCCCGCGTCAACAAACTCCCTCTTACCGCGCTTAAGACACCCACGGTACGTTAGTATTTAGGCTTCTAGCCTTCGTGGTTTGTCCAAAGATAAAAAAATAATTTTGCCTATGAGTTCTTGAAAACGTTGCAGAAGTTTAAATAGTTTTTAATTTTGTGCTATTTTTGGACTAATATACATTCTATTATAATAGCTTAGTAAACAGACATAGCTAAATCACGGCCTACTTAAATTTAAATAAAATATTTTTAAGTAAAATATGTAAAAAGGAATAAAGGAATAAAAAAACACAACACAAAAAAATAGGTTTAAGCAACCTATACTATACAATTAAAAAGGTTATTTATTTTTTACCGTATGGTGTAAGCAATAGAGGGTGTTTCTTTAAAAATAATTGTTCTTGGTATTTGAATTTTTGAAAACGAAAATTTGTCAGAAAATTATTCTGTATACATCCAAATAACACAAGTTAGTTAATGGTCTTAAACCATATTAGCAGTAGTTAGTTTTATTAAAAATTAAATAGTATACAGGGTAGGTCAAACATTTTTAAACGGTGTAGAAATGAAGTACCTTACTTTTTTTTAATCAAAAGATATTCCTAAATACCAAGTTATAACCTAGTACTCAAATTTATAAATTTTGGTTTTAATTTTAAATTACCTTTTCTACAGTCTCATAATAATTTGAAACAAAACTCTTTAATCATATGAGACAAAAGCAACGCTTTAATCAAATTATCCAACTATCAAACAACAAACCGTGTCGTCATCAAAGTTTATTTAAAAAAAAGCACCATGAACCTCTCATTTAAAATTCAAAGAGGGGCAATTACTCCATTCAAGGGGTCGACACGCCTAATTCCCCATGGCTTGTACTCGAATCGTTATACAAAAGAGCACCATATGGTAAGATTGGTACCAAAAGAAGATCAATATTTTTATTAAAAAAAATGTTGGAAGATCTAAGTAACCAAAGGTACCTTTTTAAAAATATCATGTAAATTAATGCAGATTGTACTGCCAAAAAATATAACTAGTAAAGTGGTGCAGATCATGTATTTTGGTGCGGTAGAAGTCTTTAACGAAGTGTCTGAAAATTATAGCTTTGCGTTTTACGTATATACAGGGTGGGCAAAATTAAACTTGCCTGGCGCCTATCTTTCTAATTTTGAAAGGAATAATAGGTAGATATGTTTTCTCTGGATTGGCCAATGTTGGTCAAACAGATTTAGACAGGACTGGACTTACAGGACTTTTCCAAAATACTGTATTTAACCTCGTTGCAAAAGAAATCTGATTTAGCTTTAATTAAGCTAATACGTTTTTCTTGTAGACAAACTATAGGAAATGATTCAGTAAAAGCGAATCTGTCAACAATTTGAGGATTTAGGAATTGTAATTACTTTTGATAAATTATGCTTCCCGTAAAGCATGCATTTCTCTCGATTGTAAAAAAGAACTTTTTCTTAGTGTTCTTTGAAAATCAAAAATGTAAGGCTACCATGGTTACCGAGTTGGATACTGGATAAATATAAAAACATAAAGTCCCGTAAGTCCAGTCCTGTTTAAATCATATCTACCTATAAGCCCCTTAAAAATGAAAAAGATTGGCATAACAGATAAAAAGTTATTATTAGTTAGAAAGTGTGCCAGTTTAATTTGGCCCACACTGTAGATTAACCCTTTCATAAAAATTTAAAACAGCACTTTTTAATCATATGAGACAAAAACTACACTTTAATCAAATCGTTCAACCATTAAACAACAAACCCGTGTCCTCATCAAAATTTATATAAAAAAATTACAGCACCATAAACCTCTCATTTGTAATTCAAAGAGAGGCAATTACTCCATTCAAGGGGTCGACACGGTTAATTCCCCATGGCGTGTGCTAGTATCGTTATACAAAAGAGCACCATATGGTAAGATCGGTTGAAAAAGAAGGCCAATATTTTTATAGAAAACGCGTAAAAAGATAAACAGGGTGGTAACAGGGTTTATAATGTAACAAAGGTAAATGGGATAATAAATTAAAAAGGGTGATTCGAAGGGTGAGTTCTTTGATGGTTGATTAGTTCGGTTATTGATTCTTAATGACCATGATTATCGTTTAAAATAATTTTAAAATGAAATTTAAAATTGATTATTTGTGCCATAAAACATAATTGATCTGAAATTAATAAGCCAAAAAATTTCTAGATTTCTGATTATAAACGGTGTACTCTGTAAGAATCGCTCTAAATAACCATATACCGGTTATAGGTATGCTTTTAACTTGTTTAGAGCAACTAACCAGCAACTCCACGTTATCCTTGAATAATTTTCGTTAAAATAAAAAATAGCCATACCTGAGAATGTCAAAATGACGTTTTTTTAGAACTTTGTAGCCCTCCACTTTCTTTACGTAACCCTCAAATTGTTAGATTAGTGGAATATTCACTGTTTAGCATGTAATTAACTTACTCTATCTCAATCTGACGCGCTCGAAAATTGCTGATGGATATATTTTTGTTAAAATTCCCCTCCTGGGCTTCCCTACCACAAACATTTAAAAAACGGTCTGACTCACCGTTACCAACATATTATACCATTTTTATGTAGAAAACATAATAAAGTTTACTGTTTTACTCAAATAGTACATACATGCACAAAAAGTCAGACGTTTTAGATAAATTTAAGCTAGTATATATGGCACCCCTACTTACACACATAGAAAATAATACAAAATGTATTTTTGTTATGCTAAAAACGCTAAGATTATTATTGCAATATTTGTTAAAAAATCAAAAATTATTTAAATACATTTTTAATATATATACTATTTACAGTAACACCTTGTATTTTCCTTCTTACAAATTTTAAATATGTATGTTTGGATAAATCTTAATATTTGTCAAAGGAAAATTTGTGGTATATGTAGATCATATACATGGTGGTCTATAAGTAATGGGCCAAAATTTAACTGGAGAATTTAAAGTCATAATATTGCGATTTAACTAAACTTACCAATACAATAGTTGATACTTACTGAGATACAAAGTGTGCCACAAGACTCCCCTTTCTATTTAATTTTTTCCCATGATGACGCCCAGCCGCCATCTTAAAATATATATCTGACAAATTCACTTCTAAATACAGGGTGTTTCACAACTTATACGACAAACTTTCAGGGCCAATTCTACATTAAAAAATATGAAAAAAACTTTATATGAACAATGTCCTAAACGTTTTAATTCTCAAACTACAGGGTGTTAAAAAAATATTGTTTTTTATACAAATTGATATTTTTAAAAATTTTGGGGAACGTCTTTTATGCACCAAAACACATTTTTGGCATACAAGAAAAAAATTATTACCAGTGTCGTCCATGAGGGGTTAAGGTTAATATTAAAAAAAAATGGCACGCCACTGCATTTTTCTAAAATAAAAATATTTTTTAACTTCCCATTGAATTTGGAATAAATTTGACCTCTTGATTTTTTTATTTAATGTACGGTTTTTGCGTAAATAAATAAAAACCAATTCTCGGCATGGTCATTTCGTATAGATACGAACTCTTCAGTAAAAAAATTACCTTTTTTATTTTTAAATTCTACTTAAAAAACATAAAAAAATTATATAAAAATTGTTCCTAAACGTCTTAGTTTTCGAACTACAGGGTGTTAAAAAATATATTTTTAAATCTGTGAAACACAAAAAATAAAAGGAGGGGAACATTAAAGAAATACACTGTATAATGTATACCTTTTTATCGGTGGGAGAAGCGAATACAGATTTTTAAATATGTCAAAAAAATACTGATAATATTTCGGCTTGTGGAAGTAATTCGAATTGTATCGAATTATTTATTTTTGCTATCCCTGAATTATTTTTTCAAAAGAAACTAAATTGCCACTTTTAAGAATGTCAAAATAACGTTTTTTTTTATAACTTTGTAGCCCTCTGCTTTCCTTACGTCACTTTTAAATTGTCAGATTAGTGGAATGTACTGTTTAGCATTTAATTAACTCACCTTATCTTAATCTGACTCGCTCGAAAATTTCTGATGGATATATTTTTGTTTTTTACGATCGGCCCTGTATACGGAGCTCATATTTGGTGGAAGTACTTAACCGGGTACAAGGTATCCTCCGGTATATTAATCTGCCGCGCTGAAGTAAATCCCGAAATTCCCTTCTTGGGCCTTGGTACCATTAAAATTAGAGACATCTTAAAGCATTGCATAAAAAAATGTATAGTTAAAGAGTTTTCACTTTAAAAATTTAGAAACTGGTAATAAACCTTAAACAAATTTCCAAAAAAAAAAAAAAATTGGATTCGGAACTTTTTCTTATTTCGAAAAATTTCTCTTTAGATCACCAGCATCTAAAAATAATAATATTATTATTATATATTATTTGATGTAGATTCAATGTCTTACTTTTTAGATACAAACAAAAAAAAATCTAGTTTTATTTAGTAAACTATAGAAAAGAATAAACTGACTATGTAACAAGTCAAAATTAAAATTCTAGGCACCTTTATATCATCACAAATATTGCGAGTGTAACATTTACTATAAATATAAGTGGGAAGAAATTTATTATCCCCATCATGTCAACCTTTTATTTGCTTTCTAATTATTTACGGCATCCTAACATTATGCCATATCACAAAGGCCTGCAATTTGACGTAATAGGTCTTAAAATCGACCATTAAATCGTTTGAACAAGCAAAAAACGCCGTAAATCGCACCTTCTTATTCTTCTCTATACAAACATGCTCGTAAAGTCAACAGGCAACGTTGTCATCTCACATGACAGAAGCGTCAACGCTGTAGTAAAGATGATAATAAAAGATGATGGAATTGATGACACTTGTAGTGACAGAACATTCCTAGCGGCATGTTTAAGACTGTCAACAAAGTATTTTACTACATTGGCTAGCTTCCTATATTACATCACAGCGGGGAAAGTAGATTTTATGTTTCTTGGTTCCAAAGCAATTTGCTTTATCGAAATTTTGGTTTTTGGTAATAATTGTCTCGAAAGTGCCCGCAACTCCGATTTTAACGAAATTTGGTATACCAGGGCTTTTGGGGCATTTTGTTTTCGAGATGTCCATCATCAAAGTTGCAAGGTATACTAACTTTATTTTTACTATATTCCGCCTTCTTTTTGCACAGAATTCGTGTTTTAACATTAAATTCGCTAACATTATTATATTTAACATCATAAAAACATTTTAACACAGTTATTTTATTGTTTTTTGCCTTTTTATATGAATTTAAAAGCTTTACTTTAAACCAGGGGTGGCCAGCTTGTTTAGGCCCAAGATTGACTTTTTAGTGACGACACCCAGTGCGATCTACCAATTTCAAATTTCGGCGAAAAAAATTTTGAAGAGCAAAAAAAAGGTTTTCATCCCGATTTTGTACCAATGTCCCAACTCCCATTGTCTTCTTTTTTTCTCCTATAATACCTTATAAAAAGCAAAAAAACAAAGGGCCCCATCTCAATTTTTCAAAACCACAATCATTCGTAACTACCGCCCGCCCTTTCTCGGACTTTCCGCCTTTTATTTTCACATTTTTCCGCCTCCGCAGAGTTGCGCCCTGGTGCCTTGCACCACCCGGTATTTGTATTAAGGTGTTTATAAAATATTGTGTACCAATTTAGTGTAATATTAAAATTTTTTGTACAAAATGAAAGCGGAATATAGTGAAAATAAGGTGGGATTGGTTTCCAACTTTGATAATGGATATCTTAAAAACGAAACTTTTCAATTACGATGAACTAATGACCAATCTATGACCAATGCTTTAATTGTTACCTACTAACTTTCAGAATTTGTTTTTGAATTTAAAATGTTTAATTTTGTTTCTGTGTTTTGTAAGTTTTTTTTGTTTATGGGAAAAACAGAAGATTTGAGCTTTTGTATTATTATTGTAATTTCTTACGATATTTATTTCTTGAGTAATTTTATACAGGGTGTTCGGAAAATGCGTTAAAATATTTTAAGGGCTCATTCTACAATGAAAAATAATATAAGTAATTCTTTGACAAAATGTCGAAATCTCCTGGTTACCAAGTTACAGGGGTTAATAATTTAATTTTTATTTTTGTTTTCGCCATATTGCATTTATTTTTTACCCAATCTTGTTGACATTTGGCACACGAATCGAACTTTGCAGATTCTAAAATTTTAAGATAAAAGTACTTTTTTTTTTTAACGACCAGAGGGCACTTTACCAGAAACTTAAAATGTATTTATATTATAAGTTTTTGATTTTGACAGAATATTCCAAAGCTAGGGGCGCCATTTTATAGACAATCGGAAACAAAAAATAAGGCATTTTTATTAAAGTCGATAAACCCAACCATTTCGGCACCAATTGACATCAAAGTTTTCTTCAATTTCAAATTACCTACATACATACAGGGTGTCCAGTAACTCATCCGACATACTTTACGGGGCGATTCTACAACTGAAAGTAAGAAAAAACTTCATATGAACATATGTTCTGAGCGTCTTAGTTTTTGAACTACGCCGTGTTGAAAATAAGAAAAAGGTTCTTTTTTAAATATTTAACACACCGTAATTCAAAAACTAAGACGTTAAGGACATATGTTTATATAAAGTTATTTTCTTATTTTTTGTTGTAGAATCACCCCTAAAGTTTGTTGGATAAGTAACTGGTCACCCTGTATGTATGTAGGTATTTGATTGAAATTGATGAAAACTTTGATGTCGATTGGTGGCTAAACGGTAGGGTTTATCGACTTTAATAAAGAGCACCTTATTTTTAACACGCTTTTATTAACTTGGGTTGTAACTATCCATCTATCTATCTATCTATCTATGTAACGGAATCTTTGAGCCTAATTTTTACCAACTTCCAGCTATTCGATTTCTTTGAAACTTTGCACACGTGTCAAGGACCGATGAAGATGCAATAATTTAAAAACAGTATCCCGTTATCTTTTTTGAATCGCCAGGAAAAAAATTCCATTATATTATAAAAACAACACCTAGGATGCCATCTGTTGGCAACATTTCAAACTTTGCTATTAAATGAAGAAGAAATTTTTTAGTTTTTACACAATGGGTTAGTTGCACCATTACTGTTCAATTTTTATGAACAATAAAAATATAGGGTTAGTTGCACCAGAGTAGCAGAAACTAAAAAATGAAAAATAATTAATAGTTTAAAAAACTAAAAAACACGCTTTTATATGCAACCGAACTAAAAATTAGAAAATAATTTTTCATTAAAAAAAATATTGTCATTTCATAGTAAAAAGCGTGGGGTGATAAATATATTAGATGTTATAATTATTATATTTGCAAATATCTATGATGGAAAAGTTATGAAAAAAATAGTAAAATGCACCCCACGCTTTTTACTATGAAATGACAATATTTTTTTAATGAAAAATTATTTTCTAATTTTTAGTTCGGTTGCATATAAAAGCGTGTTTTTTAGTTTTTTAAACTATTAATTATTACGTTTTCGATTGTCTATAAAATGGCGCTCCTAGCTTTGCGATACTTGTCAGAATTAAAAAGTTATGATGTAAATAAATTTTAAGTTTTAGGTAAAGTGCCCTCTGGCGGTATTAAAAAACTTTTATCTTAAAACTTTAGAATATGCAAAGCTCAATTTGTGTGCCAAATGTCAACTAGATTGGTTAAAAAAATAAATGCAATATGGCAAAAAAACAAAAATAACAATTGAACTTTTAATCCCTATAACTTGGTAACTAACCAGGGAGATTTCGATATTTTGTCAAAGGACTTACTTACATTACTTCACATTGCAGAATCACCCCTTAAAATTTCCTTACGCATTTTTCGAACACCCTGTATAAGATCTCTACATGTCAAACTAGATACAGTTCATTTCTTAAATGCCATTCTCTTTTATTTTTAAAGCAGGTCTATTTAAAAAAACTTAAAGCCTGAGAAATGTACTGTATATAGATTATAAGTAAAACTAAGAATTTGATGGTACTTTATTGGGTACACGCCACAATGCTAAAAATGGGACCGATTTGGTTCTGATCCCGGGGCATAGCGAGCTGACCGTGTTTTATCAAATTTCAGCGCTACCATTAATAAAAAAGCACTTTAAATCCAAAGCTTCTGACCAGGTCTGGCATGCCGCACTTCTTAATAAACTTCCCTCCTATGGTCTTTCAACTAAACTATATATATATATACATATACATATATATATATATATATATATATATATATATATATATATATATATATGTATATATATATATATATATATATATATATATATATATATATATATATATATATATATATATATATATTTAATAAGAGTTTTAAATTCTTGGGCATAGAGGCTCCTAAATGACAAAAAGAAAAGAAAACAAATACATAACCTGGTAGAAACGACTACTTGGCTGGTTACTTTAAAATTACGGAGTCTCCAAATAAATGGATGACCCCGGGTCGCAATGAAGACGGTGACACGTGTTTCATCCTTGTTGGGAATCATCACAACCGCTGTACATTGCCGACAACTTGGCTATGTTTTCTAGTCGCTAAACATAATTCTTGTCGGAACAAGGAAGTAAGTTCAGCGGCCAGAGCCATCTCGCCAAGCAATTTCAAAACAACCAGCCAGAGCATTCGTTAGGTTAAAACGGTAAAAGAGGGTGCCATCTAGGTGTATATGGCGTAAGTAGCATGTGTTGTAATACCAACAAACCATAATGGAGACTCCGTAATTTTAAAGTAACCAGCCAAGTAGTCGTTTCTCCCAGGTTATGTATTTGTTTTCTTTTCTTTTTGTCATTTAGGAGCCTCTATGCCCAAGAATTTAAAACTCTTATTAAATTGTTTAATTGTTTATTCTAAGGCTCAAGAAAATTACTTTCTTATTATATATATATATATATATATATATATATATATATATATATATATATATATATATATATATCAGTTATTGTGGACGGCCATTCTTCAAGCTGGAGTTCCTCAAGGCTTAGTTCTGGCACCAACATTGTTTCTTCTTCACATCAATGACCTTCTCTCGTCCACAACTAATTCCATTCATAGTTTCGCCGACGATAGTACCCTTCACTCCAGTTTTCAGGTTCCTAAACCCATTACTAAACCTGACTTGGAAAACAAACGCAGAGCGATGCAGATATCTCTTTCGCAGGATCTTAATTTCATATTGGATTGGGGCGCTAAACATCTCGTCCATTTTAATGCATCCAAAACACAATCATGTTCCTTGTCGCAAAAAGAGTCATCAAATACTCATCCTCTACTTATGAGCGGCCAAGTTTTACAGAGCAAAGACACCTTTAATCTTGTGGGCGTCACATTTGAAAGTAACCTTAACTGCATAAACACATTGTATCTATAACCACGGCAGCTTTAAAAAGCTTGGATTTCTCTTTCGACCCAAAAGTATTTTTCCCCTTCTAATTTATACACTTTATATGTGTCCCAAATCCGACCTCCCTTGGAATATTGTTCTCATATCTGGGGCATGGCGTCCCCCACAACCCTAAGCATTCTTGATTCTATTCAAAGAAGAGCTATTCGTCTCATTAATGATCCTTCACTTACAGAAAGGCTTCCCTCTCTTGCCCATCGTCGGGCTGTGGGGGATTTATCGCTTTTTATAGGTACTTCCATGGCTTCTGTTCTGAAGAATTGTCCAGTATAGTTCCTCCACTTACGGTTCCCAACAGAGAAACTCGTAGTTCGGCGCGTATGCATCCCTATACGGTCCAACTGGACAGGCCCCGAACTTCCCACTTTGTTCGTTCTTTTATCCCTAGAGTTTCTAGGTTGTGGAACCTACTGCTCGCGGAGGTCTTTCCTTCCCCCAAATCTTCAAGTATTTAAGTCCCGTGTCAACAAACTCCCTCTTACCTCGCTTATGACACCCACGGTACGTTAGTATTTAGCCTTTGGCCTTCGTGGTTTGTCCAAAGATAAAAGAAAAATAAAAAAAAACAACTTTTTTCTTTGTTCTAAGCAGGTATTTAGTTGTTAGCATCTAATTACACAGACACGATTTAGTTGTTTAATGCTTGGCTGACTTGATTAATTTCAAGTAAATTTGTAATGTAAAGCTACTAAACGGCGTGGTGTAGTACCACAGCAAAAAACGAAATAAAGATATTAACACTTTAAGGATGTTCCATTTACCCATTTCAATGCAGACGTTTTCTTTTCTTAAATTGTTCTCGGCTATTATGTTTCTCTTTCTTTCTTTTGTATGCTGTTTGCAAGGGATAGAGTCCACTCGGTGTAGTCTACTTTTTAAAGAACAGCTCCGTACTACTTGATTTACGTTATTTTCGTCACTTTCTTGATCACATTAAGATATCGCTTGTAAACGTGCTTTGTATTTTCACTTGTGATTTTCTCTGAGTAATGCTTTATTTATGCATTAAATTGGCACTTGGTATACATCTTTATACATTTAAAATCGGGAAGGGAATGGGTTTTACAAATCATTATTAATTACTTGCACTTTAAAAATAATAAAAATATCTTCCAACCTCCTCGCTCACCCCATTTATGTTATAGTGAGTTTTTTCTTTAAGAAAGTAACATAATTTTAATATTCATCACAACAGACTTTATCCTTATAATTTCTTTATTTAACAAATAATTTAGAGATTAAGTGGCTAAATTAAACAAAGACAAATTTAAACAATCTGCTTAAGAAATAAGAAAACTAAAAAGTGGCTACAATAACTTTGAACTATTTAAAAATGTAGACTTTAAAAGGCAAAAAATGAAAAAAAAACATAGTAGCGTAAACCCCATTATGGAGGGTAGAGAATATAGCAAAAATAAAAGAAAAAATAAATTACAGACGGATCAAAGGTCAGGAAGGGGAGGAGCAAGGTTTAAGAGCAAAAAAACATTTGTTTTCGATATTCAACAAAACAACATGTCATATGAAAAAAATAGATGGCTAAGTTGTGGGTAATAGAAAGATCTACAACTTTTGTATATACACCTTTGGTACGAGACCTCAAAATTTATGTGAAAAATTTAAATAACCAAGTTTTAGGTTTTTATTTTTATCGTTTAGAAGAATTTGCTTTTTTATACGAAATTTATTTTTTCACCTTATTTTGACTTATTATCAAAAAAGGACCCTTGTTTTTAATCAAAAATTTGCGTGTCAAAAATCGACATTTTCAAAAAAGCCGGTGAGCTTTTTGTTCATTGAAATCTTAACTGTCTAATGAAAATTGAACAAAATGATTTAAAAAAATGAATTTGAGTATTTTTGTTTTTTTGCATTAAGAAAATTTTTAGGTAATGTATACAATTTTACACCACTTAAAAGAAAGATTTTAAATTCAAAAACCTTCAGTGTATTTGTAACATACGAAGGTAAGTTTTTACGAAATTCCGTGAAAATATATGTTTTGTTTGTAAAAGATAAAATAAAAGTAAAAACACTTGGTTATTTAAATTTTTTACATAAATTTTAAGGGTTATGTTTGTTTTATTTTTAACCTTTTAAAGTGGGTTTTATTCTATTATCGTTTTTTTTTGGTTCAAAAATTAGCGACCCTGGTCTACATTATTAATTTTGTTCTCGATAATTTCTATCGAGTTTAGTACAGATCGGCAAAAAAACGTTGAATGTCTAAAGTAGGTACAACACGTTACAAAATATTGCACTCTTTTAAGAGTGTACTCTCCATTTTTGCATCCCGTACTAAAATACTTTTTCAGACAATTCTGGACTTTTTCACGTTACTTTAAAAGGGTGACGGGAAACCTTCGTACAGTCAGTATAATTTCGATCTTGGTTTTTTTTTTTTTTTTTTTTTTATCTTTGGACAATCCACGAAGGCTGAAAGCCTAAATACTAACATACCGTGGGTGTCTTAAGCAGGGTAAGAGGAAGTTTGTTAACGCGGGACTTAAAAACTTGAAGATTTGGGGGAAGGAAAGACCTCCGATGGCAGTAGGTTCCACAGTCTTCAAACTCTAGGGATAAAAGAACGAACGAAATGGGAAGTTCGGGGCCTGTCCAATTGAACCGTATAGGGATGCATATGCGTGGCACCACGAGTTTCTGTTGGGAGCTGCAAGAGGAGGGACTATACTGTATAATTCGTCGGAGCAGAAGCCGTAAAAGTATCTATAGAAGAGTGATAGATCTCCCACAGCTCGACGATGGGCAAGAGAAGGAAGTCTTTGAGTAAATAAAGGATCATTAATAAGACGAACAGCCCTTCTTTGAATGGCATCAAGAATGGTGAGGGTTATAGGGGATGCCATTCCCCAGACATGAGAACAATATTCCAGAGAGGGTCGAATTTGGGACACATACAAAGTGTAAAATATTCATGAGTTTATGAGACGAAACGCGAAAAACGGGAACAGGGTCGGTAAGGACATGAGAGAGATTACTCTGTAGAACTCTCTGAGTAATAGGTCCGAGGTGGCAGATACATATAATTACTCACTATTAAGGTCGGGCCACACATACTGTAACCACAGTTTCATTGTTAATAAAACGACAATGCGTGTTTTTATACGGGTTTTATGGAATGAAAAAAACCTCCACAGAAATTTTATTGGCGCTAAAGACTCTGAAAAATAATACATAGAGTTAAGTCCAATTAAAACTAGCCACCCCGTAGAATTAGGTTGTTTATACATTTATTAAAAATCCTAAAACATCGTATAATTTAATTGTAAGGAAGACATATTTTTGTAAGCACATTTACTTGTTGGAGGTTATCCCTACCCTCATCAACACAAACATTAAAAAGTTTAAATGGGACAAAGGGGGAGGTCAATTAATAGCTCATTATAAAGGGTGTTAAGCTCTCGCTTTTAAGATCTTTTTTCAAATTCGGCTCAGTAGTATCAAAAAAAATCACCCCAAATACTGGGGTTCGAAGTCAGTGGCTCGCCCCCATAACATTCTTATTATTAAAAGAATTAAAATAAAATTTGGTACTGAAGGTATATCACATAATTATAAATTGTTGTAGAAATTTAATTGTTTTTATGACGTTCGGTTAAGCCGGAAATCATCTTTGTTTTTTTTATTTTAAATAAGATATCCGGCATAATTTTACTTATTAAGGGGCATTTCTCTATAAGCTTGTACAAATGCTGTCTCTGAAAAATATTTTTAACATTTTACATAAATTTGCGTTTAATTTCATAAAAAACATTTGTAAATATTATAGTTTTTTCTATTATGCAGGCAAGGGACTGTCCAAATAATTCTGGGGACAAACTTTACAGGTGTTAAATAAATATATTAAAATTCTTAACGGGGCCTTGTTTTACGAAAATATAATTTAAATATATTTCTTTATAATATATTAACTGTTAAACGTGTGTACTTGCAACAATTTCTTCGCAAATCTAATTTTGGGCGAAAATACAGTATTGGGATAGCCAGGGAACTGTATTTTTAGAGGTTCTATTACTCTAAAAAACAAATTAAGACAGTTATGGTTCTAAAAATAATAAAGTTTTATTAGGAGTAGATGAGTGATATTTATTTAAATATTTTAATTACTTTTTGGAAAAAATCGGTCGTGAAAAGCCGATTACGAGTTGACAGTGAACCGCCCTAAGATAAAAATGGCATTTCATGTACAATGACACATTTGGCACTTTTTGATATCCAACCTTTTTCTTTAATTTTTTATTTTGAATCCAGAGTGCCAGAAATGAAAATGTAATGTCATTGTACTTGAACGGTCATTGTGTATTTAAATAAGTAGAAATATATCGGGTCCTTCATTTAAAATAAGAAATTTATGGTCAGTTTGCTGCTAAACCGGAAGTAATAGAAAACAACTAATTTTCTAAAACAATTCCTAAAACACTGTAACTACGTACCAATTTTTTTATATATTAAAAAAAATACGGATATCGATAGTTAGAGTAAATTTTTTGAAAACTACTGAATCGATTAAAAAAAAATAAAGATGATTAAAAAGATATTTTATAACCCTTTAAGATATAGATGGGTCCACAATTATTTAATTCTGAAAGCAATACCGCCAAGTACACAAAAATGATAAAGTGGTAAACCATTCCGAAGGCAAATAGCGCTGACAGAGCCTGATTTCATATTTTTAGATAAATAAAAAAACACTACTAAAACACGCGTGCGTACTTAAAAAATATTCTTATTTCGCTCCTGTCTTGCCATTAAACCGGTGGCACGTGGCGTGAAACTGGAAACTCGTCGGGTTCAATATTTTTGCTGCAATAAATCATTGTTCACAAAAGGGTTTATTTACTTTATCATTTTTTGTGTACTTTACGGTATTACTTTCAGAATGAAATAAATGTGGACCCATCTATAACATATTACATGATCACCATTCTATTATAACTTTTTGACGCTTGTGTTGGTGAGGGGAAGGGATAACCTCGAACAAGTAAATTTTAACACAAAAATATGTCCCCCTAAAAATAAAAATTGACTTTTTTAAGTACTTTTTGATATAAGTGTACACAAATAACAGAATTATACAGGGTGACTTGTTTTAATTGGAATGCACTGTATACCGGGTGATGCATCGCCGGGCGGGACATAGGAAATCCCATGTAATTTTTAATAGGGTCAATTATTGGCTCCTCTAATTATTTTAGAGAAAAATTTTACTGAAGTTTATTAAAAACATGAAAATCTACGTACATGGTAAAAACTTTAGATTTTTCGGTTAACCCGTTTGCTTGTAAGATGCTAATATATTTTTAAAAATTGTTACATTATTATCGCCTCATATTTATGAACAACAATAACAATACCAGTAAGCGTGATTTTGTGATAATAATAAAGCCCTAAATTTCAAATGAACAACGTTATGTCACGCTAACTGGTATTTTTATTGTTGTTCATAAATATGAGGCGATAATAATGTAACAATTTTTAAAAATATATTAGCATCTAACTAGCAAACGGGTTAACTGAAAAATCTAAAGTTTTTACCATGGACGTAGATTTGCATGCTCTTCAATAAACTTTAATAGAATTTTTCTCTAAAATAATTAGGGGAGCCAATAATTGACCCCATTAAAAATTACATGCGATTTCCTATGTCCCGCCCGGCAAAGCACCCCTATAAATTAATAATAGAATAAAATTTGTATTTTTGAAATATGACCAATTCATTTCGAATTTTTATTTAGTTCATAACCTTATCGTTGACGTACAACCAATAAATTTAAATTATTAAACTCACAAATCAAAAAACGGCCCTTTTAGCTTATTAGGTAAACAAGCCAAAATAGAAATTCGGTCGGTAACGTATTGAATTTTGGTTGCAAACAACTGTTACTTTTATTTATGCGTTTGCCCTAAAATGATGATACCCCTGCCATATGTTGTTTTTATTGTGTGGTTTAAGTAATATCATGTCAACACCAAGAACACTCGGCACCATTTTAATTAATGATATAGTACCGTACCGTTTATTAAAAATCATATTATACAGTGGGCCATATAGATAAAAAGAAACAAATGCTTATACCTATATAATTTAAAGTGAATGCTTTTGCTTCTAAGTATAAGCAAATGCTTATGCTATATTTTTCTATATTATAAGCATTTGCTTATACTTATTAGCAAAGGCATTTACTTTAAATTTTATAACTATAATCATTTGCTTCTTTTTATTTATATAGCCCAGTGTGTCCCGGGATACGTGTTATAAGAGGACAGATAAACAAACATTTTTTGAATTTTAAATCGGCATTTTGGGAAAAAAGGTGGTTGCATGGTCTGAAACTAAGAAATACATAATTTTACTCCGATTGGAATTATATAGGACGAGTTGTAAGAATAATAAACATACCAAAGAATAAAGAACTTTTATTTTTTAAAATAAAACAACATTGTATGTGTAAATATTGTAGAGAATTAAATGTTATGTTAAAATTAAACTAATAAAAAAGTTGTGTTATTTTTTTTACAAAACGCATTAAAATTTAATTACTGGACAGAAAGAGCAAAATTTAAAAGAAAATTAAAATATATAAAAGATTTTTGTGCAATTTGCTTCGCCGTGTTGAGTTTTAAGAATTAATGAAAAGATGTAAAAAAATTACATTTTTTTCTATAATGCTTTAACTTTAAATTTTGACATAAAATATAATTCTCTAGAACATTTACCTATAAAATTGTGTTCTATTTTTAAAAATAAAAGTACTTTGCTCTTGGGCATTTTTCATATTTTTACTTATATCTTCCCCTGTATAATACCAACTGGAGTTAAATTTTGTATACTATAAGATACATTTTTCCATAAATTTTATTAGAAAAGAAAAAAAATTGTTCCATTTTTTCTCTAGTAACACTTATCCTGAGACACACTGTTAGTGTTGGATTTACCAGCAGGCTTAGTAGGCTGAAGCCTAAGGCAGCAAATTTGTAGGAGGTGGTAGATTCACTCCATAAATTGTTTATTTTGGTTTAAAAACATTGTAGAAAAAAATGGAGTGGGGCTTTTTTGTCCTCAAAGTTTTTGTACCAAAAAATCAATACCTTTATTTTTTGGAATTTTTCTTTCCTAACCAAAAAATTAAAAATTTAGGGGCGGCAAAAATCCACCACTGCACATTGAATAATTAAAAATATTCTTAGAAATATTTATTACTATCTTTTGCCTACGGCTTCGCACGCTTTAAATTTGCAGTAAAACAATGCCTCTTTACTATACCGTGAAGATTTTGAATATTATTATATGCATGTAAACCTTACTCTTGAATTACTCTATCTATATAAATCCGTTGAATAGTGATAAGAAACTTGTACTCCCTGTAAAATATATTTTTTAAATACTAATAATTATTTTGCCAATCCTTATATTTAAACAATTTTCTAAACCTCTAGATGGTTTAATTACATAGTTGGAATGCATTTTAGTTGTAAGAGTTTTTTTATATACAATCTTTTTGACCCACACTGTGTGACAATTCTATATATTTTTTTATAAACCATAGAAAGCTGTGCACAATTCCTATAAACACTTTTTTTTCAATTGCAAGAGTAACGTTAATATCGAATATTAAATTTAAACTATTTTTTAAACACTCTGTATATGATTTTTTTAATATTATACATATAAACCTTTCTCTTGAATCACTTTATCTATTAAAAAACTCTTCTAAATCCGTTGAGAATGGTAACGTCAATATCAAATTTTAAATGTAAACTATTTTTTTAAACACTCTGTATATGTTTTTCCTTTTAATATTATTATACATATATAATCTTTTTTCTTGATTTATTCTATCTACTAAAAAAACGCATCAAAATCCGTGGAGAATAGTAACGTCAAAACCAAATTTTCAATGTAAAATATTTTTAAACACTCTGTATATGTTTCTTTTTGATATTATTATACATATAAACCTTCCACTTGAATTACTCTATCTATTAAAAAAAAAAACGCATCAAAATCCGTTGAGTAATATTGAATTTTAAATGTAAAATATTTTTTTAAATACTGTGTTTACGTTTTTTTAGATATTCTTATACATATAAACCTTCCTCTTTAATCACTCTATCTATTAAAAAAACGGCATTAAAATCCATTAAGAATAGTAACGTCAATATCGAATTTTAGTTATAGTTTATCCAAGACAGCCGACCCGTGCCCAATTTGTTAGGCGTTAATGTCTGAACTTTTGTTTAATCATAGTAAAATATCGCCTAAAACACTACTGAATAGTGTAGCTTTCTGATGATGAAAGTATTTTTATGATAGGTTCAGTACTTCAGAAGATTAGCGGCTACAAACAAACCCACAAACTCAGAAAGTTACAAACTTTACCTCTTTATATAATAGTATAGATTTGGGCCGCAAAGAAATGAATAAGAGAAAAATATTCTTTTATTTAATACAAAAGGTACAAATTTAAAATAAAAGTAAACACAATACGTCAATGATTTCTTTCAAGAGAATTCCTTTTAAAAAATATAGGACTAGAAGAGAAATATGGTAAAAATTAATCATGCAAAGTAAAATAAAATCAATTAAACCCCACAAAAGTGCAATTTAGAGAAAGAGTAGCCACAAAAGTAATGCACTATTCATCGTCAATTAATTCAGTAGGTAAAGTTAATTGAAAACCTTATGGGGAAAACTATTATTACTTATTCTTTATTGTACCATTTACCTTTGTTTGCATTTCATTAATTATGCCCTAAGGCTCACTGTGTGCTTATAATTGGCATTTCGTACCATATGGACAAATTACAGAAGCTTCAAGAGTTTGCTGTCATTCTGTATACAGGGTGTTCCGAATTTATACATCAAATTTCAATGGAATATTCTACGTCAAAAACAAGCCCCAGTTTTCCAGATAAACATCCCATATAACATTTTTTGCCGGCCATGTGCATTTAATTTACTGGCATTGCCAACACTCTTTAATGGCAAGGCATTGGCAAAAAGTTATCAAAAAGACACGAAAGTGGGCAATTGGCCGTTATTGGGCCACGTGTTTCAGATAAAGTGATGGCATCCGTCATTAATAAGTTATGACGGAAAAATGCGTTTAGGATGATGGCACCCATCATTAATAAGTTATGCCAAAAATGCGTTTAGGATGATGGCATCCATCAATAATAAGTTATTGGCAAGAAGATAACAAATAGACACGAAAGTGGCCAATTGGCCGTTATTGGGACACGTGTTGCAGATACTGTGATGGCATCCATCATTAATAAGTTATGATGAAGAAATGCGTTTAGGATAATGGATTTATCATTAAATAAGTATTGCAAGTTTTATAAGTTGTCCCAAAAGTTAAATAACATATTTAGAATTTTGTAATCGAAAAAAATGAGAGAAAAAAGCAGGAAAACTTTATCATTAAAAAAATTACATAATATGAATTTTTATACAGTAATAATAAAACAAAAAAATTAAAGGTATGTAATAAAATTTAAAAAAAAGATAGTGAATCAAAAGAAAACACTTTAAAATAGTAAGTATTCAAGGGACACTTACACTTAATTTTTAGATCTAAAACATAGGGGGAAATATTTTAAAGGAGTTAAGTTAAAAAAAACTGTTAAATATATATAATATTTTTTATTAACACGTCTTTAAACCCTTTAATAAGGCAACTCCCTAAGTTCATATTATCTTTTAAGTAACTTCAAACTTAAAAGGGTTTACACAAATGTTTACAGCTCCTAACAGTCTACTTGAATAACTCGCCTTCTCGACTAGCCATCACCAATTAATCACACAACACACACTAATTAGGTAATGAATACACCCAATTATGTCTAATAAAAAACTCTTTTATTTAAAAAAAAACTAAAAAGCTAGAAAACCACGTAGAAAACTATTGCACAAAACAAACAAAAGCAATTTTTCTTCATCTGTCAAAATCGTCAAATTTTGTATTTTGGCTAAGCGGGAAATTTGAATTTGTCACCTTCGGTCGAAATTAACCTAGCTAATTTTACCATCATTTTATTTTCATTCTCTCAAAATACATAATAAACATTTTGATTGACCTAATTTTTATTTGCATGATTGATATCAATAAAATGTTAGGAAAAGGCCATTTCCTTATAAGTATGTAAAAAACATAAAATAATGTTCTTTAGCTGCCATTATAAATAACACAGTTAAACACTGCTTTTTCCTAAAATAAGAATTATTTTTAAAATCCCTATTGAATTGGGAACAAATTACAACTTCTAACTTTTTCCCGAACGATAGATAGTTTTCAAACAAAAAACAAAAACCACTTGATGTTAACGAATTTGCAAAAATAATGAGAAAATGGTAAACATTTAAAACCTTAAATTTCTATTATCAAATTTTTAATGCATCAAAGTGGTTTTTTTATATAAAAACTATGCATCGTTCGGGAAAAAGTCAGAAGATCAAAATTGTTTTAAATTCAATGGGAATTATAAAAATAATTTTTATTTTAGGAAAAAGTAGTGACACACCATTTTTTAAAATAGTCGATACAAATATGGTTCGGATGTCACTGGTAACTTTTTAAAAATATTTTACATAAAACGAAACGTATTTCGCTGCTTTTAAGCAATGTACCAAAGACCAATTTAATATCTGAAGCTGTTTAAAAATTGTGATAAAAAAATGTTTTTCTTTCTTAGAGTTTTAACACTTTGTATCACTAAAAGGAAGCGTAGCGACGTAGTATATGCCATTGAAATTTCATGCATGAATTTTGGAACACCCTGTATTACTAGCTTGTTTAAAATTCAATATCTTTTATGTATAAAAATATTGAGTCAAGGAAAATACAGCTTTACACCTATTTTTAATATCTTTTAATAACACAAAAAAATCCTTAAAACCTATCTTTTACTTATAAGTGGTAAAGTTCTGCAAAACAAATACACATTTAATCTTGTAAGTGCCAGATTAAAAAAAAAAACAAAACCTAAATGTCATAAACCACAGCCTTCTTAAACTTGTGAGCCGTGAAGGGGGAAATCTGGCAACACAGCACAATAGGAATGTCAAGTAAAGTTTAGGAGTAAACGGAAATAAGTTTAAACGATTGCTTAAAAGGTTTTTATGTTTTTAAAAGTTAAATCGTAGCGTATATTTATTATATAAAGAATAAAAAGGTAATTCATGGTTATATTTAAAAAATAGGACCAGTGCAAATATGTCAATGGTTGTTTTTACGTTTAAATGCGCGCATATAGTTGGTGCGTACGGCGTACATTATGCCACGAACGTGTTGCGTTTCGGGCTGCAAAACGAATTACCCCAGTTATATTAAAACAGAAGGTTATCAAACAACATTTAATTTTCCCATAAACGATTAAATTAGAAAAGCCTGGTTGTGCGCTATTGACCGGACAAGTGTTTTTTTATTAAAAGTAAAAGTAGTACCTATACGGTAAATGGACAAATATATTTTACGGGCAACTAATTAACTAAAAAATTGGTTTAATTTGATATCAATAGTGTGTAAAGGGCACAAAAAACAATTATTTACTCCAATCAATATCCCAAGGACTATATTAACTAATGCGCATAAATGTACTGGTAAGTTTACCAAAAACTATTATTTATATAGATATTCTGAAAGTTGTTTACTTAAGGCGGTTTTAGGGTAAATATAGTGGAAAACCTAATTAAAAACCTTTGGTATTTTAAAGTGTATCTTATGTAATACGAATTAAGCTTTTATATTTATAACTAAACACACATGCTTTGAATTCATTTTAAGTATTGCAAATATTACTTAATAATAAATGTGTAGTTAAATTTTAAAAGCTGCATTGGTCTGTTCACAAAAAATGCATAAAGAGTGGTAGAAAAGATCCTAACAACTTGAAATTTTAAATTCTTACCAACAAATTTGTATAAGGCAGAAAAGTTCCTAATCAGTTTTGCAGACACATTATTGCTTTTAGGGCAACTATAGTATTAAAAATTATACCTTTATGTTGTCTAAAAAAATAAAAATGAATACCTATATTTTGTTTAAAACACTAAAAAATCAATTATATTTGGAATGTAATCTCTTAGGAACTCATTTCAATATTCCTACTGTATAGTGTTGTTTGCAACGTTGCCTTTCTTACTTCACGGCTCATAAGTTTAGGAAGGCTGTGCAGGCATGCAACACATTATATCTACTGTGAATTTCTTCAATAACCCCCCTCTTTTTATTTTTTAAACGAATCAATTTAAAAAATTTAAACTTTAGGATATAAAATAACTCCCAGAGTATTAGACATATCAAAATGAGATTTGGACAGGTAAATGATATGAGCAGAGGAGCGTTTACGCATATTTTTTACTTTCCAGTCAATTTCGGTTTCACCGGAAATTTCTTTAGTTTTGAATTTTTAATGGAATGTATATTTTTACATGTTAGTATTCCTAAGACAATTCTAAGCAAAAATGTGATATTTTAAAAAGTTTTTAAGCCTACCTATTTTTTTAAACCATTTTTAAATTTGCATCCAAGTGGCTTATGATTGGGTGCACATTAATCTAGTCACCCTAGGTGATGTTAAAAAAATACTATCGCAAAGTTTTAGTAACTAATAGGAAAGATAAGAATAAAACAATTTGGCAAATTGACATTTTCCTGTCTAACATTTTTTTTAAAATGCAACCCTCTTTAGACAAGCACTTTTAAATAAAAGATGTTTTGACGAATCTAACGATACGAATTTATTTGCGATCCTAGATTTAATACTACAAATGACTCTCAAAATATCAAGTAGGGAATTTTTTTAATGTCTAAATTACTATTTAGAATTGTCTTAGAAATCCAAAATGTCAAGGTATACAGAGTGTTCCATTAAAAATGTTAAAATGATAAAATATACAGGGTGTTCCATAAAAAAAAAAATTTGGGCCATTTCCGGTAAAACCGGAATTAACCAAAAAGTGAGAAGTATGCAAAAACTATCCTCCATTTATATCATTTACCCATACCAAGTCCCATTTTGATGTTTCCAATACTCTTAAAAGTTTGGCTTGTCTAATAGATTCGTTGACACCCGGTATACTTATTTTAAAGTAAAATTTACGGATTAAAATTTTAGGAAGGATGCTGAACGCCATCTTAGAACCACAACTACGGAAAACACGATTTAAATTAAATTATTAGAGGAAAGTGGCCAATTAGACGGGTTTGTCTCTAATTTTTATGCCCATTCACGAGTAGAAGAGGTAACATGCCAGTAGTGCAAGCCCTTTCGTTGCTGCAGAAACGTTTTGTTTTAGTGCTTTCTCATAAGTTTTTAAGGTATTTTAGAAATACGTATTTTTTGTACAAAAGTGCACGAAACACGGTTTTCATACCTTTTAGAGATGTTTAGATATTCTGTTGTAGGTTTTAACGGTATTTGATTTTATAACTTTCTTAAATAAAAAAATTAGTTTAAAGTTGTCGGAAAATCCAAATATGGACAGATCATAGTACCCAAATATGGACTATTCCATAATTTGGTTTTTGATCATTTAAAAAGCTTCTGTTAGAGCAAGAAAAGAATAAAAAGACAAGAATCAAATCAAAAAGGGCTGTTCGTCTTATAAATGGGCCCTGGCTTACAGAGAGGCTTCTTTCTCTCGGTCATCGTCGGCTTTTGGGGGATTTATCGCTTTTTATAGGTACTTCTATAACTTCTGCTCTGGTGCCAAAGGTATGTATCCCTATACGGTCCAACCAAACAGGTGCGAACTGCCATCTTTGTTTGTTCTTTTATCCCTTGTGTATCTAGATGGTGAAATCTGCTGCACGCGAAGGGATTTCCTTCCTCCCTCGTATTTAAGTCTCATGTCAACCTTGCTTAAGACACCCACAGCGTTGGTGTGGGCTCCGGGCATAATAATTGCGCTTGATCTAGAGTCTAACGCCTGGATCTGTGATTTCTTCAAATTATTTTTGTTGCTTTCATGTTACATCAATGTTTCCAAAGAGTTTCTTATTAAATAAGTATTACTTTTAATGGTGTTTATAGTATTCCATATTTGGGTACCTCTTCCATATTTAGCTACCTTTATCATTTTTTAGTTTAAAAACAAATCTTTAGTAAAATTGATCAATTAACTTTCAATTCTTACAAAATAAAGGACAAATATATGATTGTTAAGAATTACTACAAAGAGTTTTTAATTTATAATGTTTATGCAAATTATGTGTAAAAACAAAGTGGTATTCCATATTTGGTCACTTTCCTCCATTATTATTTTATAATTATTGCCTAATTTAGATACATAGTTTTTATTAACTAATTAGTTGTACCTAACTTACTAACAAAATATATTAAAATTATCATTTGGAACCGTTAAAGTCATCCAGTAACAACTGAAAACCAAATAATTTTTCTAACAACCAAACTTAACAAAACGTTCGTCGTGCTCATCAAGCTTATCAAATTAGTTTAATGACTGTAATTTTTTAAATTATCTTTATTTATCTCAATTATAGTAAAGGAAACCCGTGCTAAATAAATGATCTAATTAATGAGAACACGATAGAGATATTTAGTTTCGTTAGGTTTAGTAAGATAACTGGTAGGCGCTAATTGGAACAGAACTTGGTTAAGTGGTTTAGAATACAAGGTGTTTCCTAAATACGGTACGAAACTTAAAAGGATAATTTTTATGTTTTTTTTTATAAAAAAAGTTCATTCATATGTTCGGACTTGCTTTATTACTGTAATATAAAAAAAGTCGGTATTTTTTAAATATCTAAAAACTCTTTAACCAATTTGTATGAAATTTGATACACCTTTATGTAATAAGGCTCTTATAAAGCTCTACCTAGATTTAAATTATTGGCGTCTGAGTGGGTATTACAGCCAATGTTATTGGGAAAAAAGTACGCCACTGACTTTTAACGTAGTTTTTAAATTGTTTTCTGATTAGGAAGTTAAAAATACAACTTTTAGTCTTCTGTATTTTGTTCGTATCTCGCTTTGTTTTTGAATAAAATAAAATAAATTAAAGCCAATTTACGTAATACTGAAAAGTATCTCTAAACAGCATAAAATAACCTAAAAATTTAAAAATTAACCATTTTGACTTTATTAAATAAAAAAAAATGACACTTTCCGATAAAATACAAGACTGCTCTAGTTTTTGGAAAAATTAAACGGGCTTTAATTTTTTTCTTTAAAATGAAGCAAGAAACGAAAAAATTGTAGAAATAAAAAGTTGCATTTTTAATTGCCCAATCGGAAAAAATGTAATAAATTTGTAAAAAGTCAGTGGTGTACTCTATTTTCTCAATATTATTGGCTATGGTGCCCGCTCAGTTACTACTGAACCCAATAATCCTAACCTTAATAAAGCTTAACAAGCGCCCTATTACATTAAATAGGTGTATTAAATTTTTATTTAAATAGGCTAAAGTGGTTTTAAGGCATTTAAAAATATAGATTTATTTTAAAATCTTTAAGGCCCTAAATTTTAGAAATAAATCAAGTTTGGGCATATGTTTATAGAAACTTTTTTTATATAAAAAGACATAAGAAATCACTTCCTTAAGCTTTTACCGTGGTTAGGAAACACCCTGTACATTGCGATAAAAATAGTAAGAATCACAAGAATCCCGGAAAACTTAGTATAAAATTTTTAGAGGGACAATTAATATGTTTTCTTTTTAAAGAACTTTGTAAATTTACTTTTAACAATACAGAATGTATTGCTCCTGAGCATATTCTATAAAAAACAGTAAGGTACTTTACTTGTATGTCATGTATAAATAGAAGTTCCAAAATGCATTGTTTTTAAGATACAGGTTGTTAAACTTTGAAAATAAACTTTTTTTCTTTAATATTATATTAAATATATAATATTTTCTTATCCAGTTTTATTAAATAAAACTAAGCATTAATATTTATTGCATTAAAAAGCTAATTTACCCCTTACTTGATTAAATTTATTAAGTTAGGTGAAGTCCCGAATGGCATTTAAGCAAACATTTCTAACAAAATAATGTACGCGACTGACCTTTGTAAAAATTAAATGATCTTTAAATTAAGCAATTACAATTACAGCTTGTTGGTTTTAAACTATTTTTTATGTCTTAGTTGTCCAGAAATAAAATCCACTAAATGAAATACTTAACGTAACCACATTTTTTTTATTTTTACAATACTTCTTTCAAATGTTTAACAACACCAGCAAGTATTATATAAATATAAATTAAAAGCAACTTGCACTCATGTTAACTCGTCTCTCTCGAATTTCTTACGACACAGGTATTTTTCCGGAGAGCTGGAAAGCTGCACGTGTTCAACCTATTCCAAAGAAAGGATCTAAATCGCTTTCATATAACTGTAGACCTATTTCACTTCTCTCAGTTTTTTGTTAAGTTATGGAGAAATTCATTAATTTACAAATCCTTAAGTATTTAGAAAAACACAAAACTTTGCATGACAGGCAGTATTGATTTTGCCACAAAATATCTACAGCAGATCTTCTTTCCTTTGTATCACACAACTGGAATAGGGCTCTTGACTTTCTACGAGAATCCCAGACCGTTGCTCTTGATATATCCAAAGGTTTTGAATAGGTCTGGTATGACGCGTTCCTCAATAAACCTCACTTCTATGGTATTTCAACTAAACTCTGTTTTTGGCTCTCTAGTTACCTTTCTAACCGACATTTATCAGTGTTATTGTGGATAACCACTCTTCAAGCTTTTACTAAGTAAATGCTGAAGTGCCTTAAGGCTCTGTACTGGCACCAACTCTTTCCTCTATACAGTGTGTCCAAAATTGGTAGGGAATGTATTGGGATATTGGAAACCATAAGAGATAGAAAGATGGTTAAATGGGGAAAGTTATAGACCATTTAACCTTTAATTTAATGCGGTTTTGATGACGGATGTATCTCGTTTGGTTTTTGAGTTATTTTGAAAAAACTGAAAATGTGCGTTTTTGAAAAAGTCCTGTAGTTTTTTATTTAAAATAATTTTTGGAATCTGTAAAAACATTGTTAGGGCAACTTTTTAAGACGAATACATTCATGCATTTTGATTTTAATTTCAACGTTTCGGTTTTAAGATATCATCATCAACTTTTGTTTTTCTTATGGCCGCCATTTTGTTTTTTGCACATTTTTAAAGAGCGTTTTTTCCCTTTAAAATGATGTGCAACACTTTATTAAAATGTTTTTGTTTAATGTCAAAAAAGGAAAAAAATATTTTTGCTAAGTTGGCCATGACTGCATAGGAAAATAGATTTATAAACATTTGCCATTTGAAACCTAAAAATAAACTATGTTAAAAATCTATTTTTGATTTTTAAAGCCTATGTACCCAAACAAAGACGGAGATTTACTTTGTTTGTAATGACAGATTAAAATATTTAATAATAATAATATAAAGCTGTACTTTCTACCAAAATTAGTATATTTACTTTTTTATATTATTGTGTTTAACTCAACCTATAACAATACAAAAATCAAACTTATCTTCTTTTAATTTGCACTAACAATTGGAAAAAATATAAATCCTAAGAAAAACTATGCTCTTTACATTCATTACCACTTACTACACCCTCATTAAGCCCTTGTACAAGGGTGGGTTTATATGGAGCGATAATGGGATAATTTTCAAAACGTGATGTATGGTTGACTTCGGAATGTTAAGTTCGCCGTTTGCAACTCGTGTAGAAGATGTAGGATTATCGGCAAAATATTCATGAATATTTCTTTTTCGAGCTTCATTATTTTTTTGATACTCTTTTGGTCGAGGTTTTTAAAACTTCCATATGCAAGTAGGTTGGTAGTAAGTGTGGAGAACATTTTTATCCCAGGTTGATGTCTTTCGGGAAAACTTTCCAAATAATTGTTTGCTGCATTCTCCGCATTTCTGTGATTTTTAATATAAATAACTAACATGTCAAATGTTTCTTCGTTTGAAAAAATTTCCGGCATTTTTGTGGATACGTTTAACACAATTTTCCAATAACACAATAAAATATGTAACTAAATGAGAATATTTGACAACTTCGTCTTAGCAACGACATTTTCGCAATTGTTTCTAGAGGCAGTCATGGCCAACTCGACCAAAAAATGGTTTTTAATGTTTTTGACATAAAACAAAAAATTTTTAATTAAGTGTTATACATCATTTTAAAGGGAATAAAACGCTCTTTGAAAATGTAGAAAAAAACAAAATGGCGGCCATAAGAAAAACAAAAGTTGATGATGATATCTTAAAACCGAAACGTTAAAATTAAAATCTAAATACAGGAATGTATTCCTCTTAAAAAGTTGCCCTAACAATGTTTTTACGGATTCCAAAAATTATTTGAAATAAAAAAACTACAGCACTTTTTCTAAAATGCACATTTTTAGTTTTTTCAAAATAACTCAAAAACCAAACGAGATACAGCCGTCATCAAAACCGCATTAAATTAAAGGTTAAATGGTCTATAACTTTCCCCATTTAACCGTCTTTCTATCTCTTCTAGTTTCCAATATCCCAATACATTCCCTACCAATTTTGGACACACTGTATATCAACGACCTTCTCTGTTCCACAACTAATTCCATTCATAGTTTTGCCAAACTAATCTCTAAACCTAATTTAAAAAGCAAACGCAAAGTGATGCAGATATCTCTTTTATAGGATCATAATTTAATATTGGATTGGGGTGCCAAAAATCCCGTCCATTTTAATGCTTTTAAAACACAATCCTTGTTTCTTGTCGCGAAAAAAGTCATAAAATACCCATTCTTTACTTATGAGCGGCCAAGTTTTGCAGGGCAAAAACAACTTCATTATTGTGGGCCTCACATTTGAGAATAACCTTAACTGACAGAAACACATTGAGAGCAAAAGTGTTTTTTCCTTCTAATTTATACACTTTGTATGTGTCCCAAATCCGACTTGCCTGGTTCTCATATCTGGGGCATTAAAAAATAAGCTGTTTGACTCATTAATGATCCTTCACCTACAGAAGAGCTTCTCTCGCCCATCGCCAGGCTGTGGAAGATTAATCGCTTATTTATAGGTATTTCTATAGCTTCTGCTTTGAAGAAATGTCCAGTATAATACTTACGGTTCCCAACAAACAATTAAATTGGACAAGCCTCAAACTTTCCACTTTGTTTGTTCTTTTATCCTTAGAGATTTTGAATGTGGAACCTGCTGCCCGCGGAGGTCTTTCCTTTCTCCCATATCTTTAAGTATTTAAGTCTCGTGGCAACAAACTCCCTCTTATCTCGCTTTAGATACCCATGGTACGTTAGTATTTAGGCATTTGGCCTTTGTGGATTGTCTAAAGATAAAAAATCAGAAGTTACCAAAAATTGGACCATCTTGTAAAGGTGTTAATTGGGTTACCGTTCTAGTCGACCGTTGATGTTTTTCTGAATTCAATGTTAAATTAGACGACTAACGTCTTGTTTAAGATGCTTAAAGAGGTTTGATGCCTAAATTTAAATATATTTTTTCTTTATACAGTAAATATTTAATTTTGTTTTTTTACATAATAAAAATAAATATTTGATCAATATTTTGTTTTTTGGGCCCCATGGGTTTTTATTTTTGTTAAAAATTTTAAATTTAGATAAAATAGTATTTGGTTTTTTTTCAGAAAAAGATATTAATTAAATATTTTTAAAACTTTTTATACAGTGTGTCCTAGAAAAGTGTTACAAAGGACAAAATGGACCAAACATTTTTAAATTTTTAAACGTCTGGTCGCATGGTTAGTAAAATACATGGCGAATTATAATCATAAATATGAAATATGCCCAGGAGTAAAGTATCTTTATTTTAAAAATTAGAACAAAATGATATAGGTAAATGTTGTAGAGAATTAATTTGTATGTCAAAATTTATAACTAAACCATTTAATTAAAAAATATATTTTGTCATTTCATGCATTACCTCTTAAACAAAATGGGTTAAGCAGCAAATTTAAAAATAAATTTATATTTAATTTTTGTTTTTGAAATTCTGCCCATCATTCAGATTTAATGCATAATGTAAACAATTGACAATAATTGTTTTCTACTTTCTTGCTTAAAGTTTAAATTTTCACATACAATTTAGTTCTCCACATTATTTTCCTATAAAATTTTGTTCTATTTTTAAAAATAAAAGTAGTTAACTCTTGGGCATTCTTTGTATTTTTAGTTATAACTCGCCCTGTATACTACTAATCGAAGTAAAATTTTGTATTTCTTAGTTTTGAACTAAGCGAAAGTTTTTACAAAATTAGCATTTTAAAATTCAAAAATTTTGCCCATTTGTTCGTCTTGTAACATCTATCCATTTGTTCTCCTGTAACACCTATCCTAGGACGTACTGTATAATATGAGAAGCTATTGTGCCCTTTGCAATAATAAATTAAAAAAAAATACTTTAAAGGAAATAAATTTATATTAAATTATTTAATATAAAATAATTATCTTCATTTAGGTTATATAATAAAAAATTTAAAATAAAAATTTGCAACCTTTTTTGTAAGTTTAAATTTTTTTATTTAATAACTGAATAAAAATATATTTTTTTAATGTTAAATAACTTATTATTAACTTATTTATTTTAAAGTAATATTAATTTTGAATATTGGCTTTTTAGCTCCATTATAGTTCTTTATAATACATACATACTGGTATAAGCAAATAGGTATTGGGATATCGACCAGTAAAGCAACAACAAAGGATTACTAATCGTCAACCAATGCGAAATGTTTACATGCGGGTATTCACGTTAGACTGTTTCTTTTCCTCGCATTGCCTAAGTGTTTGTTGTGCGAGCAGTGGTGCGTGGCAAGCAGTGGTTTGTGGCGAGCAGTGGTGCAGTTGCTAGCGTGTCAGCCTCTCACCGCGGCGATCCGGGTTCGAATCTCGGAGTCGGACATCGGATTTTTCATTGCTCGTCACCTCACAGTTGGCGATGGCAAACCACTATGTAGTATTCTGCCATTTCCTAGGTGGTAGTTATTTAAAAGTAACTGACCGTGGTGGCACTACCGCCGTTGTCTAAAAGGTGCTGTGAAATGCAAAAAAAAACTGCATGTTTCAGTGCTTGGATAACGTTGACGGAACACGACAATAATGGGTTAAACATCCAGTAACCAGGCACTCACGATACACTGGTATTTAGGCATAAGCCTTCGTGAGATGTCATAAAGATTAAAAAAAGTGTTATCTTATTTAGCTGATTCTGTATCTAAAAAGTTTCAGTTTTTTAATATACATAGATATTTTTTATATATTTTTATTCTGGAGAAAAGCCAAATAATATTTTGTTTTAAATTTATATTACCAGAAAACAAATAAAGTATAAAAAATCTGAGATGCTTTAAAACCCTTAAAATATTTTATTTCAAAATTGCACGTCATTTGTTGTCTAGATTTTTTATTGCATCTACTACACACTTTATGCAGCTCAGTGTATAGCCCTACAATAATTACGTTATAAATATAATATTAATACAGGGTGTTCATTTAAAACTTTCCACTCAAGTTATCTTCGAAACGAGACAGATTTGAGAAAATCGCCGAAACACGTCAAGATATTTATTGAGGGGGAACGTTTTTACAAAAAATTGGACGGCGCCCTTTAACCCCTTAACCACCAGGGCCACCATCCCAAAATTCTTAAATGAGAAGGCGGGTCGAGTGATACATCATTTTAAAGCTCCTGACGAGTACTTTATAACCCTAGAATATGAAGTCAATATCTTCACCTATTACAAAATGGCGGTACTTTAAAATTACCTAAATACCTGATTTGATGGCCATATTTCCGAAACTAATAAAGTTAGATGTACTTAATGTGGTATTTTCTTAAAGCTCATTTAAAGATCTTTTAATGGTAAAATAATATACAGGGTTCTTAAATAAAAAATATGTACTTTTTCTTCTACCCTGTATATTACTACCAGTATCACCATTAAAAAGACCTTTAAAAGAGCTTTAAGAAAACACCACATTAGGTACATCTAACTTTATTAGTTTCGGAAATATGGCCATCCAAATCAGGTATTTAGGTAATTTTTAAAGTACCGCCATTTTGTAATAGGTGAAGATATTGACTTCATATTCTAGGGTTATAAAGTACTCGTCAGGAGCTTTAAAATGATGTATCACTCGACCCGCCTTCTCATTTAAGAATTTTGGGGTGGTGGCCCTGGTGGTTAAGGGGTTAAAGGGCGCCGTCCAATTTTGTAAAAACGTTCCCCTCAATAAATATCTTGACGTGTTTCGGCGATTTTCTCAAATCTGTCTCTGTTTCGAAGATAACTTGAGTGGAAAGTTTTTAAATGAACACCCTGTATAAACCAATTGAGAAAACCTATGCGTCCTCAATGTAGTTCTTTTATTATTACATGGTTAGTTCTGGTTAGTAATTATATGCCCACCAAACAAGTAGAAATAATTATGCATTATTGTCAAGGTGGCCAAACCAGAAAAAAAGGGTTAAATAAGGTAAAATTTTATTAGGTGTCCAAACAAGAAGTTCTCAAACCAATATACACCGTAAATTAATTTACTTAAAATTACACATCATCAAAAAAGGTGTTGCTTAGATTTTTCTTTTCGCTTCTATTGCAAACTTTATGCAGCTCAGTGTAAACCCTACCATAACCACATTATAAATATAATATTAATATACAAACCAATTGAAAATCTACGCGTCTTCCATGACAGCTACTAATACAAATGTAACTTCTCTTTACGGACTACTGGTAATCATATGGTACGAGATCGGGTCTCTAATGGGCAAAAAATGAGCCACTTTGTCATAAAATAATCAATATGGTCATCAACGAATGTGGGGAAAAGTTGTTTGCCACTGGAAGTTAATAAGGGAATATTTTATGGATTCTTAACGTCTTTGTTACCAGATTTCTCTTGGTTTTTAGCTTTCATGGTCGTGTTTTGTGGAATTCGAGGTTTTAGCATGCAAAAGATAACTCTATAAATTGTCTCTTATTGACGTGCGTGCAAGCTAGATATGTATAAAAACAAAGACAGAAATTAAGACGTAAACCATATAAATTCTTTAAAAATATTATGCAGCCTGCATGATGGTCCAGATTTGACAACCGTTGATTTTTATTAATAATAATATTTTTGACCGTAACTTTTGGGAAGTGTTAAAATTGGCAATTTATACTTTTGCGGGCAAATTAACCCAGATAGACCAAAATTTGTTTTATTTATTTTCAAAATATTTTAAGAAGTAATTGTAATAAAATGGTAAATGTAATACTATTCAACCATTTTTAGCAAACAATGATTGAAAATTTGACTCTTAAAAGCTGTCCTATATATAGGACAATGGGCATATAGCATACTGCGTGCATATGCCCCATTTAGTATAAATATATTTTAAAACATTTTACATGAAGTTTTGTGTCAATATTTTACATCGGGTGATGTTTCTTGATAAAAAGTTTTACATCTTGTTTGTTTTCCTTTAAAATTGCCTAAAGTTCCGGTTTGTAAAAAGTTTTTTTTATTAAACTAATTTGTTTTTATGCGGTTTTTATGTCTTCTAGCAGATTTCTTGCTTGTTAGCTTGCATGGTAGTAGTTTTGTAGAGGTCGAGGCTTTTAACATAAAACAGAAATTTATAAATTGTCTTTATTGACGTGAGTGCAAGCTAGATATGATAGCAAAAGAAAGACAGAAATTAAGACGTAAAGCATATAATGATTTCTGCAACAGTATGAGACTGCATGACGACACAGATTTGACTACCACTTGATTTTTAATAATAATAATACTCTTTGGACTTTAAACTGTCTCTAGATGTGTTAAAATTGGAATTCTTACCTTTTATGCGGGCAATAAACATATTTTCTATTAAAATACTGAGTACATAGATTAATGAGCATAAAAAATTGTTTAGCTACTGAGTTAAAAGGAAATATTTTTTGGACTTAATCTTTATAACCAGATTTCTTCGGTCTTCGGCTCCATGGTCGTGCTTCTTTGTGGAAGGCGAGGTTGTAGGATGCAATCAAATTCCATATCAATGATCTTTGTAGACGTAAGCTGCAAGCTAAACGCTGTTTGAAAACAAAACAGGAAACAGGTAAAACTTGCCAACGTAAAAGCAAACGTTAACGTAAAGAATGTGTAACACATTTTGAGAATATTGCATCGTGGACCTCCAAGATGCACCGACTTTGTCAAACAACTGATTTTAATCAATCGTAGTTCTTTACTTCTGAATTTCAACATTGTTGTGATCCAAAGGCCTGGGGCCAACAAGCAACTTATGTCTTTTGCGGCCAAAGGTAATAGTAGTATTATGGTGACGAGCACGAATGGTTACTTAAAGTCATTTCCATCGATTATGACTTCTGCAGTATATGAATGTAATTAAAAAATTAACCCATTTGTCTGCTTGTAAATCCCATCCGTGGACACTCTGTTTACATATATTTTCTGCTTCTTACTGCTTTTTAGTAAATACTTACCACAACTAACTTTTCCTAAATTTTAATATATACATTTTAATTATGTATGATATAAACCGGGTGATGCATCGCCGGGCGGGACATAGGAAATCCCATGTAATTTTTAATGGGGTCAATCTACGTCCATGGTACAAAACTTTAGATTTTTCGGTTAACCCGTTTGCTAGTTAGATGCTAATTTATTTTTAAAAATTATTACGTTATTATCGCCTCATAATAATGAACAACAATAAAAAGTACCACTTAGCGTGACATTACGTTGATCATTTTGAAATTTAGTGCTTCATTATTATTAAAAAATCGTAGAGCAAAAAGATTAACCATATGTTATACTACTGAAAAAAAGGTATTGATGATTAAATGGTATTATCAAGGAAATAGTTACCAAAAAGGTGTCAGACATGTTCGCTGCTCAGTATCCGAATAGACCGATACCCGGAAAATCAACAGTCGATAGGACTATCAAAAAATTTGAGACCAAAGGCACAGTGATAAATAACTGCAGATGTGAAGCTAGGGAGTATCAAAGAGAAAAAAATGTAAGAGATGATAAAGACTTGGAAATTTTATTGCACGTGAGAAGAAAATGAAGGGAAGGTGAGTACAAGGAAACTTCAGGATATCATAGGAAAAGATCAATTAACAGTGCTCCGGATTTTGAAAAGGCATAAATACATTTCATACAAATATGAAAGACATCAAGAGCTAAGGGATGGGGATGAAATACGACGGCAGGAATTTTGTTTTGACATGATGGAAAGGGCAAACATGGACAGGGAATTTTTAAGAAATATTTGTTTTACTGATAAGTGCACATTTACGTTAAACAATGAACCCAATCATCAAAATTACCGATACTGGAGCAAAGAAAACCAACACAGATTTGTCGAAACGAGGACGCAATATCCACAGAAAGTAAATGTTTGGGCGGGGATTTTCGGACAACATATTATTGGACCATTTTTTCTTAATCAAAATTTGAATGCAGAATTTTATTTGGAACTACTCGAAGAACTAATTTTACCCGCTTTAAATGATGTATCCAGGGAAAATCAGGAAATTTGGTACCAAATGGATGGCTGCCCGGCACATAATACCCTGGCTGTTCGGGAATATTTACACAATGCTTTTAATGGAAATGTTATTGGCCTACATCACACCATAAATTGGCCAGCCAGGTCTCCTGATATTTCGCCAAATGACTTCTTCCTCTGGGGCCATTTAAAAAGCATGATATACAAGGATAAAAATTACTCTAATCTAGATGAGTTAAAAATGCTATTTCTGCAGAATGCAATAAAATTTCAATTTACCAGTTAGCCAATGTAAGAAGACAATTTTATGAACGTCTGGGTTATTGTCTAGCAGTCAATGGAGGAATATTTGAAAATTTTCTTAAATCTTAAGTTTATTTCCAACATATTAATTATTGTAATAATATTAATAATTTATTGAAGCATGTAAATATTATAAATGTCATAAGTTCTTGAAATTTGTTACTCTAGTTTAGTTTAACTTAACTTAATTCGTTTGTATAAATACAACTTTAATCCTTTCACTGTACGATTTTTTGATAATAATAAAGCACTAAATTTCAAAATGACAACGTTATGTCACGGTAACTGGTATTTTTATTGTTGTTCATAAATATGAGGCGATAATAATGTAGCAATTTTTAAAAATATATTAGCATCTAACTAGCAAACGGGTTAACCGAAAAATCTAAAGTTTTTACCATGTACGTAGATTTGCATGCTCTTCAATAAACTTCAATAGAATTTTTCTCTAAAATAATTAGGGGAGCCAATAATTGACCCCAATTAAAAATTACATGGGATTTCCTATGTCCCGCCCGGCGATGCATCACCCGGTATAATATATTAATGGTACACAAAAACTTGGAAAAGTACACAGAGGGAAATATTGATCAAAATAATTAAACGTTTTTTCGTAGTCTTTTTTGACACTATTCTAAGTATAAACATTGATATTTATTTGAATATCACAAAAATAGAATCAGAAAAAAAAATAGGTATTTCATTGTAATATTTTTTTAACACAAAACTATTTAGCTTTTAATTTAAAATTAGGGTTAAATTTATCTTTCATGGACAATCAATATTTTTTCCCTGACTCTATTCCCCATGACCATTACGATGATTAGGTGAAAAACCATTGATTTTTAATATACTTAATTTTTCCGGGAGTTGTACATAAAATTTGCGAGTTTAGGTATAAAGACACTGTTTATAATTTATTACTTGTATACGCCATTGACTATAGTGTGAATATTAAAAGTCCTCCCAGCCCCTTTATCTTTTAAATGGGACAAGATATTGAGGTCAAGCAAATTTTAGGTTAAATGGTGTCACTTTAACTACTTTTTGGTGTAAAAATAATTTCTGTCACGTGACCCAGTGCCAAGGGGCACTATAATAGAATTTTTTTTCGCGAAAAGGGGGGTCGTGTAGGACCTTGTTTTAAAGGTTCTTTGATTTTGTACTCAACGGTACTTTGCTTTTGGAAATCGGTCCTGCCATTCCAGACTTAGAACCATTTGAGATTTAACTTTAATAGTGTAAAAACAATGCGGTTTTAATGACACTGGCTTGTAACTGGAACAGCTGGGCCGGTTTAAAAAAAGTGGCGTTAGATAGATATCAAAGGGGCTTTAAAATAAGGTACTACATGACCCCCTTTCCGTTTGAAATAAAAAGTTAGTAGTGCCCTCTTGAGAGTAGGCCACGTGACCGGAATAATTTGTATGCCAAAAAGTAGTTTAATGACACCTTTTTTATTAAATTTTACCCGATTTTAATATCTTGTCCCATTTAAAAGACAACGGGGCGGGAGGAAATTTTAATATCCCCACTCCTCACTATGTAAAAAAAATTATGACGGGAAAAACATGTAACATTTGACAAGTGCTAAAATATGACTCTTTATAAAAGTTAATTAGTAGAAGAGCTATACGCACTATGAGCACAATAAGGGTAGTTTTCCCATAAGAAATACATGGGGAAAATTTAAGGTTCGATCTGCATTTTTATATCCATCTCAACCCCTAACACAAAATTAGAATTTTTATGCCCTAAGTCACCACGTGCTAAATAGGGGTAACTAACCATCGATGACGTCATCACCTAAACTTAAAATTGAAACGACCTATAAATTAAAAAAGTCTCGCCGACGCTGGGAGTCGAACCCATGACACCTAGCCACCTGTGTGAGAATCCAACGCCATATACCACTAGGCCATTGGGGATTTGAAAATTAAAACGTCAAACGAGGTATAATTGGGACCAGACGTCATCACCTATAAATTAAAAAGTCTCGCCGACGCTGGGAGTCGAACCCATGACACCTGGCCACCTGCGTGAGAATCCAACGCCATATACCACTAGGTCATTGGGGATATGATAATTAAAACGCCAAACGAGGTATAATTGGGACCAGACGTCATCACCTATAAATTAAAAAGTCTCGCCGACGCTGGGAGTCGAACCCATGACACCCGGCCACCTGCGTGAGAATCCAGCGCCATATACCACTAGGTCATTGGGGATATGATAATTAAAACACCAAACGAGGTATAATTGGGACCAAGGTATTAGCATATAACAATGAATCAATGCACAGTTGCCAGACCTAACGCTAAATTTAGTTGAACACCTGCCGATAATCGCATAATTCAGACCGAAGCGGCAACGCTGCATACATAATTAGTCAGATATCAAAGCGTCGCGCCATTGTAATTCGAGTGCATATCTTTTGCATAGCAACCGCTGTTATATCGCTAAGGCATCCGGCGAAATGTACCCTGTAAAAATTGAACGCTGTATCTGTAAAAGTATAAACTTTATAAATTAACAGTTTTTAAACTTAAAACGAGCAAACTTTCTTAGATACTTTTGGACAATACATTTAGTAAACCAATAACTACATAAAAAAGTAATAAAACAAAAGACTTAATATTCTAAGAAAACTTTCATAGTGTTTCTGTGCTATATTATATTGCATAAATTAGTCATAAAACCAGTTATGGTATTTTTAAGAAATAATATATATAGCAAAAAAATGATAACAATGTTGTAATAAAAACAGCATTATTGCAACGAGGCATAAAATCATATCAATATGTTTATATATGGAAATGACCTTATAATTAACCTCATTAATAAAATTCGATAATATCCATGATAAAAAAATGATTGTATTAAAATTAACATTCTTGCAACGAAACAAAATCATATCAATATGTTTATATATGGAAATGCCCGCCTAATTAAAATTCGATAAAAAAAAAGATGGATAGCATTTTTAAAAACAGATTACACAGATAAAAAAACGGATTTATGAAAACTTATTATTGTACACAGGATGTTAAAAACACCATTTATCACGTAAAAATTAAAACCATATGTATGTTAAATTTTAAAAATTATTTAAGCTACATTAACCCCCAAAAATAAAAAAATATAAGTAAAAACAGTAATTTATAGGTCAAATAGCCTGAAAAGCAGTTAACAAATATATGGAAAATAAATGATGCCATCAAACTCATATAATATTAAATTATTGTATACAGGATGTTAAAAACGCCATTTATCACATAAAAATAAAAAAGGCCGCGCGTATACCAAATTTAAAATTAACCCCCAAAAATAAAAAATATAAGTAAAAACAGTAATTTATAAACCAAATAGCCTGAAAAGCATATAATCAAATATATAGAAAATAAATGACGTCATCTGTATCACATAATATTACATTCGATAAATAAATAATATAAAAAAGGCGTTCAATATGTTTTATTATTGTATACAGGACGACAAAAACACCATTTATCGAGCAAAAATACTTTTAACCTGCAATAATTGATAGTACATTAATATTGGGGGTGTAAAATATTTAAAAAGCACTAATTGATAAAAAATAAATTTAGCGAGCGGTGTATGCAACACATATTTTTTTATAATTCTACTTTCACATAAAAAATTATTTGCCATAACCCCAAGTAAAATATTCAATTAATATATTTTTTTATTAGATAAACCGTAACTTCGTCGATGTAAAAAGGGGTAGGTATGTATTAATTATGTATAAAATTAATAAAAATAGATAACTTACCATGGTTTTTATGTTTTCTATATAGGGCCGGCCGATGTAGAACAGCTGACCCAGGGAGAGCCGATAATGTGAGGGGCACAAGACGTTCACCTGCGACAATTCAATCAGGTAAGCCATTTGCATAGGATCTTGGACATGCCATTTAAACACATGCAAATTTTGTAGTCAAACATGGACAAAGAAGTAACCTATGGACAATTAAGTATATATTGGACAAAATCTCATAGCGTTTATATGGGAATTTTGTTAAAGATAATGGGCTAAGTCTGATATGGACAGAGGAAATTTAGGCAAGAAAACAATATATTTATTTTAACGTACATTATTTATTCTACTAATTACTTAAATTACAAGAGACTAATAAGTTTTACAATTGATTCTCTTTGTAATTCAGCTTTTTATTTAGTCCTAACTCTAACAGTTGTTTAATTAATCGTTGCTTTTCAATTTGTTTTTCTTTGTACATTTTCCTGATGGAAAGTCCTTTTTCTGTTTTGTAAAATTCTCTTCGTTTTTCATTAGCTTGTTGCCTTTTTCTAACGCCTTCATCGCCTCTGGCACAACGGCAAGTGGATTTTTCATGAAGTTCGTAGGGTGATGTGTATTTTGAAATATCGGAAACTCCATTTGAAGCAATTATAGATATTTCACCTCGAACAGCGCCACATTGTTTTCCTCGTGAATGTAACCAATCTTCGTTAAAACATTTTCTAGAGTAATGAGCATGAGGAGTTCCTTGTAAACCATCGAGATCTCGTCTTAGAGGTTTCTGACCATCTGCACAAGCAATGTATCGTAGTACGCCGATTGCATGATCCAAACACAAAATTTTCTTAAATGTTGTTTTGGAATGAAGTCTTTTCCAAGTCTTTGTAGTCGTTTTTCAATGCTAAGACTGTTTTCCATTCGTAAAGTGAATTAAGGCATGAATATGCTCATGCGCAGTACTTCCATCATCAGCTACAAGATGACATCGACACAATGAATACCATTTTAGATCAGGCAAACCTATCATTAAACCAAAATCAACTTCGTTTAGTAGTAAATGATACCATTCTTGATTGCATTGCTCGTAATCCTCGGCAACTTTACTTGGAGACAAAGGATTTACTTCGTTGATGTTTAGGAGTGTGTAGAAATCTGTATTAGATAAAACAGACATTTTAGGATAGATTTAATGATTTTTAAGCTAAGCACAATGTTTCACTTTGAATGTCTACGACAGACTGACCAAGTCTCTCTGGACTTATCTAATATATGTATTTACAATTATGACGCCTGCGCAAAAGTCTAAACATGAACAGGTAATTAAATATGAACAGCAAAATAAACAGCTGAACAGCCCTGTATTTTCAAATACGGCACCGTTTTTAAAATACGGCACCGTTTTTAAAATACAGCACCGTTTTTTAAAATACGGCACCGTTTTTAAAATACGGCACCGTTTTTAAAATACGGCACCGTTTTTAAAATACGGCACCGTTTTTCTAAAATACGGCACCGTTTTCTAAAATACGGCACCGTTTTTAAAATACGGCACCGTTTTAAATTTCAAGGTCAAGGTTGTCACTTGATAAGCCGGATATGTTAGAAATTACGGCCCCCACACCCCGCGCTTAAGCCATGTTAGTCACCATTACCTAGTACGCCTAAAAATGAACCCAAGTACATATTTACAAATCCTTTTCGTAAGATTTTACAGGTTAGGTGAGGTGAGGCGGGCCTGAAAAATTTCCCTGTCCCATATCAGACTTAGCCAATTATCTTTAACAAAATTCCCATATAAACGCTATGAGATTTTGTCCAATATATACTTAATTGTCCATAGGTTACTTCTTTGTCCATGTTTGACTACAAAATTTGCATGTGTTTAAATGGCATGTCCAAGATCCTATGCAAATGGCTTACCTGATTGAATTGTCGCAGGTGAACGTCTTGTGCCCCTCACATTATCGGCTCTCCCTGGGTCAGCTGTTCTACATCGGCCGGCCCTATATAGAAAACATAAAAACCATGGTAAGTTATCTATTTTTTATTAATTTTATACATAATTAATACATACCTACCCCTTTTTACATCGACGAAGTTACGGTTTATCTAATAAAAAAATATATTAATTGAATATTTTACTTGGGGTTATGGCAAATAATTTTTTATGTGAAAGTAGAATTATAAAAAAATATGTGTTGCATACACCGCTCGCTAAATTTATTTTTTATCAATTAGTGCTTTTTAAATATTTTACACCCCCAATATTAATGTACTATCAATTATTGCAGGTTAAAAGTATTTTTGCTCGATAAATGGTGTTTTTTGTCGTCCTGTATACAATAATAAAAAATATTGAACGCCTTTTTTATATTATTTATTTATCGAATGTAATATTATGTGATACAGATGACGTCATTTATTTTCTATATATTTGATTATATGCTTTTCAGGCTATTTGGTTTATAAATTACTGTTTTTACTTATATTTTTTATTTTTGGGGGTTAATTTTAAATTTGGTATACGCGCGGCCTTTTTTATTTTTATGTGATAAATGGCGTTTTTAACATCCTGTATACAATAATTTAATATTATATGAGTTTGATGGCATCATTTATTTTCCATATATTTGTTAACTGCTTTTCAGGCTATTTGACCTATAAATTACTGTTTTTACTTATATTTTTTTATTTTTGGGGGTTAATGTAGCTTAAATAATTTTTAAAATTTAACATACATATGGTTTTAATTTTTACGTGATAAATGGTGTTTTTTAACATCCTGTGTACAATAATAAGTTTTCATAAATCCGTTTTTTTATCTGTGTAATCTGTTTTTAAAAATGCTATCCATCTTTTTTTTTATCGAATTTTAATTAGGCGGGCATTTCCATATATAAACATATTGATATGATTTTGTTTCGTTGCAAGAATGTTAATTTTAATACAATCATTTTTTTATCATGGATATTATCGAATTTTATTAATGAGGTTAATTATAAGGTCATTTCCATATATAAACATATTGATATGATTTTATGCCTCGTTGCAATAATGCTGTTTTTATTACAACATTGTTATCATTTTTTTGCTATATATATTATTTCTTAAAAATACCATAACTGGTTTTATGACTAATTTATGCAATATAATATAGCACAGAAACACTATGAAAGTTTTCTTAGAATATTAAGTCTTTTGTTTTATTACTTTTTTATGTAGTTATTGGTTTACTAAATGTATTGTCCAAAAGTATCTAAGAAAGTTTGCTCGTTTTAAGTTTAAAAACTGTTAATTTATAAAGTTTATACTTTTACAGATACAGCGTTCAATTTTTACAGGGTACATTTCGCCGGATGCCTTAGCGATATAACAGCGGTTGCTATGCAAAAGATATGCACTCGAATTACAATGGCGCGACGCTTTGATATCTGACTAATTATGTATGCAGCGTTGCCGCTTCGGTCTGAATTATGCGATTATCGGCAGGTGTTCAACTAAATTTAGCGTTAGGTCTGGCAACTGTGCATTGATTCATTGTTATATGCTAATACCTTGGTCCCAATTATACCTCGTTTGGTGTTTTAATTATCATATCCCCAATGACCTAGTGGTATATGGCGCTGGATTCTCACGCAGGTGGCCGGGTGTCATGGGTTCGACTCCCAGCGTCGGCGAGACTTTTTAATTTATAGGTGATGACGTCTGGTCCCAATTATACCTCGTTTGGCGTTTTAATTATCATATCCCCAATGACCTAGTGGTATATGGCGTTGGATTCTCACGCAGGTGGCCAGGTGTCATGGGTTCGACTCCCAGCGTCGGCGAGACTTTTTAATTTATAGGTGATGACGTCTGGTCCCAATTATACCTCGTTTGACGTTTTAATTTTCAAATCCCCAATGGCCTAGTGGTATATGGCGTTGGATTCTCACACAGGTGGCTAGGTGTCATGGGTTCGACTCCCAGCGTCGGCGAGACTTTTTTAATTTATAGGTCGTTTCAATTTTAAGTTTAGGTGATGACGTCATCGATGGTTAGTTACCCCTATTTAGCACGTGGTGACTTAGGGCATAAAAATTCTAATTTTGTGTTAGGGGTTGAGATGGATATAAAAATGCAGATCGAACCTTAAATTTTCCCCATGTATTTCTTATGGGAAAACTACCCTTATTGTGCTCATAGTGGTATAGCTCTTCTACTTTAATTTGTACTCAAAAAAAAAAAAAAAAAAATTGTGACTACTTCTATATAAAAACAAAGACAGAAATTAAACCTTAATTTAATTAAATCTATACAGTGTGTCTACGTAAGTTGGCTTCATTTGGAAAACTTTTTTATTATTAATTTTACGAAAAAAAGTTATTCTTTATAAAAAGTTTTGCATGATCTGCGACATGAACATACATATACGAAAGTAAAAGTAGATAGTTAATTTTCGAATATTTTATTACACAAAACTTATATTTTCTTTATTCGAAATTACAATCAGAAAATTTTTAACAATATAATATTCAAAATAACTATTAAACCACCACACTCCAGTTCTATATTTTCAATTTAAAACCGTCACATTACAGAATTATATTGACAGCTATTAAATAATTACTTCATAGGTTTCATAGCAACTTAAATCTAATTATTGTTGTTTTATATACAACAGATGACTTGTTCAAAAACTTTAAAATATTATTTATATATTTTTCTACCTTTAGTATTAATAATATGTGTTTTTATCATACATTTTTGTTATTCTCGCCACAGAAAAAAAATTGTATTATACACGGTAATTTTTTCTAATTTAGCTCTCCAGTTTATTGTCTCGTCACTACGCGTCTGGAGACAACACAATCTCAAACTAAAATCTAGATTTTTTCTTTTTATAATAAATAACTAATTTTAAATATAGGATAACTTAAAAAATCGATCTGTTTTCAATTTTTCAATATTTTAAGCACCACGTCTTCAGTAACCCTTAGCGAATCATACTTCCGACCGTACTTTTTTAAAACAGCGCATCCATATTCAAATAGTTGAATATCTAAAAACAACATCTAATCGAAGCCGTCATCCTCACAGCTAATTACTGCATCTGTCACTGTGGCGTCCGTTGACCGAGGGCCTCAAGGCTTGACCCTTGCGGAACCCTTCAAAGGGAATTTAGACTAGCAAGTTTTGATTCACAAATCACTGAAATAATTAAAAATACAGGGTTCAAAAATTCGATCACGAAACTTAAGGGGTGATTCTACTTGACAAAATAAGGATGGAGCTTCATATATTTTTTTTCAAAATGTCATTCGTTTTCGTAAAAGTTTAATTTTTATTTTAGTTTTTCGCCATATTGCATTTATTTTTTAACCAATCCAGTTGATATTTGGCACACAAATCGAGCTTTGCAGATTCTAAAATTGTAAGACAAAAGTACTTTTTTAAATACCGCCAGAGGGCACTGTACCTAAAACTTTAAACTTATTTACATTATAACTTTTTTATTTTGACAGATATCGCAAAGCTGAGGGCGCCATTTTATAGACAATCAAAAACTTAAAAATATAAGTACTCTTTATTAAAATCGATAAACCCCATTGTTAAGGCACCAATAGACATCAAAGTTTTCATCAATTTCAATCAAATTACCTACCTACAAACAAGGTGTCCAGTAACTCAACCGACAAACTTAACGGGGCGATTCTACAACAGAAAATAAGGAAAAAACTTTATATAAACATATATCCTAAACGTACGATATTAGATCTAAATAGCTGTAATTTAAAAACCCCTTAATACAGAGTTTAATTACATTTTTTAAAACGTATAAAAATTATTGAAATAAATTATACTTGGTTTCCTATTTCGTGATAGCTAAAAAAAGTCACGTTGGTCGTAAAGGGGTCGTAAACCAAAATAGGGTTAAATTATACATTATTAAAAATTCAATTTTATAAAATAGTAACATCAAAAAATATCAGAAAAAAATGTCAAAGTAATGTTATAAGTTCTAGTATTTATATTAAATGGTTATACAACGTTTGTTTTATAGGTATTTACGAATTAGGTCAAGCGAAGCAAGATAAAAATGGTGTCTGAAGATAGCTACATACTTAATTATTGCTCGTTGTTGAGATCGTTTTTATTTACCCCAGCGTTGAATTTAGGGGTGGCCCGGAAATCCATTTCTCCTACCCCAGAGCAAAAAATCCCCTCTCCCAGAGAAATTGGGTATAACTAAATAAAAAAGTATACATATTTAAACGAGTAGCAGTGCGTCGCAGTCTGATAAGTAATTGGTAAAAATGGCGGCACCATCATTATCAAATTATCAAAAGCAAGGAAAATAGTGCTTAATGTACATGATTCACTAATACATTAAATGTCTTTAAGCACTGTTCAAAATATAGTTCTAACTTGTGCAAATATGACAGAAATGGGTAAATCAACAATCTATAGACTTCTTAATAGAAAAACCTGATATACATATTTATTCCAAAAATATGTTGAAATACTTACAACTGAAAAATTTGCGCGATCAAAATCAATCAAATTTGCTTAAAACATCTTTCCTTAAAATATCTTACATTTTTATAGTTTATTTTTATTATTATTTGTTTAACTATCTTTAACTTTAAAACTTTTGGACTATGTACAGTACAGGTTATAGTTAACATATTTTAATAACACTATCTTATATTATTACACCCATTACAATATCATAAAATTTGCCTTCAACGTGCTTTGACATTGGTAGTTTATTTTCTCAATATATTCCAGTGAACCATTCTAAAAATCTTTATCGCTTTATTGAATGCATCATTAACAGGGTGAGTCGAACCAAATGCCAAAACATTACCCGTTTATTGTTTGGTTTACATTAAAAAGAAATAAGATACTCATCCTGTATCAATACGATTTTTGCATTTGTTGCAGTCTATTGTGCTATCACGAATTAGGAAACGGACTTTAACAAGATTTTTTTCTTTGACACCCTATATATTCCTTATTACACTACCAACTTTTAGATATAGGTATAGAAGAAACAGTTTAAAAATGTAAATTCGGTGCTCTTTGATAAGAAAAAAAAATCACAAAAAAGTTTAAAGCAAATAAATCGGCATGCTTGTCTTCGCGGCCGCCTTTGCTATATTTCTTTTATGATATGCCGTTTAATGCAGGTGGTCATCGCACTATGGGATAGAAATTAATTTTTTTGGACAAAAATCTGAAACTTACCAATCTAACTTAAAATAAGGTGGTTTTTACTGGAAAAATATTATAAATTATTACAAATGCTTTTGGAAACCTAAAACTTATTATATGTTATTATAAATTTACACCCCACTTAACATTATTATTTTTTATTGTACAAAATAAACTAAAATGTCAGCTTGTTTGGTTAATTCGGTAGTATTCTAATCAGTAATCCGATGATTATTATATCATATGATATACAGGGTACGACAATAGGTATGATTTTTTAAATGAAATACCCTGAATATTATATCACCACCAAAAAATATTTTAAAATGCTTTAAAAAATACTACATTTGATGTGTCTATCTCAATTAGTTTCGGAAATATGACCATCCAAATCTGAACAATAATTTTAAATTATTCTTAGAAGCGTAATAAAGATACATCTTCCCAACTTTTTTATTTTTTAACGTATAAAATAAATAATAACACTGTTTTGTTGGGTAGATTCTGTAGAATCCATATCTCTCATCAGAATACTTTTATCTTTTAGGATATACAGTGTAGGACAAAACATATTAAATTTTAAAATGGAAAACCTTGTAAATTATAAAAAATCTTGTATCTGTCCTTACACTCAGAAGTAGCAAAAAGTAGGAAGGCAATTGTAAGTACAAAAACTGATAAAGAAAAAGGTAAAAAATCTTTGACAAAAGCAGCGAGACTTCATGAGACTGCATCGGAAACACAACAATAGCTCTTATTATTTAAACTCTTAATTCTTTTAGTAATCAAGGGTAATAATAAACTAAGAGATTAAATGTTGTATATTTATGTTTACTTAAAATACATTTTCAAGTTTCTTATTACTCCAATAGAAGTCGTCATATCCTTTTATAATTTTGCGTACATGTAGTTTGGAGTATCTGTTTTGAAATACACAGCATGAGCCATTAAAATTTCAAAGTTGCTTTTTGGCCAAAGTAATGGATTTTTATCCCATAGTGTATTGGCGCGTGGCTGTAAAGGGTAGCGGCGCCTTTGTATAAAACATTCCGATGGCGGGCGGCCTTTTTATGTTTTTTCTATTATTTTCAAAGGGTACCGAATTTGCGCTTTTAAAATGTTCTTACTATATGCTTAGTTAAATCTTAATATTTAGGTATAAAAAAACTGTTGTTTTTCCATGTACCATTAATAAGGGGACAACCTGTATATTTAAAGTGATCACAATTTTTAGATGTTGAATCAAATCTGCTCGACTATAACTCTTAGATGACTTATCTCTAACCCTCACGTGCCAACACGTGCCGGATAAGGTGTTTGAAGTTGAGGAATGCCCGAAACAAATGAGAGTCAACTGGTGGCAGATGTTTTGAGGCAGGGCAGTATTTTCACTTTTATTTATGGATAATTAAGGGCAGCATTCTTTTAACAAAAATCCAGTCCAGTGGTTTAGTATTAACTAATATTTTTTTGTTTTTACTTTTAATTTTCTTCGCTATAATATTTAAAGGTAATCAGTATATAAATAGTTTTGATATTTAGATTTAGTTAAGATATTTAAGTAATACCAGAATAGCAATTATTTTGTTTATCTTTTACACAGGCGTTCAGGAACTCTACCGCCTAATTTTAATAGTACGAGATCCGAATAGGAGGCGACCTTCACCCATCTGTTTACCGGATAAAAACTGTTTTATATTAAAGATAGTATTTAAACAAAGGTATAGCCATAGGGTTGCCTAAAAAATTAGGCAAGGCCATATTTAATTTTTAAAAATAACTGCCAACACACCTTGTATAATGGCAACCTCGATATTTTTGAATACGTCCATATGCTAGTTATTAAAACATACCGGGTGCCCACGAGATCACTTTCTGGCTGCCATTTTTTATTTCTTTATCGATACTGACGAAATTTGGTAGGGTTGTAAGACTAACAAAAAGTCATTTTTAGGTGTAAATGATAGGTTTTTGCTACTTCCGGTTTTACCGAAATAAGTGAAACTTTTGATTTTTAAATGGGTATATTTTTTGATTTTCGGATTCTCCAAATCATTTTTAGTCAGAATAAAATATTTTCAAAACAAATTTGGTCAAATTTTATTTTTAAATTAAATTTTTATTTTACATCTAGAGTGCCATGATCATTCTAAAATCACTCTTCATACTTTACTTACTTTCAGAAAAATACGAAATCAATTTTATCTTTTTTAACTTTTTTGCTAGAGGGTTCTAAACTTCACTATTTTACTTTTTTGACCCTAGCTCAAAAACCAAAATAGGACCATATCACTTTCAGAATATTTCTAAATGCAGTATTTTAAAGCGAATCTAACGACGTAAAACACCAAGTCACTTTTACTTCATTTAAAAAAACATTTAATATGTAATGATCTTTTTAATACTAAAACAGCGTACTTCACAAATTTATCGTAGTTGCCATAAAAACAGAAACTTATAGAATTTGTTGTAAAAACAATAGCTTGTGCCCTTTAAGGTTTAAAAAATAAAACATAAGTTTATGTTTTTGTACCTCCTAGGATGTTAAAATAATTTTTATTTTATTGTTAGTACCAAATTTAACCTAAAATTATTTTAATATCGAAGGAAATACATAAACACAAACTAATGTTTTTATTTTGTAAACTTTTAATGGAATACAAGCAATTGTTTTTACAACATATTCTATTAGTTTCTGTTTGCATGGCAACTACGATAAATTGTGAAGTACGCCATTAGTATAAAAATATCATTTATCTACATGATAAATGTTGTTTTTTAAAAGAAATTCTCATTTAAGAATTTTGGGGTGATGGCCCTGGTGGTTAAGGGGTTAAGGGGCGCCGTCCAACTGTTATACAAGTTACTATATAAAAACGATGTTTATTTCAAATTTTTAACACCACGTAGTTCAAAAACTTAGATCTTAAGTTTAGTTAGTTGTTAAAATTAGACGTATAATCATAATCAATAATAAATATTGCTACTAAAACTCTACAGGACTACTTCCGTTTGACCTGCGACTTCTTCCTAGGGACACGTAAATTTTGGCTCACTTTCTGTACTAATTTCGCGTAAAGGAGACGTATGTAGTTTTGAGCAATGTACATGGACAAAGCGGGCAAAATTTCCGCGTTTCCCGGAAAGAACTTTTGATATTTGGGCGTTGCCGCTTGAGTAATTTAGAAGTAAGTTTTGAGTGTTTAGAAGTGTTTTAATATGAATATAGTAAATATCTAACAAAATCGTTGTTTTTTGTTTATTTCAAGGGTGGGCACGTTTTTCTGTGCCCCTTAGTACCGGTAGCTACTTTCACATTAAGGTACCACTTTGATTACATCAAAAAGAATCTATCCTCATGTCCGCCTTTTATGTAAAAAATAAGAAGAATAAAGAAAGGGACATTGTAACAAAGCTCACAAGTAAAATCATAATATCCGTGACCAGCAACATAGAATTTGCCTAGAACAAGCAGCCAAGTCTTTCAAAAAACTTTAATGCAACCGTCGCAAATCACGCACCTTCAATGGGCAATTTTCCATTTGAATACACACGTACGTTAATCCTACGCGCGAAAAACAAATGACACATCTTGAACGGAACCGCGATCCGCCCGATATGGCGGTTTTCTATATTATAACAGTTTCATTTGGTGTGAAAATCGCTCTATGAATGTTAGGTTTATTTATTGGGAATGTTCTTGGAATTACTTTATGAGGTGTATTAAATGGAATTCTTGGTTTGTAGCGGGTTAAAAGTAGGTATTTAATTCAATGGTCTTTTTATTGGGTACACGCCAAAATCTAGAAAGAATGGGACCGCTTGATTTTTAGTTTTTCTGAAGATACTTTAGTATCAAGCAAGGGTAACCAGGGTAGCTTGCCAGTGACGAAAATTGTTGTCCAGGGCTTGAGGCTCTTGATCTGCTATAAAAAGTTAGTCACTGGAACGCATTCTTAGACAAAGAAAGAGAGATAACTTTAGGAAATTTTAAAATTTCACTTTTTTCAACCTTTCTTGGCTTTATAATATTAATATTTTTTAATATCTAATTCCATTTTAAACAAATAATTTTTAAAAAATCCATCCTTAACATATAAGAAACACGTTTGAAGCACAAAAACCAAAAGAGGGTTTGGTGCATGAGGGGCAAGGGAAAAAACGGAGTAGTTTAGGTGCATAACACTTTTTGTCACTGGAACGCCACAAAGTAGAACGAAATGCTCCTGATCTACTCGGGAGCGTTCTATTTTCGTCACTGGAAAGCGACTCAGGTGTAATTTAAATTAACTGAAACTGATGCTACCTAGTTATATTTATTTAAAAATATGTAGGTACTTTTTTATTTTGCGGTTCTTAAAACAAGATTCTTTTGCTAAAATACTTTAAGCATTCCAGTTTATTCTGTGTTTGTTATCACATGCATGTTGACAAATTTTAGATTTGTAAAATTCTGTGTTTTTGATATATATGTTTTGTGTTCTTTTATGAGTTTGGCTAATGATCTACAAGTTTCACCTTTTTCAAGTCTTGTCTTATATATAATAAATACATCAGTTACTTATGTCACTCATGACACATATGTCTAGAGTTTGCAAAAGCAAATAGCCTAAATTTTTAATTTAAATATTAGTTTATTTTTTATTTTTATCTTTTAACTTAATTCTACATTGACAACTGTGGTAGACTTGCCACCGAAACATCGTGGGAATCATCACAACCGCTGTAATAATAATTTGATAATGAATAAATACATGGTGGCTAAAAATAATTAAATGTCAATTTTTTTAAATACAAATCCCTATCTTTTATTACCTTATCCTAATAAGCATTAAAAAAGGTGTAAGTTTGTATAAGAATGTCTATTTAAAAAATATATACTTTTCGAAATATTAACAATTTAATATTATTTATTTATTCTATCCATGCTTTTGAGAACGGGTAGGTATGGTGTAGTTGGCTATGACACCACGTTTTCTGTCAGGGCTAACTTAGAAGCTAAACTAAGTCGTACTGACCTAGAAGCATTCTTAGAATAGATAAATATTAAATTGTTAATATTTTACAAATTATAAATTTTAGAATAGAAATCCCTATACAAACTTATTCTTATTTTTAGGTTATTTTTAATAGGATTGGGTAATCAAAAATAGGGGTCATCGTTTGAAAAAAAAATCTTTTAAGGTTTTTGTCGATATAATTTTTAATGATTATTTTTGACCACCCCGTATTTATTTATTGTCAAATTATTTATACAGTCTACTGAAAAGGTCTTCTTTAGTAGACTGTGTTTTAAAGAAGGTCTTTCTGTACAAGGAACCTAACCCCAATTCGCATTAAAGGCTTTTGTTTAGAATTAAATAGTGGTTATGTAATTGGCTTGCAAACGTCATTTTTGACATAAAATTTAAAATAAGTCCTAAACGTTTAGACTTAGGAAAAGATGTTTAGAATTTTACTCAGAATCTAAAAAATAAATAATATGTGGGGTGTTTCATTTAAAATAAGAGAGTTAACATTACCTTCCGGTAAATCTTCTCCTGACTAAACTGAAATATTATAATCTACACAACCGAACCATTCAACTAATTGGTTCATATTTATCAAATCGAAAACAATACGTATACTTGAATGGTAAAAACTCCAGAGTTGAAAGCATCATGCATGGAGTCCCCCAGGGTTCAGTGCTGGGACCGCTCCTATTTCTCATCTACATTAACGATGTGGAGAGATCTATCAAAAAAACTGGCTTCATGTGTGTATGCACTTCGAAACTTATCACTTTCAGTTTCCTTAAATGTTGCCTTAACAGCTTACTACGCATGCTTCGAGTGAAGGGTTAGATACGCATTACTTGCTTGGGGTCATGCTTCAAATGGCAAGCGTATTTTTGGACTACAACGAAAGGCTAGTGTCATAAAGGGAGTAGACTACAGAGCCGACTGCAAGCCTCTGTTTGTTGAATTAAACATACTAACTTTTCCTAGCTTATACATTTTGCATTGTTTACTTTACATGAAAGACAACAACACAACCTACATGACACACGAAGACAAGCATTTCCATCTAACTATAAATAGAAAGAACATATACCCAGAATATCATCGAATAAATCAAATTAGGACAGGTATATCCTGCTATGGTCCTAAATTTTATAATGAATTACCACAATCTATAACTCGGTTACCTTCCAAAAATTCAAAATGGTGCTAAAAAAATATTTAGTGACAAAATGTTTCTATTCCCTAGAGGAATACTACAAGAATAATTTCAGTGACATGATTGCCTAACAATTTGGTTTACTGCTTCATGTATGGTCTCTTCTGTTCCTAGATCTGTTTTTGGCAATGCGAGTAAATTTGTTATCAATGTTCTTAGATGTATAATCTTTTAAATTGTACTATAATTGTAATGTATATATATATATATATATATATATATATATATATATATATATATATATATATATATATATATATATATATATATATATATATATATATATTTTTGTAATGTATTATAAAATATTATATAACAGCATTTTACATTGTCATCTACCTCTTGACGTATGTAAGCCATTTTGGTGTTTTAACATTAATAAACTTTTGTCTTTTGTCTTGTCTTTGTCTATAACCGAAAGTGCTGGAACTAACAAAATATTTTAGTCGTATGTCTGCCACTGACTTTATCATGTTGCCCAATTTTCAAAATTTTCCAAAGCCTACTTTTTGAGACACCCTGCATAGTTTTGTAAATTTTTATAGACGTAAAAACATGATAATATATATTATATATATATATATATATATATATATATATATATATATATATATATATATATATATATATATATATATATATATATATATATATATATATTAAAGAATATTTTTACGGTCCCAAACTTGTAAGCAATTAAATAAGTAGTAGGCTACAATCTTTTTCTGATGAATCGATCTTAATGATCTCTTGATTTTTTACTGTTAATAGTTCCATCAGCTTCTTGGTCAGTTTTTATGCCATTATGGTAAACACGTAAAAAGATTTGTTCAAACACAATTTCGGAATCGAATATGAACGTTCATAAAAATTTACGAATAATTACCACTAACTTCTTATTTTAAATTTGAAAACAAAGTTGGTAATAATCACCTTTTAAAAGAACAAATTAAGATGTTAATAAGAATGAGTTACAGGTGCCTTATATGCAAATACACAAAGAAAAGTACTGTTACCTAGGCTATATGCCTAGATATAAGATTGGTAATTACAGTAGGCCAATTGAAGGCGATTCTCATAGTAAAGCACATTTTAGTTGGTTGGTTTAGAGAAAATAAAAATGTAATACTATTTACACAATTTGTTAAAATCAGCAATGCCTAAAACAAACCTAAAACCCAACGAACTTCGAGTTTAATTTTAAAGAGGAAACTTTGCTGATTAAAAAAGTCACACCTGTTCATATTGTCTGTTGTTGCTCCCGTTAGATGGCGCTGTTAAACGAGTTTATAGTGGTTTTTTTATATTTTTCTTTGAATTCCGAATGAAATACTATAATTATTTTATTAAAATGATAATTAAATTTAATTTGTTACAAAAAATCC